>NXGZ01000047.1:0-23211 GCA_002893665.1 Metschnikowia orientalis | reverse complement strand
AAAACAATTATAGCTAAACTTGTTTAAGAATAAAATGATTAAAACTAAACTTGTTTAAGAATAAAATGATTAAAACTAAACTTGTTCAAGAATAAATTAATTAAAACTAAACTTGTTTAAGAATAAAATAATTAAAACTAAACTTGTTCAAGAATAAAACTGATTAAAGCCAAAATTGTTAAAAAAAAGATCATCAAGAAGGTAGCACTTACAAGGATGGTTGCAACAGGAGTAATTGGAACCCGCACGGGATTTCGCAGCAATTCGGTCAATCCACAGTTTCATATAAATCAACAACCCAACATAGTGCCATTTATTCTACCAACACAGCTATTAGCAATGGGAATTTACAGCCAATAGGCAGCCGTGGCTGGTTTTCAGGAGAATTCAAAAATACCGTCCTTGGCACATATCCAAGGCACAACCCACCGGCACACCCGTACACCACCAGTGTTCAAACGCGCACCCAGCATCCCTACCCCTACACCTTGGCAGTTTGCATTGTTCTTCCCTCTAGTTAACAAGCAACAAAGTGTTGTTTCTCAGCTTATACCCCGAACTCTAGGATGGCTGGACAAATGCCAGGTGCCGACGGTGTCTACGGCCAGATCGCCGCGGGCGACGTGGATGTCCCAGATGACAAGGTCATTGATGAGATCTTCCAGGAAAAATACACAAAACACGCCGACGACGCCATTGACTACGAGGATATCGACGAGTTGGCGGACGAGGACGAGCTCCCCGACGAAGAAGACGCCGGCCCGGCGCTCCCAGGCGAAGAGCTCGCCGAAGGACTCTCGCTTCCCGAAGAAAGCCACCTCCAAGACGACGCGGAAAACGAGTTTGATGCGCTTTTTGGCGGCGACGAGCCCGGCCCGGACGGCTTTGCCCCGGGCTCCGACGCCTCGCTAGCGCCCATGCACCAGGACTCGGGCGTGGACATTTTACACATGAGCAATGCGCTTGGGTTCGAGGACGACGGGCTCACGGACTTGGGGCTTGGGTTTGAGGACGACGAGGGCCCCGTGGCGCCGCCCAAGCCGCCGGCCAAAAAGCGCAAGGCGCCCGAGGCCACAGCGGCCAAAACGCTCAAACTCCGGCGGCTCGTGCAGAAGTTGGAGTCCGAGCACAAGCTGAAGACCGTGCTGCGCTTCTTCCCGCTGTACGCGCCCGACAGGCCGTTCAACTTCCACACGATGGGGGCGCCGGAGCCGCGCTTCTATGCGTACAAGCGGCCGGCCATAGCGTTCAAACAGCACCTCAAGGCACTTCTTCCGCTCAAGGTCACGTTGGAAATGGAGCCCGACCAACGCAAGGCGTTCAAGAGCCGCCGAAACAACTTGGTGGAGCTTCCGCGTCCCAGCATCACCAACATCACCCAGGACGACTTGGACTTTATCGAGGACCTCCATGAGAAGGGCGACCAGCTCACGCTGGTCAAGTTGCTACCCTTCATGAAACTGGACGGCACGGGAAACGACAAGTTCAGCGACTTCAGCAAAGACCTCATTCTCGCCACGGCCGACTGGGACGATGCGGATGTCATCAGCGCCGGCGAGTCTGATATTGAGCCCCGCGATTCGTCCAAGAATCTCATCACCCGGAGATTCGAGTCCGGCGATATTGCCTACGAAGACGAGAACATCTTCAACGGCAACATTGCGAGCGACAAGTTCGAACTCAACATGAACGACCCCAACTTGCTTTTCGTGCCTGACACCAAGTTGACCGATGCGACCAAATCAAAGGCCATCATCCCGTCAGACAACAAGTTGCTCCACATGAAGTTCAACATCTCCAATGACAATGCATACGAAGTGCTCAAGAACAACTACAACACAAAGGTCCGAAGCCAGCTCAGTAACTTGAACATTGAGCACGCCGTGCCCGCGCTACGTCTTCAGACGCCTTACTATAAAATCAAGTTGTCCAAGGAAGAGGCCAGGGCGTTCCACAGACCCCGCTTTCAGGTCATCCAAGGCTCCCTCATATGCTTTTCGAAGCTCAAAGTCAGAAAGAAAAAGAAAGACCGTGGAAAAACTGCTCTGGAGATTTTTACAAAGACTTCCGACTTGACCACTGTCGACTCCAGCTCAATCATAGCCATGGAGTATTCCGAAGAGAACCCTGGTATTCTTTCCAATTTCGGAATGGGCAGCAAATTGATCAATTACTACCGCAAAGAAAAAGAGGACGACAATACGCGTCCAAAAGCACCTTTGGGCGAAACCCACGTGCTCGGCGTGGAGGATCGGTCTCCTTTCTGGAATTTTGGACATGTTGCAAAAGGCGATTTCGTGCCAACTCTATACAACAACATGATCCGAGCCCCGATCTTCAAGCAACAGCTGAACCCCACAGACTTCTTATTGATCCGTTCTCAAGGCTGTGGAAGTCACCAAAAGTACTACTTGCGGCCTATGGATCAGCTTTTCTCAGTCGGTAACATTTTCCCCGCTGTTGAGGTTCCAGCACCGCATTCAAGAAAGGTCACCAATACCTCCAAAAATAGATTGAAAATGATTGTTTTCCGTACTATGAACAAAAATCTCACCGCACGGCTTTCAGTCAAAGATATCTCGCTGCATTTCCCTGACCAAAATGACATGCAGAATCGTCAGAGACTAAAAGAGTTTATGGAATATCAGCGACAGGGTGATGATCAGGGTTTCTGGAAAATAAGAGGGGTGGACAACGTTCCAACCGAAGAAGAGATCAAGACCATGATCACCCCAGAGGATGCGGCACTACTCGATTGCATGCAACACGGTCAACAAGTGTTAGATGATATCGATTCTCTCTTCAATGATGATAGCAAGAGGACAGCGGATACAAAAAGAGAGAAGAAAGAGAGAGACGTTGAACTTGAAGAGAAGAAGATGATCGAGAAGAAGAAAAGAGACAAAGAAGCCGACATCGATGAGACCATAGATGAAGGCCTTGCCCCTTGGAGCTCTTCCCGAAGCTTTATCATATCTAATCAAACCAAAGCCATGCTTCAATTGAACGGAGAAGGTGATCCTTCAGGTATCGGGTTGGGATTCTCTCTCTTAAGAGCAACACAGAAACATGGTTTTAGACCATTGATTCCTCCGCCCAAGGATCTTGTGCCAAAAAATACCACTGCAGCATACCAACAGAAGTTGTACGAAAATGAAATATCTCGAATCTGGTATGGTCAGAGAAGCTCGCTTACAGTGAACAACACCGAGGGTCATACTCTTGACGATATTTATCGTGAGTACAAACCAATCGATCACACCAAGTACATGAAGCACAAGATCGAGAAGGAAAGAGAGGAGAAAATTAAGGCAGAAGGCGTCCAGGCGGCCAACCAAAATGTTTTAAAAATTACCAGGCTTGTTCGTGATGAGAACAACATTGTTCAGAGAAAGGTTGAGTATCTTCACGACCCTCGATTAATCAAGGCATACATCAAGCGGAAGAAACAAATCGAGGGCGACAAAATGTCCATGGCAGATGTAAATGAGATCATTCCAACTAATGATGCCGAAATGAACAAGATCCGGCGAAAGGCTCTTGAGGAGAAAATTGCCAACTTGCAAAAAAGGGCCAAACTCAGCAAAGGGAGAAAGCCACAGAAGGACCCACTACATCTTGCAGCCGCTGCAGGGGGAACAATCATCGACGCCAATACTGTCATGTTGCCAGATGGTTCCTTCGCATTTGGAGGGAAAGGTATCGGGAAAGGGAAAAGCAAAACCAGACGATGCAAATCTTGTGGCGCATTTGGTCATATCCGGACAAACAAGGCGTGTCCTTTGTATCATGCCACAAAAGGCGGAACGATTCAGATTCCGCAAGAGCAAAAAGACATTCTTCTAGCTTCAGTCAAAGACCGTCCCGAGGGCATGGAGACCAGCAGCGAGACGGCGGCGAAGCTCCACTCATCCATGCTGCCTGCTGCTGGCAGCCCATCCATTGGAGATTAAAGAAAACGAGTCTAGAGAAAGGATGAAAATAACGTCTCAGTGCTAAAAGCCAAAAGCTGAGAGCTCAGAAGACTGAGACGAATCGCATTGATATCGGCTGAAAATGGGCTGGCAAACAAAACAAGGAGTGGCAGAATATTAGTGGAAAAAGCTTATACTGAACTACTTTGCCATATTAAGGCATAATCAAATGCTGCAAAATATTGCAAGAAACCATGCATGTTATGAAGATTCATGGATTGGGAAAAGCTGTGTTTGTTTGTTTGTTTATCTATTGTGCTGCCTACATTTTTTCTATCTCAGAATCTCGTTTTTGCCTCCAGTGCTCCTGTTCGCAAGCCCTGTTCGCAATTAAAGCGCCCGTCATTTTTGGGAAGCTGCATTCTGCAAGTGACCGCGCCGGCGGAACCGAGACAGGCAAACAAAGAAAGACAAGAATCAAATCTGCCTAAGGTCACATCATCTTAAATCAGATGCTTGAAGTGACTGCAAAAGCTACTCGACAAGGGATTTAAACTCTCAGACCACACGGGCAAAAATTCAACGCAGTGTGACAGGCAGAAGCGCTCTTGAGTCATACACGAACGAGGCGGTGCAGTGTGTGTTGCACAAGAAGTGAGGTGACATGGCTGAGCGGTAAAGGTTCGCGCAGATTCGCGAACCGTAGCGAAACGCGCTGAGGCGGGACTCATCCAGGGGGAGGAAAAACAAAAATAGAAAAAAGGGGTAAGCATGTGGTTGCCTCACAGTGCGAAAAAGTTTGCTCGTAATCTACAGGGCAATTTTCATGAATCATCGTTGGCGATTGGGCAAGGGCATGGTTAGGCTGCGCGAGGTGCCGTCTGTTTATTTTGAAAGTGTTACAATTACATGAGGTACCTGAAGAGACAACAGGTCGGCGGTGCAGTCAGAATCTAGAACAGCAAGTACTGGAATAGGTACGGAAGGTGGTGGAACACGATGGAACCGGTATTTGGAGACCACCAGAGAAACGGGGTGGCGAGAGAACCTAGCCCCGATACCAGCCAGCCAATTTATCCCGATTTGTGCAATTAATGCCCAACAGTCAATTTACCCCATTCTGTGCAATCTTGTCGCGGCTCGAACCCCTGGATTTTGCCGCAACACCTTGCCAAAGCTATCACGCTATTAATAGTGGTGGGTATTAAGGTTGGTTGAGGCGGCCTAAAATTAGATCCGGCAGTCAGCGAAATCAGGCTCGCGAAGAAGCAACCAATTTGATTTCCACTTGAGAAGCCAGCAAGAGAAGCCAAGAAACGGTGGCGTGCCACCATCGACAAGTTGCGGACTAAAAATAAAACGCGACCAGCAAAAAGAAATGACAAGCCTCGGATCTGCACAAATGCGCGGTCGCTAGGCAAGCGCATGCATGGAGAAGGTACGGGACCCGATGCCATACAGATCTGAAAATAGCAACGGGTCCCAAATCCGTGGACTATTTAAGCAGGGGCCCCCGCCGGAAGGTTTCTTATTTTTTCATATCTATCGACATCTCGACATGAAATCCGCTGCCTTTGCTTCTTCCATTCTTGCTTCCGCCGCATACGTCACCGCCGCTCAAGTCGGCTGGAACTCCTCTGCCATTGCTCCAAGCTCTTACGCACCAGAGGCTTCCACCGTCGTCACTGACATCACCGTCACCGACTACACCACCTACTGCCCAGAGTCTACTGTCGTCACTGTCACCAAGTGCTCTGACGACCAATGTGCTCCAACTGAGATCACTGTGACCGAGGCCACCACTCTTACTGTCACCGGTGAGTGTGTTGTTCCATCCACTGTCGCTGCTGAGTCTACCAAGGGCCCAGAGACCGTTACCACTGACCTTACTGTCACTGACTACACCACCTACTGCCCAGAGTCCACCGTCGTCACTGTCACCAAGTGCTCTGACAACCAGTGTGCTCCATCTGAGATCACTGTGACCGAGGCCACCACTCTTACCGTCACCGGTGAGTGTGTTGTCCCAACCACCGTCGCTGCTGAGTCCACCAAGCCTGCAGAGACCGTCACCACTGACCTCACTGTCACTGACTACACCACTTTCTGCCCAGAGTCTACTGTCGTCACTGTCACCAAGTGCGCTGACAACCAGTGTGCAGCATCTGAGATCACTGTGACTGAGGCCACCACTCTTACTGTCACCGGTGAATGCGTCATCCCATCCACCGTTGCTCCAGCCACTACCCCAGCCTCTAAGCCAGCTGCCCCAGCTTCTTCTGCTCCAGCTCCAGGCACCACTGCTCCAGCCTCTACTGCTCCAGGCACCACCGCCCCAGGAACCACTGCTCCATCAACCGTTGCTGCCGAGTCCGTGACTCCAAGCACCCTTGCATCTGTCAGATCCTCTGCCACCCCATCTGCATCTGTCGAGGTTGCCTCTAACGCAGGTAACTCTTTGAACGCCATTGGTGCTGCTGGTTTGCTTGGTGTCGTTGCATTGTTGATTTAAGTAGATACTGAATTGGTCTTGCACTGCGCTTGACGTTTGCATTTCGAATAATGGTAAATTATTTAATAAAAAACTCTTACCTATAGATACTTGGACTGTAGCTTCCTGACTTGTGATTCTGGCTTTTCCTGTGTTGGTCATGGTTGCCTGGACAACCGAACAATGGGACATTTGAGTGTGTTTATCACCACACACCTGTACTTTGACTTCGAGTTAGTTGTTGCCTGTTACTACAGTATCGGTTTCTCGTCACGACGATCGAATTGAGTGTCACTTTGTTACCTTCTAAAAAAGCCAAACCACGGCAAACTACTTGAAAGTCTTTGTGGTGCCATGCGCGAGCGCGATCTCAAATGCAGTGAACTTGATGTAGTCACTGGCCTGCCAGAGATAGCTGTCCATATGCATGAAAGGATGGGGAACGCCCGGATATCTCTTAAACACCACCTCGGTGCCGTTTTGCAATAGTTTGGCGGCGTAGGCCTCGCCTTCGTCTCTCATAGGGTCACAGCCAGCAGTGACCACCACAGTCTTGGGCAATCCCAGGAAATTGGGCGCCTTCATAACATCCTTGAACCAGCCAATCTCGAAGAGACGGCGGGCGCGCTCTTCTGCGTCTGTTGGCAACGTGTCCCACTTCAACTTGTCAAAGAACTTGATGCGGCCCCAGTTCAAGGTGGGTGCAAACTCAAACTCTCTTGACGACTCGTAGGGCAGGTCCTGTGCCGACTTGTAGGACTCCACGTCGTCCACCTGGGGCGTGCCTGCAATGCAAGCCACAAGAGGGATGGCAGCGTCCCTTGCTAAATGAGACACAATGAAGGCAATGTTTCCGCCCACCGAAACGCCACCTATGGAGATGGAGTGCGGGTCAAAGTGGAGGGCGGCGGCGTTTTCGTGCACGTACTTCAAGGCCTCGAAGCAGTCCTTGATGTAGGTGGGGTAGGCGAAGTCGGGCACCAAGCGGTAGTCCACGTCGACCACGGCCACGCGGGCCAAGTGCACGTAGTGGCAGAGAATGTGCTTTTCCGTTTCCAAGTCACCCAAGCCACCGCCACCGCCGTGGTAGTCGATGTGCACGGGAAGAACCTCGTCGTCTGCCGCGTCGTTGGGGCGGTAGATGCGGATGCCCACCTGATGGCCGTCAAAAGAGGCAAAGGAGGTGTCCACCACGTGGGAAATGGAGGGGTATTCACCGGTGCCATAGGAGTAGATCTTGGAGTAGTTTGCACGGAGCTTGGCGAGGTCAATGGGCTTGTTGGGGGTGTTTGCCACGTGCTCGTTGTACATTTTGACAAACACGGGGTCCATTTTGGCCAACACGTCCGGGTGGATGGGGTTAAGGGCTTCGTGGGCTTGAGTCATGGCGCAGTATCGGGGCTGTGGGCGAAGCAGAGCAGGAAGGGGGCAGAAACAGCAGGCACGGCCACAAGCAAGTGATTGAGAGAAGTGAAGAAAAAACGTGGCAGCAAAAAACAAGGCGGAGGCCGCGTCTATATATACGGCGGAGAGGACCAATTCCGCCGGGGGCGGAATCCTGCACCGGCGGGTTTGTGCACAAATGCGACGCGCGATAAGGTGCAGCTGCAGGCCGATAAGCGGCATATATAACGGCGGGAAGGGAACGTTTTTCTGTTGCACCCATATTTTTGTAAAGCCGTCGATGACAGTCACGCCCAAAAAGTACATCATCAGCGGTGCAGGCATCGTGGGCCTCTTGACGGCACAGGCGCTCAAGGCGCGTGGCGTGGACTTTGTGATCTTTGACCGGGACTCGGACGTGCTTTTCCGAGAGGGCGCCGGGTGGGCCATTACTTTACATTGGGCACTCAACGGGTTCTTGGAGTTGTTGCCACCGGAGCTTGTGCAGGCGGTGTATGACGCGCAGGTGAGGCGGGACTTCCATGCCCACGACACCGGCAACTTTAAGTACATCAATGCGGCCACGGGAGACAGTGTTCTCACCATCCCACCTTCCAAGCGGTTGCGGGTGCGGCGGGAGCAGATCCGGCGGGTGCTTTTGAGCGGCATTGACGTGCAGTGGGGGTGCAAGCTTGTGGGCGTCCAGGAGACGGCACAGGGCGTGGAGGTGCATTGCGAGAACGGCGCTGTGTTTGAGGGCAACGTGCTTTTGGGCTGCGACGGCTCCAACTCGGCGTTGCGCAAGGTGCTCTGTGGCGACGCCGGCCGGCTCAACTACTTGCCGATCCGCTTCTGTGGCGCCAAGGTGCGCATGACCGGGGCCGAGGCGGACCAGATCGCCGCCCGTTTTGACCCCTTGTTGTTCCAGGGCACGGTTCCTGGCTCCGAGACGTTTTTCTGGTTCTCCATGCTTGCCACGCCCGACTACACTCAGCAGGACGACGTGTACTATGCGCAGGTGAACCTCTCGTGGAAGGTTCGGGACCAGCAGGAGCCGTTTGCGTCGGCCGACGACAAGGCCGCTGCGTTGATGAAGAACGCCCACGGCTTGCATCCAGACCTTCATGCGTTGGTGCAGCGGGCGGCCCGGGACCCCCTGCAGTTGGTGGAAATCAAGTTGGCTGATTGGCCCCTGGTCCTGTGGGACACCCACGACAGCCGCATCTTGCTTATGGGTGATGCGGCACATGCCATGACCATGTACCGAGGCGAGGCCGCCAACCACGGCATCACTGATGTGTGTGACTTGATGCTGCAGCTTGACCGGTACATGGCAGGCCAGGTGCTGTGGGAAGCCGCTGCCGCCGGCTACTGTGAGGCCGTGAAGGCCCGGGCCGCTGGGGCGGTGATATTGTCACGCCAGGCTTGCATTGATGCACACGACATGTCCAAGATTTGCGTGGACTCGGACCTGCCCTTGCTATCCATCCGCAAGAAATGAGACTTTGGGGGCTCTGGACACGATATCTTGGGTGCATTCTTGCAGGTGCTCGAAATGATTTATGAAGGTTTGATATTCAAGAGGGGCCTCAGGTATCAGTGACTGTGATCCCAGGGTTTAAAGGGTGTTCAATGACTTTCATAATCAATGACTTGGTTTAGTGCATTGTGGATAGAGTATAGTACTATGTATTTTTGAACTATGTCGAGAAACCGAACACTTTTCAATGTATTGAATACTTCAACGGGTATGAGAATCTTGTTGGATTGCAACCTATTAATGTTTTTTGCGTTCAATTACTATAGTTGCGTTCAATTACTAAAGTTTGCAATAGTCTTTAATCTCTTACTTAATCCTCTTTTATAAAGTTGGCTTTTGATTGGACTAGTGGATTGTAAATAAAATGCTTTTTATGGGTGAAATTACTGATTACTGGAACCATTGCTTGTCAAAATTGGCAATCCTTCTTTTTTTTTTCTATTAAAGGGTGGTTTTATTAGGACATTTGTCATGTGACTATGAACTAGCCTTGCAATGTTTGTTAATTTTTGAATTTTGGTAGCAAAGAATGCTTGTTTTTATTCCTGGTACGTTATTGATTTATTTGAGTTTTGTTTATTCCGGTCCTTTGTGTTAGATGTGAACATCCAACAAAACAAGCATTAATTTCGAGTCAATATTGGTACACTGCTTCTATTTAAATGGAACTATTACAAAGACAATAACTTATATAAATAAGGATAATTAACTGCTTTCTTTATAGTAAACATGATCCCAAGAACAATATCACAGACATATATTAATTGAAAACTTAATTCAAAGCAAAAACGTAAAACTCTGACTCATCTGGAGGGGGAGTAATAGTACTAACTATGTAAAAAGTATATAGTGTAATCACTCGCACCTCCAAACCAAGCATTCCATTTACTTCTACTTTCAATCCATATACCTATCTATGACTTCTATTTTTAACTCATATACCTTCAATTTATCTATATACCTTTAATTTATCTATCACTTTAAATTATTAATACTTATTTTATTAGATTATGAACATGCCTTGAATACCTACAATCACGTACTTAACCCACTTTCATTATTAGCATTCCAAGAACTATCTCATATTTGGTTACCCTTTATGTTCATTGTAGAAAAATGTGACGATTTAAGGAATTGTGACAATCTAAATTAAATTGTGATGATCTAGATCAAAACTCAATGAACTAACTAAATCGTGACATTCTCCATCGGAAAGCAGAATGATTCAAAAATAACAGGTATTCGAATCGGATTTGAAATGATGTACGCAGTATTAAGATACTTTTTCAAAGGCGCGCCTGCATCGGCGGCGCCTTATCGTGCGTGCAAAGACGTTTTCTCACCACCACATGGCATCCAAGCCCACTAAAAGGTCGTGTGATCGCTGCCACAAGAGAAAGGAGTTGTGCCAGGGCGGCGTGCCATGCCAGCGGTGCACGCGGGACCTGGCCGTGTGCACCACGATCCGTGCCCCCAAGAAAAACGGCCGCCCCAAAGGCCCAGAACCCCCGTTGGTCCGAGGCAAGTACAGTCGGACCGGGTGCATGCCGTGCCGAAAGCAGAAGAAGAAGTGTGACGAGGCCCGGCCGCACTGTGAAAACTGCCTCAAGAAGGACCGCACGTGCTGGTACGCCGGCGGCGGCGCTGCCGCCGAGTACGGCCGCGTGGTTGTCTCAGAAACCGGAGTCCAGTGGCTCTGGGAGCAGCCAGCAGCGGCCAACGCCGCCAAAGCCGCCATCAGCGACGCCAAACCGCCAGCAGACGCTCCGGCGCCCAGCAGCCCCGCCGCCACGCTCCTCAGCACCACGGAGAAAATGTTCCTCGAGCTGCTCACGGAAAACCCGCTTTTGGGCGCCCCGCTGGAGCAGCCGTCGCCGGACGTGCCCGGGGCCGTGTACGAGGAGCAGAAACAGACGCTTCTCGCGTCGTGCATGCTCAACACGGTCAACATGCCGCGCAAGGAGGGCGAGCTCTTGTGCTACTTCATCAGCGAGGTGCTGATGCTCTTGTTCGTGGACAAGACCACCACGCGGTTTCTCGGCACGGTGATCCCGCTCTGCCTCGTGGACCGGCGCGTGCGGTACCCGATCCTCGGGATCGCCAGCTCGCATCGGGTGCACCGGGCAGCGGGCCAGGCCGAGATGTTGCGGGACGCGGTCAAGTACCGGGCCATGGCGCAGAGCTGCCTCGCGGGCCAGAACGACGACTTCTTCGCCGACACGGAGAACGTGCTCCTCAGCGTGTGCCTCGTGTCGGTGCAGGAGATCTTCGAGGGCAACCTGCTCTACTGGAGCAGCGCCCTAGAAACGGGCCTGGAGATCATCCGCGTGCGGGGCGGCCTCCGCAAGGTGTCCAGCGTGTCGCCGCTTCTGATCCAGCTCTTCTGCTACCTCGACCACGTGCTGTCGCTCTCCACGTGCGCCACGCCGTACCTCGACCGCTCGCGGAGCACGCCGTACTTGAACTACGACGGCAACCACGTGGAGGACATTTTGAGCTGCAACTTCGGCTTCCGCTACGGGCTTGCGGGCGAGCTCTTCAAGATCATGGGCAACATCTCGACGCTAGCGGGGTTGCGGTCGCTGCGCCACGACTCCGACGCCCACGAGAAGCAGTTTGAGTCCTTGGCGCACTTGATCGAGATGCGGCTCCAGAAGTGGGCGCCGACGCGGGCCGATCTTGCCGACAGCTTGGTGCTTTCGGGCGACGTGGACCCGGAGCGCTTTCTGCTTTCGCTGTACTGGTTGGCGCTCCAGTGGCTGTCGTTTTTGCGGCTTCACCAGATCCGCGAGGGCTACAACCGCCACGACCTGCGCGTGCAGGCGTGCCGCTCCATCATCCTCCGCCTGTTGCGGAGCATTGAGCACATTCCCGAGATCGAGACGGGGCTTTTGTTTCCGTTGGTCATGGCGGGGGTGGTGTGCGTTGATGCTGCTGACCGGGACTATGTGATGCTGCGCGTGCGCCGCATCCGCGAGAAGTTGCGCTTCAACTATGTGCGGGAGTTTGAGCGCTTGCTCGCGACCGTGTGGGAGCGGGACTCGCCGGCGGGCGAGGGCGTCAACTGGGCCCGGATCCGCTTCTTTGAGTTTCCGGGCTTGGTGATGTTCTGACCTGCAGACAGCCCGGCACCTTTCCGCCTTTGCGCCGCCCCTGCGTGTGCGCATGCACCTCCGGCATTGCCTGCGCTGATAGACTGCATCTCTGCCGGCACCTTTCGCGCTGATAGACTGCATCTCTGCCGGCACCTTTCGCGCTGATAGACGCACCCGCGCCGGCACCTTTCGCTGATAGACTGCATCTCTGCCGGCACCTTTCCGCCGTTGCGACCCGCCCTATATACTGCACCGCATTCCTCAGTCGCCGCTCCCTCTCCACCCTTTTTTCTCCCATGACTGCTTACTCGTGGAAACCTCTCGACGTGGCCGTGCTCGGCGGCGGCCTAGGCGGACTCGCCGCAGCCATTGCCTTGCGCAGAGCCGGCCACCACGTCACCATTTACGAAAGATACGACTACGCAGGCGAAGTCGGAGCCTCTCTCTCGTGTGCGTCCAACGGCGGGCGGTGGTTGCACGAGTGGGGCGTGGACCCCTACGAGGCCAAGCCGGTCATCTTGAAGGACTTGGTGCGGCACGACTGGCACACCGGCCACGTGGACGGCGTCTACTCGTTGGGCGACTACCAGGAAAAGTTCGGCTTCCCCTACTACAACTTCCACCGCGTGGACATCCACAACGTGTTGAAAAAATACGCCACCGGGGCGGACGGCGCGGGGGTGCCCTGCAAACTCGAGGTGAACCACAAAGCCGTGGAGGTGGACTACAAAAGCGGCGCGGTCACGTTCGAAAACGGCACGTGCATCACGGCCGATTTGGTGGTGGCCGCCGACGGCATCCGCTCGTTGACCAAGCCGCAGTTGGGCATCACGCCGCAGGTGCGGAACCAGGACTCGTCGTGCATCCGCGTGTTGTTTGACACGGAAAAGGTGCGGCGCTTGGGGCTTGCCGACTTCTCCAACAACGCGGCCATTGAGTTCTGGGGCGGCGCCGACAAAAACAAGATCGTGTTGTCGCCATGTGCCGATAACAGCGTGGTGTCGTGCTACTGCTTCTACGCGGCCAATCCCGAGGACGTCAAAGACGGCTGGCACAATGAGATCCTGGTGCAGCAGCTTTTGGATGCGGTGCCGGGCTTGGACCCGCAGTTGCAGCAGCTCTTCGTGCAATGCGGCTACGACATCAAGCAGTGGCGCCTCTATGTGCACGAGCCGCTTCCCTACTTCTACAAGGCCAGTGCCGATGGAGCCAAGGGCGTGGCGTTGTTGGGCGATGCGTGTCACCCTATGATGCCTGACCAATCCCAGGGCGCGTGTGCGGCGTTTGAGGACGCCGGCGCTCTCGGGTACATTTTTCTGGACAAGTTCAACGTCAGTGTGGCGCAGGGCTTGGAGCTCTATGAGCGGGAACGGAAGCCGCGGGTCACCCGGATCCAGCAGGCGTCGTTGCGGGCTCGGGAGAATCTCAATGAGCGCATTGGCTGGAGTTCCAAGGCCCTGGGTCTCTGTGACGAGAACAAGCTCACCATCGAGGAGGTCTGTGGCTATGACATGAAGGCGCACATTGACGAGCTTGCGCTGGCCTTGTAGGCGCGGACTGCTGTCTTGGAGTCTATGTTTTATGGAGTTATATGGAGTTTGTGTGTAGTTGATGACTTGAATGGAATTGTATGTTGTATGTTGATATGTTGATGGGTTTGTTGAGTTTGTTTGAAGTTGTATATTGAGTTTGTTTGAAGCTGTTTATTGTATGGAATTGTTTGAAGCTGTTTATTGTATGGAATTGTTTGAAGTGTTGTGTTTTATGGAATTATATGAAGTTGTATGTTATATGTTGATGGGTTTGTTGAGTTTGTTTGAAGTTGTATATTGAGTTTGTTTGAAGCTGTTTATTGTATGGAATTGTTTGAAGTGTCGTGTTGTGTTGAATTGTTTGAAGTTGTATATTGTATGGAATTGTTTGAAGTTGTTTATTGTATGGAATTGTTTGAAGTTGTTTATTGTGTGGAATTATATGGAGTTTTATGTTGTATGGAATAATATGGAGTTTATGCTTTATGGAATTATATGGAGTTTATGTGGCATGGGATTATATGAAATTTATATCGTATCGGGTTTGTTGAGTTTTCATGAAATTGTATGTTTTATGGAGTCTTTTTGGATTTGTTGCAAAGTTTCAATGTTGTATGTTAAATGGAATTGGATGGAGTTTTCTTGAGTTGTCATGAAACTTCATATTGTATGGAATTATATGAAGTTTATGCTTTATGAAAGTGTATGGAGCTTTTCTTGAGTTTTCATGAAATTGAATGTCGAACAAAATTACATGAAGTTTATGTTTTACGCAGTTATTGAGTTTGTATGTTGTATGGGGTTTTTATAAACTTGTGCGTAATAATTGATTTTGTTCTAAGGTTCTATGTTGTATGTTGTATTGAAATTGTATGACGTTGTTTGTATGAAATTGTATGAACTTTATATTGTACGGATTTTTCATTGAGTTTGTTTCTAATGTGTCTTTATAAAGATTCTATGTTGTATGTTGTATGGAATTGTATATTGTTGTATGTTGTATGTTGTATGTTGTATGTTGTATGTTGTATGTTGTATGTTGTATGTTGTATGTTGTATGTTGTATGTTGTATGTTGTATGGAGTCTTTATTGAGTTATGTGTAGTATTTGACGAGAACGGAATGAGCCGATAAAGATTAAATCCACTCAATCGTCCTTATATGAGTAAGTAAATATACTAGAGCCATTAAACACAATAATTCAAAAGTAGTAGATTTGCACGATACCGAACAAAAATAAATGAGGACAGCTGTAATGGAGCGGCTACTATAGAATTTAGTTCATTTCGTATTACTGTATCATAGTTCCATATTATTGGTTTTTTAGTTCCTTGTTTGTTTTCATGCTTTGTCTTTTAAGTTTATTCTCTATTGCTGTCTTACTGCCTTACTGTCTTACTGTCTTACTGTCTTACTGTCTTACTGTCCTACTGTCTTACTGTCCTACTGTCTTACTGTCCTACTGTCTTACTGTCCTACTGTCCTACTGTCTTACTGTATACGTTGTATGTTTTATGTAAATTGCATGTAGTTTTATGTTTTTCGGATTGTATGAAGTTGTATGTTATATGAAGCTTTTATTGAGTTTGCGTAATTCGTAAGTTTGTCATGAAGTTTTTGTCGTATTTACTTTTTATAGTTGGTCCTAAATTTGTATCAATTATATGGGACTTGAAAAGTTTACTTGGAATTGCGGAGTTATGGACTCTAAAAGGGTTTTTGTGAAATTGCATGTAACTGTGTTGGACTTGAATCCGGACTTAGAAATTTGCAATTTGTTGGATATTTCTATGATACTTGCCTGAATTTGTATGTTTTATGAATGTGGAATGGAATGATGTTATTTCGAGGTTACGTGGCAGGAAATTGGCGAGTGAAAATGTAAACACCTTTTACTTTCTCTTTCTTTGATACCTAATCCCCAACCTCTCATCTTACTATTTGCCATTACTGATAAACTATCACGATCTTTTTTTTTTGGTTTCTCCCAAATCAATGATATATTGAGTATTTTTATTTAAAAGTTTTCATCTTCTTTACCTTTGAAATTTTGAATATATTGCCATGGGAATTTACATTTAAATCTCTGCTGGTTGCATTCACTATCCAAGTATGAAATCTGCTACTTTTTACTGTTCTTCTGACACATCTTTCTTTCGATGACCTTCTAATTTACGAGGTACTAAACTAACAAACGTAAAGTGGTTAAGTAGCTTAAATGGTGCTACTAGAGCTTTATTAGGTTTAAGTCAAATATACAAATGATCACTACTGGATCTTCTTTTATTTTTGAATCAAAATTTAAATAATCACTACTAGGTCTTCACTTAATTTAAGTCAAATAAATGAATTGTTGTTGCTAGATCTTCTTTTAGGTTCATGTCAAATAAAATGAATCGTTATGTGGGTAAGTGCATGATCGAAATTCCGATTTTTCAAATAGAACTGTTTTCAAAGTTATGTGATTTAATAAATCAAATGGAATTCCAGAATGCTTTACATTTTTGAATAAATCAAGTGGAATTCCAAAATTCTTTATATTTTTGAGTTAATCAAGTGGAATTCCAAAAATGCTGTTTACTTTATGTCACTGGTGGTCCAAAGAGGGTTTTGGTATTAACTACTTAGTAAAGTGATTCTTCCAAAGCTCATGCAGTGATAATGTGGAGCTAATAAGCTGTTGCAGTGGATGATGAAGGTGATACAAGAATTCCACGGACTCTTTGTACATTTAAGTAGAAAAGTGTTTTAAAATGAAGCCCAAATGAAGCGAAAAGCGCTATTGCTTCTTAAGCTCCAAGAGCTGGTGCGCCAAGTCCACCACACTGGACTCCAAACTCCGGTAGGGAATGCCGAATACCCGGAGACCCTTGGAAGAATCGGTGGTGAAATGCTGGCCCCGGGTGTTGTAACCCGGCTCCCCGACGGGGAGGTGGCACGTGACGTCGGCGGGCAAGCGGCGGCGCAAGCAGTCCACGATCTCCTGGTTGTCGTAGTCGCCCGCCGAAATCAAAAACCGCTGGTTGGACGCCGCCGCCGTCAGCAACGCCCGCACGTGGTACTCGGCCAAATCCCGGACATCCACCCACACCGGGTTTTTCGTGGGCGGCACCAGGCCGCCCTCCGCCGTCATCAACCCCAAAATCACCTGGTTGCTGAAGTTCAAGTCCTTCAAGCCGCCCACCATGCCCGGCAGGTAGAGCGGCCCAAACACCATGGTCGGGCACAAAACCACCAAGTCGAAGGCGGGCTTGTGGGCCTGCACATAGTCCCAGGCCGCCTTCTCCGCCACTGTCTTGGACGCCCGGTACGCCACGGCCGGGTCCGACGTGGCGGCGCCATCGTCCCACGTCAAGGGGCTCCAGTCAGCCTCGGACAACACCACTCCGGGCTGCTGGCCCTTGGACGCGTCGTACACGGCGGCAAACGAGGAAGTCAACACCACGCGTTTCACGGCGGGGTTTTGGGCGGCGGCGTCCATCACGGCCTGAGTGCCGGCCAAGGCCGGCGTGAGGAGGTCAGCCACGAAGTCGGCCACGGCAAATTTGAACGGCGACGCCAAGTGGAGCACACCCGTGCATCCCTCCATAAGCAGCGCAAGGCGGCGGGAGTCGGTGATGTCGGGGGCGATGGCCGGCTCGAGGAGGTGACGGCTGGCTGCAGGAAGGGCCGAGCGCAAGCGGTCGAACTTGTCCGAGGAGCGCGAGTGGGCCTTGACACGGTAGTTGCGGGTGACGAGGAGCGCCACGCAGTGGGCGCCGATAAAGCCGGATGCACCGGTCACAAAAATGCACTCGGGGGCGGACATGGCAAAAAAACCACCGGGCGGAATCGGCCCAGATATAGGGCGGAGGGTTTTGTAAACGCGCGCGGGCATTCTGCAGTCCCGTGCTTATCTGCAGTATTATGCATGCGCGCGCACCCCGGTCGCAATTACCGGCACGTTGCGGCGGTTGCGCGCCGGCAGCTTTTGCGCAGTTGCGACGGTATCTTATCGCCGTATGCAGGCACCGCGGCCACAAAGATACACCATCAGCAGATAAATAGCCCCAAGCCGCCGAGATTGAAGCGGCACCCGCTGCTGCACCCGTACATCCATCATGCTGAAAAAGACCGTGGTCCACAACGTACACACCGACGTGCACAGCGTCGGCAGCGTCGACGAGCTCCTGCCGGCGGCAAGCAATCCCAACTTGGACTACATCCAGAACTTTGACTTCGAGGCCCATCCCGAAGACGTGCGGCCCTCGGCAGTCACGCGCAAGCTCGACAAAATGCTTGTGCTTCCCATGCTTTTCGTGTACTTTTTGCAATTTCTCGACAAAGTCACGCTCAACTACTCCAACGTCATGGGCATGCCCATGGACTTGAAGTTCACCGGAAACCAGTTCCTGGACATCGCCACGTACTTCTTTGTGGCGTACATCGTCGGGGAGTTTTTCCAGGCGTTCATTTTGCAGAAGTTCCCGGTGCACCTTGTGTTGGGCGTCAACGTGCTCGTGTGGGGCGTGTGCACCATGTGCTGCGCAGCGGCACAGAACTTCCGGGGCATGCTAGCGTTGCGGATCTTGTTGGGGTTCTCTGAGGCCGCCATCATCCCTTGTCTTGTGCTTCTTACCACCAACTTCTACGACCGGGCGCAGAGTGCGTTTCGCATCGGCATCTTCTACCTGGGGTTGGGATTTGGGCAGATCTTCGGCGGGCTCTTGTCGTTTCTCTTCCAGAAAATCACCAGCACGCGGTTCCAGGGCTGGCGCGTGTTGTTCTTGGTCGTGGGGTTCTTGAACATCTTGTGCGGTGCCTACTTTGTGGCGTTCATCCCGTCCGAGCCCTTGACCACCAAGTGCCTTACGCCCAAGGAAAAGTACGTGCTCTTGGAGAAGTTGACCATCGACAAGATCGGCGTCAACGGGCACAAGTTCAAGCCGCGCCAGGTTTTGGAAATGCTCGTGGACCCGCAATGCTGGCTCTACTTGATCATCTCGGCCACGATCTCGTTTTCATCCAACACCATTCTGTCGTTTTCGGCCCGTGACATTGTGTCGTTTGGCTTCTCCTCGCAGGAGGCCGCCTTGCTCAACATGCCGTCCGGCGTGGTCAGCGTCGTCACCTCGTGGATTTCCACCTACTTCATCATGAAGGGCACCACGCGCTTCGTGGCCATCTGTGCGCTCTTGCTTCCCGCCATCTGCGGCGGCGCCTTGCTTTCCTACTTGCCCAAGTCCAACAAGGCGGGGCTTTTGGTCGGCATCTACATGATCAACTGCATCACCGCGCCGCTTGCCATTGTGTACTCCTGGGCGTCCGCCAACGTGGCTGGTTCCACGAAGAAAATCGGCGTCACCTCGTTTTACATCAGTATTGGCTTTGCCATCGGCAACATCGTGGGGCCGCAGTCGTACCGGGTTGCCGACGCTCCTTTGTTCATGCCTGCCAAGGTGTCCATGTTGGCGACACAGGCCGCCAGTTTTGGCTTGTGTCTTGTGATTGCCGCCATCTATTACTGGCGCAACAAGCGCCGGGACTCGCTTCATATGGGCGATGTCAAGGAGGACCAACAGGCGCAGGATGTCTGGGCGGACTTGACCGATTTTGAGAATAAGGCTTTCCGCTACACTTACTGAAGGGTTTGTATTTATTGACAATTTGAGAGTTTGTGTAATTTGTAATTTTGTTGGTCGAGGGCATTGATTGGCACTGACCATGATTCTTTGGCCCTTTAGTGGCGTGTAACTAGTGGTCTCCTTTGGACTAAATATGCATCATACTAGTATTTGTGGTGTTTCATAAAGGCAATTACTATTGATTTCTATAAACAGCCATCTTGATGGTATCTCATGAAGCCAAGATTTATTGAGTCTCCATAAAACCAAAATTTTCAAGTATTCATGAAGCCAAATTTCATTAAGTTTTCAATGAAGCCAACCACTATCAATATTTTATAGATTCAAATTCTATTGGGCTTGAAATGATTCACTATCAACAATTCACACAACTAATTTCTGTTGATTTTATTACCATCTCTGTTGGCTTTGCATAAATATCCAATCTCTGAATGTGTTTCATGGATATTTAATCTCTAGTAACATTTCATAAAGAGCCAACCTATCGATTTTCATAGATAGCTGACTTCTGGCGACATTCTGGAAATTCAAATTTTTGGGTGATTATGTATTCAGTTTGAGCAATTCGGGTGACTTTCATTTCTTGTATATGTGATTTTGGCTCATCCCAATTATCAGAAAGCACAAGTTTTCTCACTTAAGGTTTTTGGCGCTTCAGAGGTAGCGGCATTTCGTTCCTGACGCTTTGGGTTCTGAATTTACAGATTTTAGTTGTACTTGCAGGTAACAACAAACTTGTTTATATAAATAGCCACTAGCTGATTTATTTAAAAATTCCGAAGTATATTGGTAGTATTTGTGGGCGGGTTTCCATATTTTCTTATAGTTTCAGTGGTGGTATTTGTGATAATAATTTAAGCTTTGTGTGTAGCTGCTTTTATACACTAGCTCAAAAATGAAGGACATGTGGGGGCATTCTTCAGTGCCTTTTCATTCTGCTACTTGCCCTTCATTTTTCTGTAATTTGTGTTGTTGGATATACGTAGATTAAAGCTATAGAATAATTAGAATTTAAGCAATTTTAAAAAAGACATCTCTGGTGTAAATTTGATCTTTTCTTTTTGTCTTCACAATTAACCAAATATTCTCCTGTTTTGCTTTTCTGTGTTTTATTCAAACTAGCCAAAGCAACGCCAGCTTTCAGAACCGCCTGATTGATTGAAATCCTAAATCATAACCAAACTGAACAACCCTTAATTTATTACTTTTCTCTACTCCAATTTTTTTATGGTTTTATGATGCTTTTTAAGCAATCACACAAGCTGGAGACCATCCATACTTGGTTTTGAGGGTCCAGAAATTGTCCTTAGCAGGAGCGGAAGTGGAAGTTTGAGTGTTCTTTTGAGGAGCTGCCATGTTGAATTTGAGATAGTTGTAGTTTCTTGATATCAAAAGCTTTTTTGAGCGGGAGCGCTTGCTTTTATACGTGTTAAATGTGGGCCGTTTCGACCTGAAAGTAAGCACTGTTGAATACCATGCAGTTGGCTGCAAACAGCTGCAGGCGGGCGCGCAAAAACGTCTCAAGCAATTGCCTGATTGGGCCCAAGCAATGACGCCGCATAGTGTCGACTTGAGATATCGGCTAAGGAGCAAGTTTTAATAGAATCGTCTTACCACGCCGATAAGATTTGTTGATGCATAGCCTAATTGGCCTGGACCACGAGGGGTCACATGTAGCATCCAAAGTACCCGTATTTCGCAGCAAAAGTCACAACACCAGTTTTGCGGAACCAGATTCCACACGCTATCTGCCGAATTAATTAAGAACAATTCTTAATTTTATTTGAGCAATCTGGCAGTTGCTTGTAAGACCAGTACGGAAAAGGGTAGAACTGGATGAGTGCGGTTGTCGTGTCTGCAGTCTCTCGTATATGGCTGGGCGGGCGTCTAGGATGGTATGAACCGAAAAATGTGTGAAATGGAAGAAAAAATTGTGCTTGGCAAATAAATCGAAATCTTTAAAAAGACGCTTCAACTATGGTAGAGTTTTCATTTGAGGAGAATACTTTGCGTTGTTGCATTCACAATGTGACAAGCGGGTAACAGTGAGTGAGATTTTGTCTCTTTTTTGATCAATTGCAAAAAATTCGAGAATTCTTGCACGCTTCAAAATACAAATTGCAGGCCAGTCTTTTCGAAAGTGTAAAAGAAAAAGAAGCAAAAGTCACAGAAAGAACACATTAAATTATTTTTGCTGGAAGCGGCTATTTTCGGCGAGAAATACATAACGGTTGCTCTGAAGCGGTGCTGGAGAAACGCGGGCGTGCTCAGCTCAAATTCATGTGCTAGTCCCAAATCACCAGGTAATCACGAAAAGACATTTATAAATGGCAAGTTGATGGGGTTTAGTTACAGTGCATGTAAGAAAGAAATTTAGGGCAAAGGGAGAGGGAAATAATATGTTTTATGAACGAGACTCGGCAAGGTTAGACTCAACCAAGAGCCTTTGACCATTTTGGGCTAACTAATATCAATTGTACAAAAGTCTGTAAGTGTTCAGTCAAAGCAGCCGACCAATCTTTGTTTTCTTGACTTAGTTGTAGCAAAGTCGCCAAGAATCCCAAATTAGCTTAAGTATTTCCTTCACAGCACAAAGATTGGGTCTTCTGTCAACTTGTTCTTTCTCTACAGGCCAATTCGATGCATATATCCCTCAAGATAAAAAAAGTTGAGGCTCCGGATTGTGTACCATATTTTTGGTTGTTTGTTCGTAGACTAGTATAAACTATTAAATTATGTGTGCTTTAGACTTGTAAATCCCGTAACCTGAAAGTTTTAGATTGTGGCTCGAGAATTTTAGATTGAAAATTTACGAAGCTGAAATTTGGGCAAAAATGTGATCAAAAGAAAGCTATGACCATATGAAGACTGTGGCGCGAACGTTGTAATTTGGTTCCTGTGATCTATAAAATACTGCGACGCGGGGAGTTTTCATCCCATAATTTGAAGTTTGCATGAACCTAGGACTCGTAGATTCCATGACTCATGTTCTGAATTCAGGCATCCTGACAAGTATGCTGAGTAGGCATACCGCGAAAGTCGTGTCACTTTGGATGCATGTTCGCGCGGAAGCCTGACAAATCGTCAATCTTACCTACACCAATTTTTCTAGTTAATGAATTTCGAAAAGCGAAAGAACGGTGACGGCTCTGGCCCACACCATGACAGATAAATTATCTAAAGTAAGCGAAAACGAGAGCCAACAAAGAAATGCTCAAAGAAGCCTTCGAGGCGCCGCCCTCCAAAGATGAGGGAGTGTAGAAAACCACGGATCCCAGGGTAGAGGCCCCATGGGTTCCTGGCACAGAGGCAAAAGTGACACCCTGCGAGCTGCCCGGAACGTTCTGCTCAGCAACAGTGCTTTTGGGGGTGAACAGCGCACTTTCGATTCTCTGTGCTGGACTGCTTGGGTTTGCAGCTGGGCCGCTTGGGTTTGCAGCTGGACCGCTTGGGTTTGCAGCTGGACCGCTTGGGTTTGCAGCTGGACCGCTTGTCACTGCAGGGGTAGACGCAGCAATTGGCGAAGATCCTGGCTCTAAGCCCGCAGTGTCTGAAGTCAAGGGGCACACGGTGGTGTAAATTGACTCGGTGCTTCCAACAGTGGTAGTCACAACAGACACTACGCCTGTGGA
>NXGZ01000002.1:866333-1226762 GCA_002893665.1 Metschnikowia orientalis | reverse complement strand
TCCTTCAGAGTTTTTACCGCAAGGTTTCTCTGATCTGTACTTGTCGTATTACTATATAGATGTAATCTACGAACATCCAACAAACAAAACGTGGAGACTGGCTTTTGGGTGGACTTCTGCGATTGTCGCTTGGGCTTGGAGGCCGGAAAGAAAGACGACCCCTCAAGTTCGACTTCAGTGGGCTTGACAAGAGCACAAATCCAAGTGGACCAGGCACTAAAATCGATGTCTCTGTTGGTCAATTACCTATTCAAATCTACTTCAGAGTCTTACCGCAAGGTTTCTCTGATCTGTACTTGTCGTATTACTATATATATGTAATATACGAACATCCAACATACCTAAATTTATCATTACAGCAACACATGACATAAAAACAGTTGACTACAATAGCAAGCGGACATATCAAATGAAAAATAAAGCCCGGTCACTAACTTTAGGGAGAACCGAACCGTCTGTGATTGTTCAAGTGATATCGAAAAATCGATTGTTCTCTACCGTCTACGCAGTTCACCGCGTATGCAATAATTGTCACCGCTCCACGGAACTAATACCAATTTGCAGCCTTGGCATAGATTTGTTCCAGAAATTTGAGGATGAGATTGATCTGATGCTTTTAGATTCGTGTGTGTTCAATAAAAAAGCTTCTTTGGGAGTATCTCCATCGCATGTCAAGCTGAAGTCATCATAAATTGAAAAAGCGCCGAGCGCCAAAAGTGAGCAATGGCTAGTTGTATAACATCTAGTAACTCGGTTAAAGTTACTTCAAATTCTTTATCTTGGCGGTTTAAAAAAAGAGCTGACAATTAGATCCATACAAACCAACGCCGAACGTCAATTCAACAATCGGGTTTACATTCGATGTGGAATGAGACTGCCCAACACATTAGACTTGCAGCAATTTCAACAACATATTTGACAGTACACCTCAGGTTTTTGATCAACTGCTGAGTTAAATGATTTCTCAAAGTGTGCCTAACCAATACGAATATTTCCCGTATCTTGGCCTCTATTCAAATATTGTGGTTCATTAACATCACAACGACCGGGTCGGGCTCAGTCTTTGACAAAGCGGTCTCAAACGACTCAGCTGAGAAAACCCCGCCTGATACACGAAACTGCTCAAATGATAAACTCTCAACACTTCATTGGGGGGATGATATACACAATGTGTCCAAATGCATGTGAGATGGATCGTCAAAAAGACGAGACGTGGTACATGATCGTGTCCTGTGGTTCTAAGATAAACAACTGCCGGCAATTTAGCCGGTGTTCAAGCTTCCGATCCTGGGGAGAGGATAAAGGGCCAGGAATTCGCCTTTCCAATTATTTCTCCTCATATATGTTTCATACAATTTCGATCGTTTTTGCCCTTTTTCTTGTTCTTACCCTGGGAGCGCCGGCTCCAGATGAAAGCCCAAATGAGAGTACCTTCAAACCCCTTTGGATATGTAAGAATGTAATTGATCAAAACCCCTCAGGTTTTGTCGCCCAGTTCTACAGTTATCCCGACAAATCTGAAGTTGCGTTAGAAGACAACTTCTTCGAATCAGCTTACAAGCAATATGGACATCTCAAAACAGTAACTGGTGTCAAAGAGACGAGAATTGACACCTTCGACCAGTGGAAAAAAGGGCCACAGGGTAACATTTACGGATATTTCTTCGACACTACGCATTTCTCACTTGCTTTGGACGGCTTTTTCAAGCCTCCAATCAGCGGCGATTATACCTTCGAGCTCCAAGCAGATGATATTGCCATGTTGACTCTAGGTTCCAGTCATGAGAGATGTTCCGGCACGCCTTCTAATGAGGGGGCCTTGGTGTCGTTCAAAGCAGACTATGGAGAAGATCGTGCGATAAGAACCCAGCTGAGAACAGTTTCTTCTCTCGAACCCGACAAGTTCTACCCCTTGAGTGTGAAGTTCTGCAATCGACTCGAAGTGGCTATTTTGGCCGTGCGCGTGAAAGACCCACAAGGCCGCTATCTTAACATTGGCGACCACATTCATCAATCTTGGGACTATTGAAAAAATTCACCGAAACAATATTGTTTTGGAAAGTACATAAATTCCAAATGAACGTGCCCGTCGCCTGATTCACCTATTTTTGGGGCGCCTTGTTCTCGATGCCGCAAATTGTAACATTTATCCAGTGACACCATTAGTTGCAAAAATGAAAAGCTTGGAATATTCCCTTTTGCTTGAATCTGATTAATAGATAAGTATAGATACATGTTTACATTCAATATCATATTACCTCAATTTAGGTTTCATAGCCAGCCAGAAGAATCTGGGTGAATTGGCTACAGCAATACCTTGTACATTACCTTAGAAAGAGATTAATACAACTGGATCCATAGAACTAAATGGGATTTGAACTAGAGAAAGGATTGGGATAAAGGGTCAAAAACAAGGCGACACAGTCCAAATGCTCAAAATATTCAAATTGGGTTGAATATGCTATTAATGCTTGAACTGGATTTGAACTACGTCTCCCAAATTACACTAAGTCATAAGGTGCCGTGTTACTATCAGCGATGACTAAG
The DNA here is from genome assembly GCA_002893665.1 of Metschnikowia orientalis. Lineage (NCBI taxonomy): Eukaryota > Fungi > Ascomycota > Pichiomycetes > Serinales > Metschnikowiaceae > Metschnikowia > Metschnikowia orientalis. The sequence goes on along the minus strand of NXGZ01000002.1, from coordinate 1,224,215 downwards.
AATGGTGATCAAAAGTATGTCATTTTATTGCGTTTCCTACCTTTTATGAAATCCGCGACATTGGAGATTTCGCGTCACTGGAGATCTCGCGATTATCCCGATTCTCTACATCTTCTGCAGCGGCAGAACGCCGCGAAGGTTCCCCACAATTCCGAACTGCACTCTAATGGCCCGAACATCCAAGTTCAGAAGTTATTAGCGAAGGCCTAGACAAGTCGTGTCCTGGTTTCAATAACTAGCTCCGGACAATGTCCTACCTCGCCGCGCAACACAACTGTGCAGTTGCTTCCAACGTCAGGTACCTCTTTTCATCCTGCAGGTAGTCGGTGGAATTTAAGTACAAGCCGGGTGAGGAAGATATCGCCTTGGATTCCACAAATGAACAAATAGGGACTTTGTAATATGGTAGAAGCCGAGAATTTTCGATATAGCTCGTCTGGCAGAAGGAGAAAACGTACTATCTCGATTGCACGTAACAATTTCTGCAGTAAGATAATACGAATTTTGCGGGGAACAATATATTCAGAAAACCAAATATGTGCAGTTGGATAAAGCCAAATTTCTTTACCTTTGTAAGATGTTCAATGCTCACGAGGTGACTAAAAATACCATCGAGTAGTGATCACAGAGACAAAGTGAGCTATAAATGCAGCAGCGGCATGTCTGAAATTTTTTAAATTGAGCCATGATTTATAAAAATATCTTCTTTTTTTGCGTATTGGCCGCAACTTTTACGAGAGCTACATCTTCACCCAGTGATGAAGTATGGTTTGGCAGGGAAAGCCCCATCAAACATTGCACACTGGGCTACTACATCGATGGTAAAGGTTTTGATGCATTTGCCTTCGAATATCCGCTTGAGTCAAGTATAGGTTACGAACACGACTTTTATACCGAAGGTTACAAGAAGTTGGACTACCTCACCGGGGCCCGAAATATCGAACAATCGAATTTTTATCGCGATGTGAGCAAAAACAAAGAAGAATATAACATTTACGGCATGCCTATCTCTCCTTCCAATTTCACACTCGTGTTGTCTGGTTTCTTCAAGCCAGTCAAAGATGGTGATTATGACATCATACTTATGGCAGAAGATGGGGCGGTTCTCAGTTTTGGTGCAATTAGTTCCGACTGTAAGGCGTATACGCCAAACTGTGTCGACCACCTGAACACGCTCAAATCGCTTGCACACGATAAGGAATTGAGGGGAAGGAACCGTAAAGCTTTCAAAAAGCTCAAGGCTGGGAAGTATTACCCAGTTGAAATTATTTACTTCAACAAAAACGGAAGTGCATTCTTGGAAGCTAAGGTGAAGGACCCTGACGGAAAAGTCTCCCAGTTATCCGAACACATCTACCCGCTTTATTTCCATTGATCCAATAGTGCTATAAGTGAGACTTTTCGGGTCCACCGAACAATCTTACAGGGAAAAGGTGAAGATGAGTTGATATAGAGCGTACGAGGTAGCGTTTTTAGCAAGCTGGAATTGTATCAAGAGCATACCGAGTGAGAAGATGCTTAGTGTATTTGCAGATAATTTGATAGCTATTTCTTATCTCAGCACATTCAAAAGTATGTTACATCTCGAACAAGTCAGCCGCACTTCTTGTCATTACACGTGATAACTTGAACTGCTGAACCTGAAGATGTGGCTGTATTGTACGGTATCATATCTACTAATCGACCCGAAGATTCACTTGTCCTATCAATACTAAATATAATTTAAGCACAACCAACGATTTAAATGGGCTCGAGAGAAAGTTTTTTTAACGGGATAGGAAAACAAAACCCTGCAAGAATTCACTTTCTTGCCATTCGTAATCTGTCTCCACTAAACCAAATGATCAAAACGTCTTGTGGTGTCTGAAATCAGATCCCATAAATTTGCTACCACTTTTCAGTTCCCTGTAGCTAATACTGAGAATTTTTTAGGTTTCTGAAGTAGTTTTGTCGAAGCTCAATATTTCGCAATTCCGCTTAGAACGGAAACATATTCACCTTCCGGTGCACGGACACTTGCATGGAATTGAAAACTAAATTTCAATAGATCGAACCGTCTCAGTGTCAGATAAAAAAGAATTTTCTAAAGGAGGGATATGTTCTTTTGCAAGTGGTGAAGTAAGTACAATGCCCCAGGAACTAAAAATCGAGAACTCAAACGGTGCCTAAAGCCAGCGCACAGGACCGCAGCAGTTACAACAACCTGAACTTGGAACACCCACTCAGTTGTTAACATGATAATTTAGGTTTTTACCACAGGGTGTGATTATCCGTATTCTGCAATAAAATGTATATGTTGCCACATAATTGTAAGTGTCAGTTGATGAGGCAGCCTTAGGATTTCTTATCTCTGGTATGTATTCGTGCATATAGCACATATAGTTGCATGCGCGACATTCTTGCAGCGTTCGTGGACTGCGGCCCTCTATTGGGTGCAAATTGCTGAAATCTTTCATACTTTTTTTTGCCATTTCTATCAGTATTTCCTATACTTGTGTGCACTTGTGATTGTGTAAAACCTTGATTGCGACACGTGTCTTCGATCTTATGACTTTTCTCAATTGGTAACATAAGGTGGGGGAGATGTGGGTTTACGAGTGCGCACGAAATCGGTTCTTGCTCCTCGAAAATACTTGGAAATTTCAACACTGCACAATAAATCGATAAAACGGTAAGAAACACTCATTGAATTGAGAACTCATTGAATTCTTCATAACCATCATGACAAAATGTACTCTTATAACCAGAGTTCAATTGGCGGCTCAAAAGATGCTTTCTGTGGTGAACCCGACCATATGCAGGCACAACATAGTGTTAGTGCCCAAATGAGTGGTTTCTCTACTGTTCCGCCCATTCAATTTAGGTGGGCTTTCATCGTTAGGACACTGGCTATGACTTTTGCGATGTGTTTTCCAATGTTTCCTAATGGGACAAAAATTAAGGTATAGTTGGCGCCTATTATGAACAGTCTGCTATCTATCGAACAGAGAGCTGGGTCAATTTGTCGTCATGGAGCTACTGTTATAATCGAGTGTCAGGAAATTTTAATCTTTTGATGCTTCAGTTTTTCGATGAGCCGTACAAATCCCGGGGTTATTATGGCCCAAATTATTATTACGAGACCTTTGAGAGGCCAGAAAATTTGTAAACTGAATTAGAACAATTCGCCTGTCATCATTAGAAATCAACCAGCTTAAACCGAACAAGACGAACCTACACTCTACGCCGCAATACTAAATACTCAAGACATATGCATGATGATATATTTAGAGACCGATTGTTGACTTAAAGAAGGCTTGAGGCCTTGATGCCTATCCAGCAGTCTATCGAGAGAGCTATGTCTTATGCAAATCTGTTGATACTTTTGGGGTACACAGATATCCATGCGTTTTTATTTACTCGAGTGATCTTTGATTTATTCATGTCTAACTTCCCGACACAGTAATATTGTATTGAGTTGAAGTACCGAGGTCAACAATAATTAAAGGAGATCCAAGCAACAGGCGGTCATTTTTTGAAGATGGGCATTGGGAAATGTTTGCGAAGAATGTGCACGGTGTCAAAATTTAGACATGCATTATTACAAGACTGTATCGATAAGGAAGGTGGAATTTCTAACAGCGATCATCGTCTCTAATTGCAAAGGGGAGTTGGGTGTCAAAGAAAGATGACCAATTCGTTTCCTTGCTTCACTGATGGTACCTCATTCCCCTTAGCCATGAAAGCCCTTTTTATTCCACAATCAAATATAACCATTCGAAATCAAAGATGTTTTTTTGCGGCTGTATCGCCAACAGGTGATATTACTCAATTTTAGAAGCCGCTTTGAATGACAAAAACGAAAGTCGGGAGATTCTCAACCAGTATGGAATAGTCCAAGACACAATATCCTTTTCAAATGGCGCAGAATGTCCGCTGGCCAATAAAACCAAGGGCCGGACAGGAACCAGTTTCCGTGCAGATCTCACATCAGATGACGAGGATAGGTGAAATAGAGGGAATTGGATTGCAAGAACGTCATTTAGAAGCGGCGGCGTTAAGTTTGGTGCCCGGCCGAAAGCCAAGTAGATCACGCTTTGTTTCGCCGGCGATAACAAGCCAGTGTCTCGATACTATGTCGCTCAATCGAGACTAGTGAAAATAGCCACCTAGCCGTCGATTCCGCCACCTCTCTGAACACAAAATACAATGCCGACTCGCAAATCGGCCCCTGATTCACAATAAAGTCACGCCGCCGAAACACATTGTTCAATCCCCGCTCTATTGCATCGGAAATCTGACAGTCCAGAGGATACAAAGTAACGGTCGTAGCGCCCCTGCTCATGGATCAGCTAGACTGACACCGGGTCTCGGCAGATGTTAGACATTTTCCGGACTCGAATACAGAAGCCAGATGTGGTCAATCTGGAAGCCCAGCAGGATGCGGTGCTGCAACCAGCTGTATCTGGTAGAACAATGCCCTTGAGTGCGTCCAACTAATAACAGCGGGGCAAAACATAATTCTGCAATCCGAAAAACATTTAAACCATGTTTGGCCTGACTGCGGCTTTGACAACTCACCAGCACTATTTGCATCAGCACCTTGGCCCTCTTCCAGTGGATCCCCAAGGCACCATATCTGCAAAGCAGCTAAATACGCGCCTTACTCAACCAATGCACCCACTCCAAGTCCTCAAGTTGCCGTTGAATATGGCCCGAAGGACGGAACGCCACTCCCGGTCCATCCCGCCTTCACTCCCATTTCGCCCAGCGGGTCTGATTCGGCACCAGTCGGCGTATTCCTGTTTCCTATGCCTGTGTAGAGACAGTCGGTTAGCACCATGTGGGGCCACCGAAATGCAACAGGTCGCGCTCGGTGGTATGCGCATACCGGCCTGCCAAACACCGCCCACCTGACTCTGATACAAACCCTCCCCGCTCGCCAAAAAGCTTAAACCGCCTGGTCCACTGCCACACAGATCGGGGTTCCAAGTCTAATTGGGTTGAGATCCGGCAAAAGTGGCCCCTGCCAGGCGTCCGGTGCACAAATAAGACCCGGCGGGCAGTTTCTAGTTCTGGCCCGAGTGCGTCCCCGCAATCTGAGCATACAGGGGGCTGCGGCTCACCCGCAAATCACGTTCCGAGCTTATCTAAGCGCATGCGGCTCTAGCAGCACTGCTATATATAATGGGAACTGGCAGCGGGGAGACTATAGGCCAAAAAGTGATAGCGCCAGAATTTACCCAGTTCTGTATTTCCGCTAACAAAACACCACTGGCTTCACCCGGCAGACGCCCAATCTCAGACCGACAAACTAGTCAAAAGCAAACGGACTCATAGCGATCAAAACCACCGAGGTCACCAGCATGTCTTTTCCAACCAATCCCGTGATCGTTGTCGGAGGCGGTCTAGCAGGCCTTTCGGCCGCACACCAGGCATATCTACGGGGTGCTAATGTCGTGTTGTTCGACAAACAGGGGTTTCTCAGTGGGAACAGCGGCAAGGCCACGTCCGGCATCAACGGCGCCCTTACTAGGACCCAGGTATCTTTGAAAATTGCCGACTCGGTAGAGCAATTCTACCAGGACACGTTGGCCACTGCCAAGGATCGTGCAAACCCTGACCTCATCCGGGTGCTTACCTACAACAGTGCGGACGCAGTGCACTGGCTCCAGGACGTGTTTCAGTTAGATCTTTCGGTGGTTTCTCGATTGGGCGGCCACTCACAGCCCCGCACCCACCGGGGAAAAGACGCCAAGTTTCCCGGAATGGCCATCACATACCGGCTTCTCGAACAGTTGGAAAACTTGGCCGAGGTGGAGCCCCACCGCGTGGCCATATTCAAAAACACGCAAGTCGTTGACCTCGTCATCGACGACCACGACGCCTCCCACGTGCGGGGGGTCTGCTACAAGGATTTGAAGCTGAAGGAGAAAAGCGAGCTCCTAGGGCCCGTGATTATGGCCACCGGGGGCTACGCGGCCGACTTCACCAAGAACTCGCTCTTGCGCAAGTACCGCCCCGACATCATTGACCTTCCCTCAACCAATGGAAACCATGCAACTGGTGACGGCCAGAAGATCATCATGAAAAACAGCGGCATTGGCATTGACATGGACAAGGTGCAGGTGCACCCCACCGGATTGATCGAATATGACGACACTGATGCTATAGAGGGGCGGACCCAACCCCGCTTTCTCTTCTTGGGCGCCGAGGCCCTCAGAGGAGAGGGTGGTATAATCTTGAATCGCAAGGGCAAAAGGTTCTGCGACGAGCTAGGAACAAGAGACTATGTCAGCGGTGAGATGCACAAGCAGCTTCTGCAAGGGCTCGGCCCCTTGAGGTTGGTGATGAACACGCAGAGTGAAAAGCGCCTTGACTTCCACATCAAGCACTACAAGCAGCGCAAGTTATTGAAAACGGTGTCTGGTCAAGAGTTGGCCGATGAAATGGGCGTGAAGTTCAACGACTTGAAACACACAATCACTGAGTACAACAAGGCGGCCCACGGCGATATCCCCGATCCGTTCGGCAAAAAGTACTTCCCCACCACCCCATTTGATATGGAGCCCAACAACTCTTACCATGTGGCATTCATCACAAGAGTGTTGCATTTCACAATGGGAGGCGTCAAAATCAACGACAAGACTGAGGTCATCTGTCAAAACGGCGACAAGGAGACCCCATTTAAGGGTTTGTATGCAGCTGGCGAGGTTGCCGGTGGCGTTCATGGCCATAATAGGCTCGGGGGCTCTTCGTTGCTAGCATGTGTGGTTTACGGTCGTTTGGCAGCCGACCAGTCATGCAGTCACTTGATGTCGTTATTGTCCAAAGCAGGTGCTCTGGGAGGGGCAGCTGAACGGCTCAACCAGATTGTTCTTCACATAAATCCTTATTCAAAGCAGATCACGATTGACTTTGAAGATTTGCCATCCCAAACTGACGCCAATAAGCCGGTGCAGAAGATAGGTGCAAATGAAGGGCAAGCCGAACTGCAAGCCAAACTGCAAGCAGAGGAGGCGCCTAAGCAAAAGAAGTTCTCCATTCCCAAAACTGAATTCACGGCAGAGGAGGTCGCGAAGCATAATCGTGAAGACGACTGCTGGGTGATTGTCAAAAACGTAGTGATGAATTTGACCTCCTTTTTGGACAACCACCCGGGAGGCCGTGGCTCTATTTTGAAGTTCGCAGGCCAGGATGCCACTGAGAGTTTTGCCATGTTGCACGAGGACAACGTGGTACCCAGATATGCTCCCGAGTGTGTCATGGGCATTTTAAAAGGAGCTGAGCCCAAGCTCGAGATCTAAGTTGTGCCTACGTCAAGGCAAATGTATAGCCAAAACTAATTAAATTTTCTGTCTTTTCACTCGTGTCAACTGTTTTCAAAACAAATCGGCATAGCGCTGAAAAAAATTTTATATAAGAAGCAATTCACTGCTTTAGCAAGAATACTCTGGTCAAATATGCTACCCAGGTGTTTAGAAACACTTGTGGTGAACGATGGTTGGTCCAGACTCGTCGTATTCTTGCTTTGAGATCCACATCTGTTGGAAAGTAGACAAGGAAGCCAAGATGGAACCACCGATCCAGACGGAGTACTTTCTCTCAGGTGGAGCAATGATCTTGACCTTCATGGAAGATGGAGCCAAAGCAGTGATCTCCTTTTGCATACGCTCAGCAATACCTGGGAACAAAGTAGTACCACCAGACATGACAATGTTACCGTACAATTCCTTTCTGACATCGACGTCACACTTGATGATAGAGTTGTAGGTAGTTTGGTCGATACCAACGGCTTCCAATCCCAAGTCAGGTGGACGGAACAAAGCCTCAGCAGCTCTGAATCTCTCGTTACCGATGGTAATGACTTGACCATCTGGCAACTCGTAAGACTTCTCGATAGCAGAGGATTGAGAAGAGGTTTGCATCTCTTGCTCGAAGTCCAAGGCAACGTAACACAACTTCTCCTTGATGTCACGGACGATTTCTCTCTCAGCGGTGGTGGAGAAAGTGTAACCACGCTCAGACAAGATCTTCATCAAGTAGTCGGTCAAGTCTCTACCAGCCAAGTTCAATCTCAAGATACCGTGAGGCAAAGAGAAACCAGCGTAGATAGGAACCAAGTGAGTAACACCATCACCAGAGTCCAAGACAATACCGGTAGTTCTACCGGAAGAGTACAAGGACAAAACAGCTTGAATAGAGACGTAGAAAGCTGGGACGTTGAAAGTCTCGAACATGATTTGAGTCATCTTTTCTCTGTTGGATTTTGGGTTCATTGGGGCCTCGGTCAACAAGACTGGGTGCTCTTCTGGAGCAACTCTCAACTCGTTGTAGAAAGTGTGATGCCAGATCTTCTCCATGTCATCCCAGTTGTTGACGATACCGTGCTCAATTGGGTATCTCAAGGTCAAGATACCTCTCTTGGATTGAGCCTCATCACCGACATAGGAGTCCTTCTGGCCCATACCGACCATGATACCCTGGTGTCTTGGTCTACCCACAATAGATGGGAAGACGGCACGGGGTGCGTCATCACCGGCGAAACCGGCTTTGCACATACCGGAACCGTTGTCGATAACCAATGCTGCAACTTCTTCTATGACATAGTTAGTAAATGAAAAGGGAGGGGAAAAATTCGCTGGTTCAGTTTCCGTTGCCGATCAGAGGGGAATCTTTGCCAAGTCCTGTAGGGGGCCATGAGTTCGCGGTCGCAATTGGGCGGTGGCCGAAACAGGGGGGCGGCCGCGCGCTTCGCAAAGACCCAGACACCAAAAGTCGACGAAACCGAAGTGCCAGATAACAACAACCAGGACACCAGAGTCCCGAGCTGTCAGGCCACTCAATCAATGGCCACGAGCTTTAGCTGTACAAAGGGTCAGGTGCAGACCCCCACGCGAGCAAATTGGCCACGAGCGGGTACAAGCGCACACCCCCTCAGCACCACCTGAGCGGCCAAAAGAATCAATCGGCTCCAAAGAAGCAAGTCAGCAAGGGGCCCCTAGCGGGAAAGCTTCAGTGACAGGCTGCAGTGCAGAGGCGGTGGTCTCGAAGGCAACCCGTCAAGATCCCCCGATCCGCCAGAAAAAGACGTGGCACCGACAAGCCGGAAATCAACGATCCGGCAAGCTAAAGAAACAGAGGAAAAAAGCCCGACAGGGGCTGATTCCGAGGGCCAAGTAACGCCGCGTCGAAAAGGATTACATACCACCGTCCATTTTGAACTGTTTTGATTTGAATGAGAAAGTAGTAAGAAAGAAGAAAGGTCGAGAAAAAATGAAATGTTGTCAGTTTCGACCCACCCTGGAGCGAGGGCGTCTGTGCCTGCATGGATCCCCGCGCGCGCACAGAGGTTGCCGAATGGCATTGATTCGGTGCACACCCGGAATTACGGGGTGGCCGGCGACCGACCACGTTCTTGATAGGCAGCAGGCTGTACACAAGCCGGCGCCGACCGCCAGAGCCAGGAGTTGGCCAGTGGGGTGGGGTCGGGCGAGCCGCCCGCTGGCCGTCGTTTTTGCCGGCTGCTGCGGCTCGCCTTGATCCCGAGGCTGTGCTCCAATCACGCTCCCGCGCAGTCGCTCGTGCTCCGCGCAGGTTTCCGCAATTCTATCAACAGTCCCGAAAAGACAGGCATTCGAAAGCAGGCCGAGTCTCGAGGCGGATAGCTGTGGCAAACACGAGCGAGTCCGGTTCCGGCGCTTGGTGCTCAATGAGGCGCCTTCACTTCCGGTGCATGTCTTATCGGGTGCTTTGCGAGAACACGCACTGGCAGCAAGAGGGGTGAGCACGGTGGACTAAGAGCAAGAGTAGGCAAGAGTGATGATACGTAGCGGAAGACAAAACCGTGAAGATGACGAGCCCAACGGACGCACGTTTCTTTCTACAGTGGCGGCCGGCCTGCGGTGCTTGTGATCTATTGTTTCATCGGGGTGTCTACGACCGTTTCGGGGATCCGAGCTGATCCTTGCAGGTAGGCAAACGACCACGGGTATTATACACGAACGACGACGGGTTTTCGCTCCTTTTTTCTTTTTTTTGGCTAGGCATTTTCTTCTTTCTTTTTTCGTTCTATGCCGTCAGTCCAACTTTCGCGAAACAAGACGCTGGCTCGTGAGGGCCACGGTTAGGCGCAGGCCGCGCCAGCAGCACATAGCTACGCCAACCTGTAAAAGCTCACTCCTCTAGGAACCAACAACATCCATATGCCCTAAGCAGCGCCCTGACCGAACCTGACCAAACCCGAATCTTACGGAATTCCGTCCCTTATGCGAGCGATCAACGGCCTTCCTCGGTGGACCGTAACTGTGGTATGGCCAGATGGTGCTGGAGTGGTGGTGCAGTGGTATGGTGGTGTCCTAAGCTGGGGTCAGGTGATCAGGTCTCGCTTCTAGATTGCAAGCGGCCCGCGAACATGGGCGCGAAAAAGGGAGCAGGCGCACTGCCCCAAAGCAGCAAAAAGGACAAGTCTCCGCGCACTCCTACTCCAGGTCACGAGGAGACATTCGCGCCGCTGTAGCCGAAATACAAAGTCAGTGCCGTCGTAACCACTAGCCCCCACCCGCTGCCGCACCCACAATGTCATCTTCCGTGCCCTACGACCCCTACGTCCCCAACCAAACGACCGGTGACCAGTCCAACTCCCGGACTGCCGCCATCCAAGCGGTACGTTGCATTTTGCCCGAGGCAGAAGCCCACGCCCCGGCCCGCCGCCCCGGCGCCTTCCGGATCCCAGCATACTAACCAACCCAGCAAATAGACGACACCGTCGGCATCATGAGAGACAACATCAACAAGGTTGCCGAGAGAGGAGAGAGGCTCGACTCGATCGAAAACAAAACCGACAACCTCGCCATAAGCGCCCAGGGCTTCCGCCGCGGCGCCAACAAGGTCAGAAAGGACATGTGGTGGAAGGACATGAAAATGAGAATGTGCCTTATTCTCGGAGTCATCATCGTTTTGATTGTCATCATCGTCCCCATTGCTGTTCACTTCTCGTAGGCCGCCACGGACACGCCGAGGCTTGACGGCTTACAGCATTTAGGGTATAGAGCAAATGAATATTGAATTAAGAAGCGCGGCCCGGGCTTGCCCGGTGGAGCTGCCGCCCGTTGGCGCCCGTCTCCGCCAGAAACGCTGTAGCTATACACGCACACACTTGACCCGTGCACACCCTTCGCCCCAGACACACCGGCAATCTCCCATCAATTGTCCTTCAAGTAGTCGGAGTACTGCGCCTCGTCCATCAAGCCGCTGGCGCCGCTGAGCTCGTCCAAGCCCTCGCTGAACTTGATCTGCGCAAGCCAGCCGGCACCCATGGCGTCCTCGTTGATCAATTGCGGCTTGCTTTCCAAGACATCGTTGACGTCCACCACCTCGCCGGCCAACGGACTGTAGATCTCACTGGCGCTCTTGACCGACTCCACGGAGCCCAAAGACTCGCCGGCCTCGTAGGTGGCGCCCACCTCGGGCAACTCCACGAACGTGGCGTCGCCAAGCTGGCTGGACGCGTAGTCGGTGATACCCACAAACGCGGTCTTGTCGCTGTGCACGGCCACCCACTCGTGGTCGGCGGTGAACTTCACAAACGCCGGCTTGTCTCCCATGTACTTGTATACGTGAGACTCGGTATTGAGTTTGAAGTTGTTGCTGTTGAAACGGACGGCGGCCCTCCATGGGGCGGCACGTGCGGTTTGTCTTGCGATTGTTTGGAACATCTTGGCTTTGGTTTCGGTGGAAGATGCTGAGGTTGCTGAAGACGTGGGGTGACAAGATGGCCTCGGCTGGCGCGACCGCTCCCCTCCGCTGCTAAAGAAGTCACCGTTGACTCGGATGCAGTGCCGCACACCCGCGAAAAGCGGCACTTCCTATTGTTTCGCATCCACTGCAAATGCAACCTGAGGCGGCCGTGCTTTAGCCAGCACTTTCCACAAGTCCCATGAGTTTCGGGCCTGTTGCGGCTGGCGGGTGGTGCTGCCAGGAGACCGGCCTTGTTGGTTTGCGCCTCGGTTGTGGGCGAAATTCGGGACTATTCTAGAACATTCCATGACTTTCTGGAACAATCGAGAGCACCGGAACCACCGGAACTTCTGGAAGGATCAGGCCAGAGGGGCGGGGTATATAACAGGGACGCCAGGACACATCCAAAGCTTTCTCTCATCATCAAGTTCGACTACTACTAACCTTTTCTGGTTTACTAATCACAACCCACACACTACAAATCAACTAAATGTCTACATCTATTGGAATTGACTTGGGTACCACCTACTCCTGCGTGGCCCATTTTGCAAACGACAGGGTCGAAATCATCGCCAATGACCAGGGTAACAGAACCACGCCTTCATACGTTGCCTTCAATGACTCAGAGAGATTGATCGGAGACGCCGCCAAGAACCAGGCTGCCATGAACCCGGCAAACACCGTCTTCGATGCAAAACGTCTCATAGGCCGCAAATTCTCCGACCCCGAGGTCCAAGAAGACTTGAAGCACTTTCCCTTTAAAATCGTGGACAAGGGCGGCAAGCCTCAGATCCAAGTGGAATACAAGGGTGAGACCAAGGTCTTCTCTCCAGAGGAAATTTCCTCCATGATCTTGACCAAGATGAAAGAGACCGCCGAGTCGTTTTTGGGCACCCTGGTTAAAGACGCCGTCATTACCGTGCCTGCCTACTTCAACGACTCCCAGAGACAAGCCACCAAAGATGCGGGTTTGATCGCTGGCTTGAACGTGACGAGAATCATCAATGAGCCCACCGCTGCTGCAATCGCTTACGGCTTGGACAAGAAGTCCGGGAAAGAACAGAATGTCTTGATTTTCGACTTGGGAGGCGGTACCTTTGATGTTTCCCTCTTGTCCATCGAAGACGGGATCTTCGAGGTGAAAGCCACCGCTGGTGACACCCATTTGGGCGGTGAGGACTTCGACAGCAGGTTGGTCAACCACTTTGTTGCCGAGTTCAAAAGAAAGCACAAGAAGGACTTGTCTTCCAACCAAAGAGCCCTCAGAAGATTGAGGACCGCATGTGAGCGTGCCAAGAGAACCTTATCTTCATCCGCTCAAACTTCCATCGAGATCGACTCCTTGTACGAGGGCATTGACTTTTACACCTCCATCACAAGGGCCCGTTTCGAGGAGTTGTGTCAGGACTTATTCAAGTCTACTCTCGATCCAGTCGAGAAGGTCTTGAAGGACGCCAAGTTCGACAAGTCACAGGTTGATGAAATCGTTCTTGTCGGCGGTTCTACCAGAATTCCAAAGGTCCAAAAATTGGTATCTGACTTCTTCAATGGAAAGGAGCCCAACAAGTCCATCAATCCTGACGAGGCTGTGGCCTATGGTGCTGCCGTTCAGGCTGCAATCTTGTCAGGAGATACCTCCTCGAAGACCCAAGACTTGTTGTTGCTCGACGTTGCTCCATTGTCAATGGGTATTGAAACCGCAGGCGGTGTGATGACAAAATTGATTCCTAGAAACTCGACTATCCCAACCAAGAAATCCGAAATCTTTTCCACTTATGCCGACAATCAACCTGGTGTTTTGATCCAGGTATTTGAGGGTGAAAGAGTTAAGACCAAGGACAATAATCTTTTGGGCAAGTTCGAATTATCTGGTATACCCCCTGCTCCCAGAGGTGTTCCTCAAATCGAAGTCACTTTCGATGTCGATGCCAATGGTATCTTGAATGTTTCCGCTTTAGAGAAGGGAACAGGTAAGACCCAGAAAATCACAATCACAAATGACAAGGGTAGATTGTCTAAGGATGACATTGACCGCATGGTATCGGAGGCCGAGAAGTTCAAGGAAGAAGACGAGAAAGAGGCCGAACGGATCCAAGCAAAGAATGGGTTGGAGTCCTATGCATACTCTTTGAAGGCCAGCTTAGATGACAATGACTTGAAGTCCAAGTTGGATGCTTCTGATGTTGAAACTGTCTCCAAGGCTGCTGAAGAAACCATCTCATGGTTAGACCAGAACCAGACTGCGACGACAGAAGAATTCTCCGACAAGAAGAAAGAATTGGAGGGAATTGCCAATCCTGTCATCTCGAAAGCCTACCAAGGTGGTGCAGCTCCAGGTGGCGTCCCAACCGGTGGTGACGCCGGCTCTGCTCCATCAAATGACGGACCAACCGTTGAGGAGGTCGACTAAACCATTTGTACATAATAAATCCAAATTTGAATAATGAAGAAATCCTGAAGTAGAATAAGTTCTTGATTCAAGGGCTATAGTATCACCATTGAAATTTCAGTCAATATCCAAAGAGCTATGAGGCTGCACCCAACCCGCCAATCAAATGTCCAATTGTTTCGGGGGAGAACGTAAACTAGACTTAGCAATGCAATAAAAAGCGAGAAGCAGTTGATCTTGAGCGCATTGGAGAATTCCAAGGCAATGATATCGAAGCCTGATTGATTCAAAACTATCAACGAGCTCATGCCTAATGAGCAGATGGCCAAGAGTGGGCCGCCAAAACAAGCACCAAAAGCCATAAGAGGCATGCCCATCTTTGCGATCATTAGATTCGCTATTAAATCACCAATAGAATTACCCCATGCGAAGACGGTTGCGCCTATAATATCGTCGCTCACGCCAAATATCATACCAAATGCCTTGAGAATCGCCACGATTTCAGTTGCGAATGCTGATATCCATAGCACTGAGAGTATGAATCCTAAAAACGACCCAAAATGATTCCATGCCTGAAAGACCCGTATCTCCCGTTCTGAAGATGGTGGAACTTCAGATATAAGGCAACCAATCGTCGTAAAGAGAGCTATAGCGAGGATTATGTAGAGCCATTGAAATCCAGAAGGATGCAAGAAGACGAACGCAATCCAAGTCGGTGCAAAGACTAATTGAATTTTGTATAGCTTCAAATCAGTCAAGTAGTCGTATGGCACCATGGCGTCTGTGGTGGGCTCTTCGATGCTGCTGGATGTTGCAAAGTCAAATGCATCATGGCGCTGGGAAAGAGCATATGCTGTGGCATCTTCTCGGTTGGGTGTCGTTAACAGAAGAACAATATTCGCCGGAAAGGCCAATACAAAAAAGACTTTGTTGTGAACTGAAGCTTCAGGGTCATAGGCGGGGATAAAATGCTTCCACACATTTCCATACAGATGAGAAGAACCAATGCCCGGGACCCTGTTCGAAGCCTCGCTATGGACCTCTCGTTCGACAGAGGACACTGTAGAAAGATCGGGCATAACCACTGGATCTTCGCCCAAATAAATAGGAGATGGGGGAGCCAAAGTGGTTATATGTCTAGAGGAGTGATGAGAAAGGTTTCGCAATAACAGCTTCAACCCATAAGGACCCGTTTCGAGTGGTACCAGTAGTTCCGTTTCGTTGAGATGAACCGAGTTCAAGAATTCAGTATATTCCTCATGGTCTCGGGCCGACGCGAAATAATCGATTGGGGGTTGGACCTCAGGGTGCAGAGAAGTGTCCACATCTGTTTCACCGAAAGTATCATCATAGTTTGCCTTTGATCGGAAAATGTTGAGTTTGGACAATGTGTTATCGGTCATAACTGTTTGTGTATAAACTACCACGAGAACGTAAATCACGTAAGAAATCAAAAGAAGAACTGAGTTCACATAGTTGAATTGGCCCAACACTAAGGAAGTAGTCAACAAAAACAAAACTCCTAAATAAGACACCGTATCGCGTAGAAATCCAAGTCGAGGAACCTGAAATGGCCGCACGATGGATATGGACCCAATTACAATAGTAAGAATAAAGAAGGAGGCACCCAAGAGCTCAGATACAGCAAGACTAGTTGCCCCGGCCTGTAGTGCTGTGAAAGTTGACATGACGTCAGCAGAGCCATTGCCAAGAGCTAAAAGCGTGAGCCCGGCGAGATTGTCTGATAGGTTCAAAAGTTTGGAGATCAAGTAGAGGCTGGGGCACAAGTAATCCGAAGCAGTGACAGCAAGCGAGACGAAACAAGCCAAGGTGATTAAGCTAAAGCACGCAATGATGATTCCACGGTTTTGGGAGCAGTAGTACAACTTGAGATAATTGATTATACCAATCTTAGAATCTCCGTCAGCGCATTGGGCTAGGACGAACTGACATTGGTCGAGTGTTGGTATAGATGAAACATCAGAGCATGTGAGGGTCGAGTTTTCTGCAAAAATGTGGACTGGGACCACAAGTTCACCTAACGCGTGCCCAAGCAAGAGAAAGTAACAGAGCTTCTGGTAACCCTTCATGCTTACGGTGCGTAGGTAGCTTCAAGGTTCATGGACGTCAGCTTCAAACAAGAACCCCACTACGCTCTCTGACCTAGGGTGGTGCTTATATGCATGCATGGACTGATATTTCCCTTGTTCTCGAGAGGTCTTGATCAACTCGGACGCATGGGTTGAAACGTCACAGCTGAAGCTAGAGGACGCTATCGTGGGCGCAGATGGTTAAACCGTTGCCTAGGTGAAAACTACAGAGACTTTTCTCCTTGAAAAGTGTACATAATCTACAAGATGAATGTATCATCGATCCTTGCAGCAAACCCCATACGGGCACACGAAGGTAATCCCTTAGAAATAACAAAGTATTCACAGATGGAATGCTGCACCCAAGATCAATGAGTTGTTCTCCAGTCCATCGCTGATAAAAATACAACAATGCCCCAATGGTCATGGGTCAGGAACGCCATAATGGGTTCAACCTCAACAGGGCGCTGATGTGCTGTGAATGGCTGTGATTTTTGCGTTAAGGAGAAATGCTGTGAGCGAAGCGGAGTGCTCTTTATATAGCTTGTTCGGTTCAAGGCGGGTAACACTTCGGGCTCATCACAAAAAATATGTCGCCCAAGCGAAAAAAGAGAGGTCGTACCCGGATTCGAACCGGGGTTGTTCGGATCAAAACCGAAAGTGATAACCACTACACTATACAACCATTTACAATTTTGGGGGTACTGCGCTTTACTAATACAAATATATTGAAATGTTATTGGAATCCCTGTGGGACTGACTCTTTAAGAAGTGACTTACTGTAATTCGTACGTAATGGGAGGCCATTGCCTAGCTGTGACGTGGTGCCGTATTTAGCTTGATTTCTAGCGGTGACGTAGTGGTTCCATGCGGCTGTCATAAGTGGTATACTGTATTGGTATGGTTCATTCTTAGGCAAACTTTGAGAAGCTAGGTAACAAAAATGGAAATTTTTCTTGGAAGTTTCATTCTTGAGGGTTCCTTCTCAATTTGAAAGTTTTTTTTCAATTTGAGAAGTTAAAAGCGGCATTACTTTCTAGATTCTTACTTCCTACGATTACATCAAGATTACTGAGAGAGTATACTTTCGAATCATGCGAGCAAATTGTCTGATATAATGAATATTTCTCCACGCCGAAGTGGGGGCGTTTGTGCTCGGACCATCACAATTTTCTAAGAATTAATAGCAAGATCTGATGCCTATTTACAGGGCGTTCCCAAAACGGAACCATGCCAACAGCCAGCTAGCGAGGATGCGGATTGCTAGCATCAGAAGAGCCAGAATCGCTTTTTTCTTTGTGGCTGTTCCGCCAATAAATCTTGAGCGTACTGACGATGCGTATCGAAGTCTCTTAACAACTGCTCTTCCTGCTCCTGTTGAAGCCTTTGTGCCTCTAAGACATGCCTCTCTGAAGGCCTATTCAATGCGTAGTCACCTTCTTTCGTCTTTCTTATATTCTCTGGAATGTAATCTGTGTCACGGACGTTTTTCAACACGATATTGGCGTCTTTGGGATGGTACAAGTCCTCCAACTCCAAGTCACTGAGACCAATGAACCGTTCCTTTAGTTTGAGTCTGGCCCGGTAAAACTCGGACATGACATTCTCACGGCCATCATTCCAGCGGTAAAAAAAGGAAAAGTAGACGAGGATGGACCCCGTGAGGAAAGTCCCGAACCACCTGGTCCCAGTGTTGAGCCTTTGATTGGTATCAACCTTGCGCAAGACCATATACTGCCCGGGATATAGCGTTGACTTGGGCCTTGGCGTATAGTTGAGTTTCTTCATGGTCTCGTTGATCGTCTTATATTGGGTTGGATTCTTGGGAATCGAGGATTGGCCCGAGGGGGCTTCGCTGGGGATTTTGAACTCCGAGGGGTACCCCTCTGCAGGTCTGACATCGGTGGGGTCGTATGGATTGTACGGCGCTTTGGGAGGCGTCCATCCTTTTGGATTGGGTCTCCGTTCGAAATCGTCAGACATGGTGCTTGTCAGTCCAATCCAGGCACTTTCTCTGCGAGCTCAAGCCCGCCACTGTGTGCAGTATCAGATGTTCTCAGAGCCCGAGTTCCTGGCGGCAGTACTGGCTGAGACACATCCACTTTGGCAAGTCATTGCATTGAATTGCTCGTGACTGACCGAAATGCGTCATTAAGCGGGAGATGGTTCCTATCTGTATTTCTTGAAATCAAGGCAGCACGTGACATGACTTTTTGGGCCAGGGATTTATATGTGAGCTCTTTTGGCACTCTTAGTTTGGAGGCCTGCAGAAATGCGCCAAAAAGCTGTCTCTGGGTGTCCCCCCATACTGGAGGTGAGCACCTTTAGTCTAAATGCTAGAATTTGCAACTTGCTGTATTCTGGAGCTGCTCCGCTAGCATATTTCTTCTTCTCTTAGCAAATGCAATTTGGATGTGGTAGAGAATTTCGGAAGAGTCGCTGATTAATCGAGTAGATGATGCATCTTTGGTGGCTCAGGTCAAGACTTATGGCTGTTGCTTCAAATGCGAAACTCAAAATGGCCCCAAATTCTCTAAATCCCAGCAAAACGTATCAGGTTTCATCCCAGCAAAAATCAAATCAAGCCTCAAAAGTCACTGTTGTCATCATAAATCGTTTACTAAGATATGATATGCTCAAACGAAGCCCCCTTTGATCGATCTTTGCCGATTTTGAATTTTCAGAGAATCACCCTTTTCTCTCTTCTCTTCTCCAGGCTCGCGGTCGAATCGCGCTGTCTACAACCAAATTTCCCCTCCTTTCACAAAAGAACAACCCAGCATGTCTGAGCTTTTGGGTCTGTTTCTAAGATTCTTTTCCTTGGAAACCCTTGACGCCAGACTCAATCCTCCCAATGATATAAATAAGAAAAAGGCCATTCAGGCAAAGGCACGACTGGAGTCACGCTGGCACACAGTGGAGTTCAAGGTGTACTTGGTGGTTTTTGCTGTGGTGGTACCCTTGATGTACAAAACTGCTATGGACGCATCGAACGAAACCAACCCAAATTACCCAAAGTTCCAGCACTTGTTGTCAGATGGCTGGATGTTTGGGAGAAAGGTGGACAACTCCGATCAGCAATATAGGTTCTTACGAGACAACTTCTGGGTGATCTGGGCATTTGTGGTGGTTCACAGCTCAATGAGAAAGGTGCTTTCAGCATTCGTCCCAATGAAGAGGACATCCTTTGATCTTGCGTTTGGTGTGGTCTATCTTTTCATTCTACACGGCGTCAATTGTGCTCGTGTCGGCGCCCACTTCCTCGTCATGTATTCCATGGCTAAGTACATCGACAATATCCGACTTGCCAAGCTACTTCTATGGACATACGGCATCGCATCTCTTTTCGTCAATCACGCCATTAAAGATATCCCACTGGGCATTCCGTTTCTCGATAATGGCTTCAAGGGTATCGTATCTCGCTGGGACGTGTTCTACAATTTCAGCTTGCTCAGATTGTTATCTTTCTCATTGGATTTCTTAGAAAGACGAAGGGCGCTCGAAGATGCTTCGTTGCTGCTCTCTGAAACCGAGGTCAACCCTGAGCTGGGCGTCCTCGAATTCAAAACCCAAACCACGGCGATGCCGGCCGACTTAGACGAGCGAGGTAGATTGTCTGCCCCTATTCCGATATCTGAATACTCTTTCAGCAATTTCATCGCTTACTTAACATATGCACCCTTATTTATCGGAGGCCCTATACTCACATTCAACGATTACATCTACCAGTCGAACTATCATCAGCTCCTGTCCGTCAAAAACCTCAAAAAAATCGCCATCTACGGTGCTCGGTTGTTATTTTGCATCCTAGTCATGGAGTTCCTACTTCATTTCATGTATGTCGTCGCAGTTTCTAAAACCAAGGCCTGGGATGGAGACACTCCATTTCAGCTCTCTATGTTAGGAATGTTCAACTTGAATATCATATGGCTCAAGCTACTCATACCGTGGAGAATCTTCCGTTTTTGGAGCTTGTTGGATGGAATCGACCCACCAGAAAACATGATTCGCTGCATGGACAATAACTACTCAGCGGTGGCGTTTTGGAGAGCATGGCATCGCTCCTACAACAAGTGGGTCATTCGCTACATTTACATTCCCTTGGGCGGAGCAGGTGCTGGCGCCAACGGATACAAGTCTAGAATTGTCAATTCTCTCCTTGTCTTCAGTTTTGTTGCCATATGGCATGACATTGAGCTCAAACTCCTCATGTGGGGCTGGTTGGTTGTGGTGTTTTTACTACCAGAGCTATTTGCTACCGCGTATTTTCGCAAGTACTCAGCAGAGCCGTGGTTCAGGCACTTATGTGCCGCAGGTGCTGTTGTCAATATCTGGATGATGATGATAGCCAACTTGTTCGGTTTCTGTTTGGGCAAAGATGGAACACTTGCCCTCATTAAGGCCCTCACGGGCACAATGGGCGGTTTCGCTTACTTGGTCCTATCGCTGGCAGCCTTGTTTGTAGGCGCCCAGGTCATGTTCGAAATGCGGGAGTCCGAGAAACGCCGTGGAGTCGATGTCAAGTGTTAACTATCACGGCATTTTGTCCAAATCGCCACTCAATTGCTGCGATTCGGCTTGGTACGTCCGCTTGCACCCCGTCAGTTTAAAAGTCCATAGCCATACAAAAAATTCGCATTATTTCCTTCCACTGCGGCTCGCCCTCAACCAACCGTCTCTTGTCAAACACGAGCGATGGCGCCCCCCACACCGGTCAAGACCCGTTACGACATCCGGGCGCTCTATAAAAAGCAGCTAGAAAATCCAGAAAAATATAAATGCTCACTTAAATCGATCAGCCAGCAAGAGTGCACATTTCGAATCTCGGCAAACAACACGGTCCAAGAGACAATCTGTATACCGTTCAAAAGAGTCTTCCAGAGGTGCTTAGAATTGCATGTTGTGACGAAAGGCGGAAAGAAGACTGTCGGAGAGAGATGGGTCAATATTGAAATAACGGACGAGGACAGCAACAATCTGGTCAAGAAGCGCTACCGAGGGGAGCTCCAGAGGTTTATGCAAGCAGAGATCGAGTTGGCACAATGGATAGAGCAGCAGGCTGCATCCGAGGGTTAATGGGAGACGGCTCTGATGAAACTGGCTACGGGCTGGTGCACCTGGCATACTCCGCAGGCGCATGGTGCTACGAAGCAAGCAGAGGCGGCTCAAAGTGACCAACGATCGAGTTAGTGTCACGATGTATGGGTGATAGTAAGGTTTTGGATTTTGAGTAAGATGCACATAGACACGTGGTGCTCCACTATTTAATAGCAGGTGCCCTCGGGGGGCTGTTGCAACTTTTTGTTTGCTGCAGAGGCCATGGACTTCCTCAAGTCTAAAAGGATGATCTCCATAGTATAGGAGCGCTTCCAGTTTTTCAAGGTCTCGAAAGATTCCTCTGAGACATGGCCTTGGGCATCAACACAGGGCAAGTTGATCTTTGACACGAAAGTCACCTTCGGAGGCGCTTCTGGGTAAGACTTCCCACAGACGATATTCAAAGAGTAAATTCTGTTCTCATGGTTGGAATGTGGTGGCCCTAAAATAGTCCCGTTCCAATTGGTCATGGTAATATCGTCCTGGTTGGTCAAACCGTAAGAGATCGACTGGGCACCCAAGCCCTTTTCGCCCTTCTCCAACTCTTCTAGCAACTTGAAGTTTCTTGGTCTAGAGGGGTTAGTTTCTGGTACATAAAACGTTTTTTTAGTCACTTACACTTTCGACATGATGCCAGACTCTCCAGTTCTGTCAAGGGATCACAGTTGCGGTTGTCTCCACAGGGTGGACGGGTGCGGAGGAGCTCGTGGTCCTGCACTTGCGCGCACCTCAACGTAACACCAATTGGCCTTGCACTAGTGCTTGATGCAGGCGTAACTATGAATGGAAGCCTGTCCCCTTTCTTGGAACAGCCACTGAGGATCGCCGGGAATGCCTTGCACACGAAAGAAAAAGTCAGTCGCTTGGAGTACGAGCTCAGTGCAGTGAAAACGGAAAAAAAACTCCTTCAACAGAGCAAGGAATCGAGCATTGCGAGATATGAAGAGCTTCTATCTCGGAAAAACGAAGAACTCGCCCAGCTACAGAACAACTTCGACTTTGTCTATAATCAAAGAAAAGAGCTTAATTCGAAAATAAAGAATCAACAGGAGACTTCGGGAAAGTCGAACGAGGATCTCAGCCAGAAATTGAAATCCGTCCGCGCTGAAAACAAGACCCTCCAGGCCAAGCTAGACAAGTATGATCGACAATACCAGATTGCCGTGGGCAAATGTGATCACTTGCGGGCAGACTTAAATCGAGAGCTATCGGTGAGTGAAGAGTACACGGAAAGAAACAAGATTTTGAAGAGTGAAAATGCAAAACTCACACAAATCAACGATACTCTATTGAACCGTATAGAGGCACTTGGCAAGACGGTTGATGCCGGAAATTCAGACAAGCAGATTGAAGATCTCCGGTGGAGTTTGCTCGCGCAAAAGAAAGTCTCCAATGACCTCCAATACAAATACGACCTGCTCCTCCAGCAAAAATTTAACAATGAGCTTTTGAAACAGAAGGTCATTTCGCTAGGTGCAAAACTTCAAGCTGCGGAATCTGCAAAGTCCCAGTTGGGTGATCTTCAGTTAAAGCATACGGAGTTACAAGTGAAGTTTGATGATTACTTCTCTGCTATTTCACAACTGGTGGCTTCTGCTCTGTCGGCAGACGAGGAAACCACGGTGTCTGACTTTGTTCAAAGCTACAAAAATCTCCAAAACAAAAATTTGGTTTTGACTCTGAGGCTCAAGGAGAATGAAAGTGCTCTCAATGAGAATGTGCTCGATATTCATTCACTTCGCACTAAAATCGACACGGAGCTTGTTCCCCAAATTGAAAGCTTGAAATCAGACATAATCGCAAAAAGCAACGAGAACACACAGTTGAAAAAACTGCAGTCGCTCAATACACGAGAAATTGAATTCCTCCGAAATTCTTTGAGAGACTTGGACGAAGTTGTTTCGAGGCAGAAAGCGGCTATTTCCACGGCGGAAACCAAGACCACAGAGAAAAAAGATGCAGTCAATCAATATTTGATAAATTTGGAAAAGTTAGTTGATGATTACAAGAAGGAAATTGATAAACTTCGTCAAAATGCTCTGAATAATCAAGCAACGACCAGTGTCCCTTCAAAGCGACCCAGGCTTGTTAACGAGCAAGACGACGACTCAAGAATTAAGAGCTTGTCACTTCTAAGATCCGAGAATATCGAGCTTCACACGCAAGTGAAGAATTTGCAAGAGGAACTCGATTCCATGAAGCGTCAACTAGATTTGGCATCCAAGACAAATGATCGTCAGTCTAGTAATATCTTACAACTCAAAAAGAACCCCTTTGCCAGTGACCAATTAATCAAACAAGAGACGTTAGATGTCTTGAGGAAAGAGAGCGAAGATTTAATCGAAAAGTTTATCAGGAACCATGACGTCGAATCAGTCCCTAAGTCTGTTTTTGCTCGGCAAGAAAATGATAAGGACAATTTACAAAATAAAATCGATCAGCTTACTAAGAAGAATATCAGGCTTAAATCTGTTTATGCGGAGAAAAGCAAGGAGATAATCGCGATAATATCAAGGTATTTTGGTTACTCTATTGAATTTATTCCAAGCCCCGTCAACCCGAACGATCTCTATTCAAGAATCAAGCTTGTCTCAAAATATATCTCGAAACTGGATACAGAAAATGTGCCGTATCTTTTGATTGACCTAAGTTCGAAATCACTCAAAGCTCACGGAGGCTCTGAGTTTAAATCCATTTGCGAAGATCTTGTGGATCAGTGGGTAAGTGAGAAAAACCAGATACCATGCTTTTTGAGCGCTTTGAATCTCAGAATTTACGATACATATGCACGGCCTCATTGATCCCCTGGAAACATAGATTTATCTCTTCATAATTTCGTTTCAAGAAGCTGCTCAGCTACTAGATTGATCAATGTTTCCGGAGACGAGTCGAGGTTTTCAGGACTTTTCATAACCTTTAGCCATGTGTCCCCTTTGTTTATAGTATCAAAGTTTTTCCTCAAATCAGCGATCAACCCCAGACTCTCACTACTGTTTCCGTGGCGGGTGTAGAAGCAATGTAACCAAGCCCACGCGTCTCCATTTGTTCTGTCCGAACTCAAAGAGCGCTCGAACCAAGATTTAGCCTTCATGAATTTTCCCTCGATCCAAAAGAATACACCTATGCCCAAGAGTATATCTGGGGAATTAGTGGTACTTTTGAGTGCATCCAAAAACCCATTCTTTCTGTGAGCCATCTTTGGGATCATCTTAAGGTGTAAAATCCATAGTCTTGATGACGACGGAAATAGTTTGAGTGACTTATTTATCAACTGTCGGGCATTGATCATGTCACCTTGCAGCAATTCGAGATATATTCTCGATTCCCAGAGTGAAGCGCTGTCCTTAATTTTTAAGATCGCACTGTCCAAAAGGGCCCTTGCCCTTGCCAGACTAAAGTGATCGTTTTCCAATCTGGCCAACGAGACCCAGAGCACGGAAGAATGCTCGCACAAGCGAGTTCCCACTGATAAAACGTCTTTCGCTGTTTTGAGATCCTGTAAATCGATCATGATCTGAGCTCTTTGAAGAAGTACCTTCTCGTTGTCTGGAAACAAATCAACTGCTTCTGATGACTTGGAGCGAAGCAAATTCTCATCAATCAGTAAGATCTTTTTCGAGTAGCAATAGCGAAGAATATGAATGTATTTGCCCCACATGCGTGGAGATGCTTCGCCAATGGCGTCGATTGATTCTTCGGCAATCTTAACAGCTAGTTCGAAACATTGGGCCCGTAACTCAAGCTTGATTCTCGCCAGCCAAATATCTTCACTCTCCCGATTTTTCGCCTGGGCGCTTTCCAAAATCAGCCTTGCAGCCAGAATATCATCGTCAAGAAGCCACTTGTCTTTGGCGTACATGAGAGAAAAAAGTTCCAGTCTAGGATTTGCAGCCACTGCTTTTTCGTAGGCTTCATAGAGATCTTTGCAGCCAGTAGACTTGAGTACCGTAAATAGATTGATCCAGTTTGTCTCATCGGTTGGAAAGCCCTCGGTGATGAAGAAGTGAATGTAACTCGCGACAGTCATGCTTCGCTTTGAATAATTATCAGCTACCGTGAGGAGAGCGGCCAAATCGTCCTTGAATTCAGATGCTTTTAAGGCGACATTCACCATAGCCTTCGAAGTCTTGAGAAACCCCTCTTCATAGGCCAAGACCGCCTCATCGAGCCAATACCCAGCCTGTATATCCGCGGAGTTCTTGGAAAGCTCAGTAAAACCCTTTGTTAACATACTGACGAGTTTATTGGCGGAAACATCCGCGTTTTCCCTCTCTTCTAGTTTCAAAGCTGTTGTCCACACCTTGTGCTCACGAGGCATTTGCTTTCTGGCTCTGTTGAGCAATGTCTTCCCATCCCCATAAGACGATAAATTGATACAGCTAAGCCAAAAGTCCCAGTCCTGAGGACACAATTCGCAAGCTTTTGCAAGTAGCCTTTTTTTGTCAACATCATCCTTTTCAGTATCAATAAGCTTTTTCCATAGACGCGAATTTGAGGGAAGAAACTCCAAAGCCTTCATAAGCACTCTCTTCTGGGAGAATAGATCGGCGGAATTCTCAAGGTCCAACGCTGCAAGCCAGAGTTTTTCCGATTGGGAGTTCGAGCGAAGAGCTTCGTTAATCAAGGATTTGCAGACCTTTGTTCCGTCGCTGCGATGTAGACGGATGCTCTCGAGCCAGATCAGCTCATCTTGCGGAACGGCATTGCAGCCCATGGTTATGAAAGACTTTGCGCCCGCCCAATTTTTGGCCTGCTCCTCAAGACGAGCAGACGAAATCCAAGAGTCCGCTTTGTCGGGTTGCGATCGCCGTAGAGACGCTAGAATCAGACGGCCTTTCTCGACATCGCCAACAGATGCGTAGCTTGCCTCCCATTCCTCGATCTCCGAAAGTTTGACATTGGTTTCAGAGTTGGCCGACTCGTTGTCATGGCCAGTCCCCGCTCGTGTGCTTGCAATAAGGGCATCGGGAGCAGCATACGTGCGCTGCAGTTGCTGGGCAAGAAGACGCTGCCGCTTATTTTTGCGGGTCAAGTCTCCTACCAGAGGCAAGTTTTCCCACTCCTCTTTGGAAACCTGACCCAAGTCGGACTTCAAGTCCGTAAAAAGATGCTGAATCAGCCCTGTGCCCGTTGGAATCTCAACCTCGTCCGGGTATTCATTGGAAAGTGCCCTCTTGGCAGATTCGGGTTGGCGTCGTTGCAAGCGCCTGTCTATTTCGTCGTAGATTCGGTCTGCTTCCTCGTCCTCTGCCGAAAGACTGGACCCCTTGGCTAGAATTCCCGATACTGACGGGTCAGTATCCACCTCAGTGCCAAAATCGGACTCAAACCGCATCGGGCCGGTGTCGGCGCTTGTGGTGAACCCGACGGCGCCTCGGCCAACACCAGCAACATATCCGGGTGGCGGCTCCTGATCTAAGAAGGCCTTCCTCTCCATGGTAGCAAGAACACGAAACAAGAGGATTGATGCAACAAGCTGGTTCTCGCAGAAGGACCCGTACACCGCAAATAATGCCATGCATTGGGCGATTTTGGGGAATCGGGCCAACGCAGAGGTTTGATTGGGAAATCCAGGTTTTGTGGTATGCTCTCAGGCCATGTAGCTGATACCAAGGGCGGCCAGCGGAAGGTCGGGGCAAAAAGTAGAGGCACCGACGGAGCCCACAAGTCACGTGGGTCTCAAAATTCTCAAGAGCGCATCTCATTCCATCAGGCTCATCTGGAAAATCTCAACACTAACCAGCAAGTTGTCGCCATGAGTAAACGGTCAGCTGAAGAGGACACCCAAGTATCGAACAGTGCCTTGAAAACAGGGGCTGGGGACGTGCCCACCCTGGCCCACGGCTTGGACACGGAGAAAGACGTGGATATGGGCCAGTTCGAAGACCCTTATGGAGATGAGTTCGAGTCGGACGGCGAGATTATCGAATTAGACTCCGCTGGCGAGGAAGACGACAACATGGAAGAGGCCGCCGAGGCCCAGGAACCAGTGGAGCAACCCAAGGAGGAGCAGACTGAGTCCAACCTCTATTTACCGCACCGGTCCAAACCCTTGGGACCCGACGAGGTCTTGGAGGCCGATCCCTCGGTATACGAGATGCTACACAATGTGAACATGCCATGGCCTTGCTTGACGCTTGATATTTTGCCCGACGACTTGGGAAACGAAAGAAGAAACTACCCCGCATCGTTGTACGTCGCCACGGCAACCCAGGCCTCGAGGGCCAAGGACAATGAATTGATAGCCATGAAGTTGTCGTCGTTGTCGAAGACTTTGGTGAAGGACGAGGACGACGAGGCAGACGACGAGGACGACGAGGACGACGACCACGTGGACCCCGTGATGATGTCCGAGACCATCCCCCTCAAGTCCACCACCAACAGAGTGAGAGTGTCGCCGCACGCACAGGAAACCGGGGAGTACTTCACGGCACTTCTGCAGGAGAACGGTGAGGTGCAGATCTTCGACTTGTCGGCTCAGTACAAGTCCTTCAACACGCCTGGATACGTGATGCCCAAGACGGCCAAGAGACCTGCTTACACGATCCGCACGCACGGAAACGTCGAGGGCTACGGGTTGGACTGGTCTCCCCTCATCAACACCGGCGCCCTCTTGACCGGCGACTGCCTGGGCCGCATCCACCTCACCAACCGGACCACCTCCAACTGGGTGACGGACAAGACACCTTTCTTTGCCTCGAACGACTCCATAGAAGATATCCAGTGGTCGACCAGCGAAAACACGGTGTTTGCGTCTGCAGGCTGTGATGGATACGTTCGGATCTGGGACACGCGGTCGAAGAAACACAAGCCCGTGATCTCGGTGCAAGCCTCGACGACGGACGTCAATGTGATTTCGTGGAGCAACAAGATCAGCCACTTGCTTGCGTCAGGCCACGACGACGGGCTGTGGGGAGTCTGGGACTTGCGGAACTTCAGCGGAAAGGACAAGCCTGCGCCCGTGGCCCACTACGACTTCCACAAGTCGGCCATTACCTCGATCTCGTTCAATCCTTTGGACGAGTCCATCATAGCGGTGTCGTCCGAGGATAACACCGTCACCCTTTGGGACTTGGCGGTCGAGGCGGACGACGAGGAGATTGCACAGCAAAAGAAGGAGTCCGAGGAGTTGAGCGACATTCCCCCTCAGTTGTTGTTCGTGCATTGGCAGAGAGACGTGAAAGACGTGAGATGGCACAAGCAGATCCCCGGCTGTTTGGTGTCCACCGGCGGAGACGGGATGAACGTTTGGAAGACGATTTCTGTCTAGGCCAATAGTATAGCATAGGAATAAAAGACAGTCAAAGCGGGCGCATGTTGCAAGCCATTTGCAGCCAGCCGCGAAAGTGCTGCGACCGCCAAAAGGTTGTGCTGCCGGGTGTGCATGTAGTCCGGCCAGAAGCATCACGAAAAGTGGAAGCGGGAGCAGGTAGAGGGAAACGAGATGGCCAAAAAGGACAAGAAGGCCAAGGAGGCCAAGAAGGCCAGGACCGCCGAAAAGCAGAAGAAGAACATCGCCAAGTCCGACACCAAGCAGAAAAAAATGGCCAAGAAAAACGGCGACGAGGAAGAAGACCAGGACATCGATGCCATTTTGGAGCAGTTTGCCAAGGACCAGGAGGCGTTCCACGCTGTCACCATAGAAACATGCCCACGGCCATCCAAGAGGCTCAATCCGTCTCTTGTGGCGTCACCGGTGCACGGCAAAAGAGAAATGTTTCTATTCGGTGGAGAACAAACCGTCAACTCCCACGCCAAATTCTTCAACGAATTGTATACGTACACCATTGAGAACGACACCTGGCGCAAAATCACGTCCAAGAACTCTCCGCTTCCCCGGTCTTCCCAGGCCATGTGTGCCCATCCCTCGGGCATTTTGTTGATGTTTGGAGGCGAGTTCTCGTCGCCCAAGCAGTCCACCTTCTACCATTACGGCGATACGTGGGTGTTGGATGCTGAGTCCAAGGAGTGGGACAAGTTGGATTCCAAAAGGGGTCCTTCTCCAAGATCTGGCCACCGCATGTGTGCCTGGAAGAACTACATCATCTTGCACGGTGGTTTCCGTGACTTGGGTTCCCTGACCACCTATCTCAGCGACATGTGGCTCTTTGATATCACCACGTACAAGTGGACCCAAGTGGAGTTTCCCCCAACACACACTATTCCCGACCCAAGATCGGGCCATTCCCTCATCCCTCATGCGGAGGGGGCTGTCATATATGGCGGGTACTGCAAAGTCAAGGCCAAGAAAGGCTTGCAAAAAGGCAAAGTCTTCACAGACTCCTGGCTCGTCAAGATGAAGGCAGACCCGAAGGGGATCCGCTTCGAGAGAAGAAGAAAACAGGGATTCACGCCGTCTCCACGAGTTGGCTGTTCCATGGTGCCGCACAAGAACAGAGGCATCTTGTTTGGAGGAGTCTACGATTTTGACGAGAGCGAAGACAATCTCGAGTCGCAGTTTTACAACAACTTGATTTCGTATCAAACCGAGACAAACCGGTGGTTCAATTTGACCCTAAAGCCGCGCAAGAAGAAAAAGGCCGAGACCCAAAAAGAAAAGACCAGAGACGAAGATTTGGAGGAGATATTGAACTCGATTTTGGCCAAGGCCAAGTTGAACGACGAAGATGAAGAGGAGGAGATATCGCAAATCGAGAGACTCCGCCAGTTGGAGGAGCAAGAGGAGATGGAAAACGATCGCGTCGAGTTCCCGATAGTCAATCAATTACCGCACGCGAGATTCAACGCAACAACATGCGTCGTGGACGATACTTTGTACATTTATGGAGGTGTGTTTGAAAGGGACGAGCAAGAGTTTGCTCTTGATTCTTTCTACGCTATCGACTTGAATAAGTTGGATGGTGTGAAGGTCATCTGGGAGGACTTGAGTGAGTTGGAGAAGGAATATGTCGGTTCGGATGACGAAGACGAAGAAAATGAGGACGAAGATGAAGACGAGGAAGAGGACGAGGCAAATGAGGAGGTTTCCGATGAAGAGGAAGAGGAAGAGGAGGCCGAAGAGGAGGAAGAAGAGCAAGAAGACGCTATACCCGACCTCAGGCCCTGGCTTCCACACCCCAAGCCTTTCGAGAACTTGCGTGCCTTCTACATCAGGACAGGCGCCCAGTTTTTGGAGTGGTCTATTTCCAGCAACAGAGATGCAAGAGGAAAGTACTTGAAGAAGGCCGCTTTCGATCTCTGCGAGGACAGATTCTGGGAGAGACGGGAGCAGGTGCGGATCGCAGAGGACGAACTCGAAGACATGGGCGGAGTTGGCGAGGTCGTCGAGAAGGACTTGAGCGCCAAGGGCAAAAGAAGATGAGTCAGGCCAAGCCGGAGCGGCTGAGGTTCAAAATGTACGATATATTGTTTACAGTCAACTGTAGCTATGCAAAATGGATACCCACTTGATGGAAGGCATACAAGAGCTTCATGAAATCGGTCTGGTCCATCTTGGACGATCTCAGGTCGGAGAAGCCAGTTTCAGTCAACACGGTGTTGATCTTCTCCTTGACGACGTTGGCTAAATCGGTCTTCAGGTCAACCTGCATCGAGTCGGCATTCTGCTGGGCCAAAAATGAAGCATAGTTCTTGGTCAAGATCTCAAGAACGTTGTTCGATTTGAAGCCAGCGGCGATGGTCTTGTTCTTTCTCACAAAACAAATTCGGAGCAAGCCATCCCACTCCTCAAAGTCAATCAGAGGACGTGGTTGCTTGATCTCTATTCTGACCACCGAAGACTCGACCTGCGGAGGAGGCCGGAAGTTGTTCTTGCCCACCTTCATGATGTGGGTCACGTTCGCCCACATTTGCACGTTTGCCGAGAGTCTGCAGTATAGGGAGTCGCCGGGCCGGGCCAAGAGCCGCAATGCAAATTCTCTTTGGAACATGAGAATCGACACCCGCGGAGGATTGGGTTGGTTGAGCAACTTGAACACTAGCGGAGACGAGATCTGGTACGGGGTGTTGGATATACACACGTCAAAGTAGGGAAGCTCAGTCTTCATGAAATCGCCCAACAAGATCTCCAACTTCTTCTCTTGTGGAGTCCCGTGCACTCGCTTGGTCAACTCGGCGGCCATTCGGGGGTCCATTTCCACCGCAATGACCTTCCTTGCCTGCTCCAAAATCTTGACGGTGAGGTTTCCGGTACCAGGCCCAACTTCTAGAACGATGTCACTGGGTTTGATCTGCGCCTTGTCCACAATACCTTGTGCCACCAATGGGTTTTTGAGGATGTGCTGCCCGAGGTTGGTGTTGAATTTGAAAACGGAGTTCATGTGCTTGTCTGCAGACACAGTGGGCCCTGCAGGGTTCTGTGCCGTGGAGAACTTCTTCTTTGCTGCCTTTGCCATCTCAAACGCTTGTAATATCCAGTTTGGGGTCAGATGGAGCGGCTGCCCATCTCTTCGCGGCATCTCGAATTTTGCGTCTCGTGCACCCGTGCCTCTCCTCGCGGCTGCAACCGTCTTTGCGTTTCGCAGCCTTTGGCTAGCTTGGATCCTCCTACTAGTCTATTGACCTCATGCTGACGGAAGCTTTCCAGTACCGGCCCCCAAGGTCCCCTCAGGTAACTGAATTTATTTCTTTGGCCAATGAGCAATGCAAAAGAAGGCATCCCTGGGCCCAGCCCTGCGTCACGGTCCGAGACCTTGAAACATCCACCTTTCATGAGGTTCCTGTGCTTCCTAGAGAGCCGTGTCCCGTGCAAGATATGTACTTGAACCTCTTTCAAGATGCCCAAGGACAAAAACAGGTGCCCCGGAAAAAAGACCGGCCTGCTCCGCGGGGATTCCACATTGACGATCTTCCACAACTTCCTGTGGTGCTGATTAAGCCTGCTATATGCGTGTCCAGCACGTATGTTCAAGACGCCATCAGTTCGGTGGCCGAATACTTGATGTACCAGTTTCCGGACAGCACTAACGTTTTTGTGCCCAAGTACAAGAGAGAGATGTTTCTAGGTAACGCATCAAAAAAATGCACCAAAATGGTGGAGGATGCGTGCATGTCAATCCCACTGTTGTTGAAGAGGTTGCAGAAGTTGAGCAAAGCTATAAACCAAGCAAAAGACTACGTGTTCTACGATGAGAGCTTGTTGGATCAAAATGAGCTTACGGCCTGGGTGGCCGACGCGTTAGTCCATATCAAGCGCTGTATTGTTGGGGTATCAAAACTTCATCTTGCCCAGGAGGCGCTAACAGATCTCATCAGAGTTCTTGATACATGGGCCACAAGAAACCCATCCCTTGAATCCATGTCCACTTGCACAAAGCAACGTCTTGAAATGCTAGCCACAATTGCCCCATTCGTCGATGTTGAGAGGTTGTGGGCCTTGTGTCTGGTACTCCAGACTAACTGTCTCATGCTCATATCGGCAAATCGAATGTTCGGCTCAAAGCATTCACTTGAAACGGAAACACCTGAGCTGGGCAAGCAAGACGGGGCCCTTGTTCTCAATAACACACATGTCATAGTAGATGATCCCTTGCCGATAGTCCAACCTGTTGTGAGCGATCTGTTTAGTTGTTACTCTGATAATTCTTCGTCTAGTGAGCGCTTGTTCGAGCCCGAATTGCTTCCGTCTCCAAATTAACATCTTCCGCAACACGTTCATCTCTCAATACTGAAATACACCTAAATTGATTAAGTCACTTCTCTCTATTTTTGACCTTTCAGGGTGCCTGTTCAATATGAAAAAATGACAAGCGACCTCACTTTTGCAGCCATTACACGCCTGCGCACCGGTTTGTGCAAACTTGAGATTTTAGACTGTGCTTCCTGATTCTTCTCTTTAACGTGAAATAGTCTTTTCTCGCCATGGCAGCTAAACTGCAAATGTCGAGTTTTTCAGAAATTACATGGTGTGAACGCACATTAAATCAATCAATAAAACGGTTCTTCTCTGCAGTTAAAACTGGTATTGGAATGGACGCCCCAAAGGGGCATGGAATGGGTTCGTATGAATTGGGATCGGTTGATTTCACTCCCGTATCATGGTCTCACTTCCGTGACAGCCTCAACTTACCAAACTCAAGGCAAGTTTCCCACAAAAAACCGCTTCTACTGACGGGCTCCTTCGACAATCGAACCCTTTGTGGCCTAGCTGCTTCTTTGAAAAATGAAGAGCCCCCTCAACCTTTCATAAATGGTTCAAAAGATCACAAATCAGTCTTTAAACCTGTCACTTATGAGGAGATGGCGGCCCAAAGGATAGGCGTTCTGCCTCCAATGTTTCCTTTGAGTCTTCCCAAGAGGCCTGCCTCGAGAGGTTCGAGGATTGTACTTTGCCCATTAGATCCCACTTTACCAGATAAATTTCATGATATCGTGTCACTCCATATGGAGGCCATTGAAACAAAAACCGGCCATATGAAGTTTGCTTGTCCCGAAGCAGATGTAAGCGAACAAGCGGCAAAGAATTTATGTGCCAGTATAGAATGTCTCTCCAAGATACCAAAATGGAAACTGAATCGAAAAATTGAAAACTGTGGCAGTTTAGAATTTACCGCCACGTACAAAAGTTTAGAGCTGGAAGTTATTCTTTTTCACTCAGGGTTCGAGTTCTTCAGAGATACTCTCTCGGAATTTTGTCTGTATGTCCTCACACGAAAGGTCATAGCGAAGGAATTTTTGAAACAAACTAACTTGTTCAAATCTGAATTCGAAGAATTTTATTCAACCCTTCAAATTGTGCACAAGCTTGTTCAGATTGAAAAGCCTCCACCCAAGTTTTTTGCCCGAGCATTGCGAGTTATACAAAAGAATTATAAAATCCTCTCCAACATGTACAAGGACCTCGAAGCTGTTGCCAAGTTGGCTGGCCTGGGTAAATCTTACTGTGAACAGTGCATGGAAGGAATAGAGATTGTTTCTGAAAGGAGCACTTGGATTTTTTCTCAATTCAAAGATATGCACCTTAGATTCAGATTCAAAAGTCATCTTTTAGAGTCCTATATGTGGCAGCTCTGGTGGCACTTCGATTTGGTGCAAAGCGAGCTTTTTGGCAGCAATGTATTAACTAGTTTTGAGCCGTACAATGACGCATTGAGTCAAGCAGAATCAGCTTCCCAAGAAGCTGTCACTTTGATGCTTGATTTTGAGTCCGATCTCAAGAAGCTCCATGATTTAGTGAAGGTGTTGGAGTTGGCAAGAATTCCTGACGATTTTTTTTAAGATAAATTCTAGAGTATATTCTAGTGAGATAAATTCTGGAGTACATTCTAGTAAACAAAGTTCTAAACAAGTTATATATTGGATGTAAAAAGTGAGATCTATGGTCGATCGAGTATGTTATTCAAACTTCTAGATTCTAACCCATTGGGTTATAAGTAGAATTCTGCAAGTCAACAAATGAGCCGGGTACATTATTTCTTTTCTTGACCGCTAGATCTTGTGGGCTCTGGTTGAAACCGGGAATTTCCGAGCCACAGTCTTCATCAAACAATGCATTGAGTCTATCAGCAACTCTCGCAGAACAATCTTCTTCAGGTGAATACATTGGCAAGACAGGGTAACTATTAGCTTCTAACCCTAGAGGGTCGGGCTGGCGAAAGTCAAAACTCACCTTTGGTTTAGGAGTTTTAGTATTGGACGAGCCCTTTTCTTTTGTTATGAGTATTGATTTTGTGGGCCGGATTGTATGTTGGGTTTTTGACAACGTATAAGGCTTTTGATCAGATTTCAAGTCTAGCTCATAATCCTGTTTTCTAACTTCATGTGATTCTCTCTTTAATTTTTTCAGCTCATCCACGGGATTTATATCATTAGCAACATGTGTTTCATTTTTTAAACAAGAATGGCCTTCTGTGTCTTTGTGATAGCTCGTAATTTGATTCTGGATATAGTCCAGTCTGCAGAAAAAGTTTTCATTTCCTTCAAAATTGACTACTTTGGACCGCAAATCTTCTTCTTTGTCAATGATTCTCTCAGAACACCATTGATTATTTTCGTCAAAAAAACGCAAGAATGCTGGCTCGAAAAAATCTTCAAAGTTATCTTTTGCTGATTTTGGGTGATAGTCGTCCTTTGTGTTATCTTGTTTAGCAAGTCCATTGGTTTTGCTTTCAAAAAGTGTAGAAATATCATATTTGTTTCCTCTTGAGTATGAAGCCTCTTCATGAATACTTAAATCACTTCTGTGTCTAAGTTCCTCACTGTAAATTAATCTAGCTTCTTTCTTAGCCGAATTTTTCAAGGGAAAGGGCTTCTGGCCTTTAGCTTGGACTTCAAAAAACTCCAATAATTTAATCTTATCACAATCGTAACGTTTGGGATTTATTTCTGGGGATTCTTTGTGCTTCGATACGGGTCGATTTTGCTTCTCTCTTGGGAAGAAATGGCTATTCAGGAACGAAGAAGATTTGATTTCCTTTGGGTTGAAATGGTAGTCACTTTCTGTATCAACCAGGTCCTCGTTCAGAAATCCGGGTCTTTGGTTGTGATTTCCATCACTTGAACTATACGACACTGTTCGTTGGCCATTCTTTAAGAAGTTTACGACAACAATACTATCAAGCTGTTTAGGTTTTGGGTTTTTAGCTCTGTTTCTGATAGTCCCACTCATTTCAATTGATTCAGGAAAATGCTCGCCCCATAATGACTCTGCTGTGCCTTGCTTCGATATCGAATCTCTATGCCTTTTCAAATGTTGGACACCTTTAGAATGGTCTCCTCGCTCTTTAACTCCTGGGCTTTTACTTTTGCTAACTGTGTGTTTTGCAGCCAAAATTTCAGGTGAAACTGATGGTTTTTTTTGATTGCCCTCTCCTTTCTGCCTCCCCCCTTTGCTTTTCTTGGACTGTTTTACTCTTTCTGAAATAAAAAAGCCATCTTGTGCCCTGCGAATTTTTTTTTGCTTTCTCTGTTTTTTCTTTTGATAATTCTTGTGGCTCTCTTTCGCCGTATTTTTGTGTTCTGAAATAGAGGGAATATTACTATTCTCTCTCTTTTCAGCTTCACTCTGATTAAGGAGAGACTCAGTCTCAAAAGTTAATTGTAATTTGCTTTCAGTTTTTGAGTGTTTAACAGAAACCACATCAGGCAGATTCATTTCGTTCTCGTTTCTCATTTCTTTACTCTCCCTGTCCTCTTTAATTTCAGAGCCCAGGGCCAGGTGAAATTCACTAATGACAGTTTTGCTTTGCCTCAAATATGGATTTCCTCCTGATGATTTAATACCTTTACCGAAAAATGTTGGTAGAAGATCCAAGGAGCTGTCAGATTGCATTGCTTCTTGTATGTTGATCCATTTTGGACTTTCACTTTTCACAGGAAAAATGAACTTTCCATCGATTGGAATTGGTAGCTTGAAATCGTCTAAGAGAAATTCCTCACGATTCAAGAGATGGTACATTTTCTTATCATATTCTTGTTGATCTTTACTTTCTGACAAAACCAGAATCATTTCTGTCGAATCTTCCAAATTTATGATATCTTTGTCTAACCAGGGAACATTGCTATTCTCAAAAGGCGAATCATTGAAATAGTCATGTTGGTATTTATCCACAACTTGTTTTGACGTTGTGAGATCTTTAAATGTCGGTCCTAGATCTAATTCCAGGTTAATACTCACAGTTGAGTCACTAATATTTTCCTGGAATACCTCTTTGTATGATTTTGTCCCTGCTTCTGGAAATAAAGTTTTTGAAATGGGAGACATTTCAGTTTCACTCAAAGTATTCAGATCCACTTTTGTGCTTGAAGTACCGCCAAGATTCTGGATGTACGGAGAAGCCAGCAGGGTCTTTATACTTAGGTCTTCTGTTTTGGGAGTAGCAAAATCTTTGGAAGATTGCTCCTCCTTTAAAACCACATCCATGACCCCAGAAAACGAAAAACACATAATATGTGAAATCACCAGTAAAATGGATTTTGGTAAAGTGTCAGTTCTTGATCGACTGCTATCACCACCGAGATAGTGAGTCAGTGGCTCCGGCCCAAAGGCCATATTTCTTTCTGAGTAAGCTTGCATTTCAATTTCACTGGGCAAACATTTGTTAAATTGAGTCTGAGTGATACTGCCCTGGGGTTTAGGAGATCCCACGCTATGCAAACAATCCTCAATAGAATACAGCACCAAAGATGTCCCTTGAATTTTCGGGCAATTCTCGGCGGTCGAACCTTTGTTTTCTTTGCTATTGATAATTTTACTTTGTACTTCGTTTGTTTGTGAGTCAGTTTCGATGCCTAGTTGCATATTCACTTCCGAGTTCCTGGTCAGTTTATCTTGGTCATCGAACGTCAGAATACTAACCGCTTCGTGCCGTAAGAGACTCAAGATTCCCTTCATGATAATGGTCAGCTTTTGAGTTAGGTGTGTCTTTTTGTGCAGACTTTCGATGAACAAAGTCGGAAATATGACTTCCTAGTCTTGCAAGTAGTTTCCAACAGCCCCTAATACTTTCCATTTCTCGGCCGGATCCAACTACAGTTCAATTAAATCCAACTTTTCAAGCAAGTTATAGAAAATGGTGCAAATGTGAAACCGTGACAAGGCTTCTAAAGTATTGATATGTAAGGAAGTAACTAAACGAATTAGTGCTGCGGTCAACATGATTTTTGCACCCATTGCAAACAGAAGGATATGCAGTCTGGACACCCTATTCGCAGCAGGGTCCCTTTATCGAGGAGACTGCGTTAAAACGAGGAGGAGCCTGCGTTAAAAAGAGGAGTCAGGAGTGAATCAGTTCCGGTGATGATCAATAGAATTTTAGTATTAATTGCAACCACTCTCAGGATCTCGATTCTTCGCAGGCCTGGAACCTTATCGCATACGACCCAGTTCGGTATACGCGCTGCTTCAGGTTTGCGTCAGCCGCCGCGACCCTAAAACACTTACAAACAAATGACCTGTATATACGCGTGTCAGCCTGTTGCTTGTAAACACAGCTGATGCTACCACATTAGTGATCATCCGAAGTGCACATTTGCCCTGGGGTCACCATTTTCAGTACCTTTGCGTTCTGACGCTCACTGAGATACGAGAGATTGCATCAGTCCACATATACTGGTGACATCTTTACTCGAGTTCAGACCCCTACCGAAGATATATGGGGAGTAAAGCCACAATTGATATCCTGTGGGCTTTGACCCAACATGATATCGAGCTGCTAATCGAATGTGATCTACCGAAAACAGGTGACATCTTGAAGCAACATGAGATTTTCAAACTCAAGAAGGTATTGGAGACACTAGGGCCCTATTTAAGTAAACTCAACGAATGCTTAGAGGAAGTTTTACAGAATACAAAGGATATTGAATGGTTTTTTGAGCACAGAAAACAAACCCTCCAAGTTGGCTCAATTTTGAAAAAAGTGGACGCATTCTTGACCCTCTTGTTTGAAGTCTTGGAATCGCTGCCCCGTGACTTGGCCGACACCTTAGGCACCATCGCTCTGGTATCAATGGAAGCTACTCGAGCCATCGCCTCCATACGAAAAAGATCCGAGGTTGCCACTTCATATGTGGAATTACGCCACCTGGTCATAGATAGTATTGAGGTTGAGTTGTCGGAGTGTTGTAACGAATTGTTCACCATTAAAGGCAACTTCAAGACGTCTTTCTCCACAGAAAAGTACACTATTGAGCTGGTGCTCGATAAGTTTCGTTATGACTCTGAGTCAAAACACATGCAATTCGAATTAGGTCACGGATCTCTCATTATAAACCAAGACGCAAGGGAACACACAATTGATAGGATTGAATTGTTGACAAAGCGCCTTGACCCTATGCAAGCATCCATAGAATTCTTGAGGCAGAAAGTTTATGAATTTGATAGCTCAAACGGGGTTGTTTTCACAGAGGCCAATGAACTACTACTATCAGATTTCCGCAATTTGCAAAGCAGATGGGATGCTCTACTAGTAAACTTTGCCTCCTTGAAGAAAAACTCGGTGGACTCAAGGTATTACAAAGTATTCTATTTCGTCATCACTGAAATCCTGGACCGGATACATAAACTCATAAAGCTCATCAAAAAGGAAAACGACTTCCTGCTATCAGATGAGACCGCGAAGGAGCTCAAAATATCATCAAGAACAATCAAGCTAATAAATTTCGCCTTCAAAGACTCCTTGATTTATCAGAAAGATTTGTTATCCTTATACAATGAATCCGTGCTTCCGCGCTGGTCATATTTAAATAACATGTTGGATAACGGAAGAATTCACTCACCAAACTCATCGCCCATACGTCCCCCAGTCGACGAAATCACTCATCTTCTCAAGGAAACGACGGTAAATTCAACCCCTGTTAAAACCCATGCATTAGCCACG
This sequence comes from Metschnikowia orientalis, assembly GCA_002893665.1. Lineage (NCBI taxonomy): Eukaryota > Fungi > Ascomycota > Pichiomycetes > Serinales > Metschnikowiaceae > Metschnikowia > Metschnikowia orientalis. Next base: position 1,184,646 of record NXGZ01000002.1, on the reverse strand, counting down.
CCTCCAGAAACTATCAAAGAGAAATCGGGCTTGAAAAGCTACCAAGCGAAACTGAAGACAGTTCTGGGTGGGTTTGCCAGAACAGGGAAATTGAACTCACCTTTTACTTCAGGTGGCTCCGGTCTTAATTTAGGGCTTGGTATCAATCGTTCCACCTCGGTTCCCTGCAGTGTGGCAAAAAACGATAGAATAATTGATTTGGCCATAGACGCTGACATTATTCCGAAGTCAAATATTCAGCTAGCGATAATGGGTCTCACAGAGAAATCTGGAGTGGAACAACGGGTTCGGATAAGCAAGAGTAATGAACTCGGCTTTTCGAAGCTGATACTGAAAGCAACGACCAAGCAAGTACCAAAGAATGTATTGGGTATCTCTGCTGTTCCAAATCTTTCTCCTGCTGCTACTTTCAAACTGCCAAGATCATTCCACAGTTCAAGCCCGGATCGTGAATTCTCAAATTCTGGGAAGACTTCGCCAAGTACAATGCAAAGCCGTGAAAAGAATTTCCTCTCGACTAGAGACTTACTCAAGAAGTTAAAAGAGAAGAGTGGTCACCAAACAAAAATTCCCGCCATTCAAGCCGGTTATCACATGTATAATCTACCCATTATCAAAAAAGGGACCGGTTTCACTAAGATTCCAAGCATTTCAGCGGACAACCCTGTCTTTTGTTCCCCCGAGCGGAACGCTGCATATCGAACTCCACGAAGGCGAACTAGTTCCGCCAGCTGGTCTGATCTTTCTGCCGTGTTGGAGGACTCTCTGCAAAAAACGAAGCCGAGCCAAGAGATTGAGGGACAGAATTTTCACAGATGGGAACAATCTTTGCTTCTTTCTCCTTGGAGCGATTTGCGGCACGATGACCATCCAGACACTGGGCTGAGAAATGCTTCTCGCACTCACTCGACAGCGGCCCTCTCCAGAAAAACGTCGTTCAACTCGCTGCACACACCATATCTTAATCAGGCGCCATATCGCAATACTTCTGGGGTGGATGACGTCTTCACCTCACCCACATGGAGGTCTACATCTCCAGAAAGACCGGGTTCGTCGATGGGCTCGAGGTATGATGATGTTAACCTCACGCAGCCGCTCCGGGCCACCAAACAGAGGTGGAAGTAACGCGAGGGAGACAACATCATCAAGAGACGAGTATGCAAAAGGTCTGGAGATACTCATTAGTGCGAGACGGTCAAGAGTTAGCGTGGCTTGTCTGGGTAATCAGCAGGACCCTTGTCTTCCGGAGCCATCGACTTGCTGGTAAAGCCGTCCAAAAAGAAGTCCTTGCCGAAGATCTTATACATGAGACTATCCTTCTCCGTCTGCCATTTTTCAGCTTCACTGAATTTCCTCACGGTTCTGCCGTCCAAGATCTCACCCTCCTGAACTCTTTTGGTGGACAAACCCGCCACGCGCTTGTAGATCTCCCAGCCTGGAAGTAGTATAAAGGGTATGGAGAACAAAATCATGAAGATGCCCCGATACCGAGTCTTGATTTCTCGGGGTGCCTTCTTCCAGTCCGGGCGGCCGGTTTCTGCCAACTCATCGAAAAACTCGGCGCTTTTGGGCTTTGGTGGATTCTGTACCACCCCAGGGCTCTTCTTAGGAACTCCTTTAATGCTGCCAACCGCGGGAAACGTGCCGGGTTTCTTCATCGTCAAGTCACTATACTCTCAGCATTGCAAACTCTGAGCATTATGTGCATGCGGGGTGCGGCGTTTCACTGCAGGCTGCGAACGAGGCCTCCGGCCAAGTGTACTCTGCACTGATACTTCTTTCAAGTCGCTACCCCAAACCACCTCCCTTCTCCAAATGAGTGTCGAACAATTGATTGCCCAAAAGTCCAAGCCCCACCGTCGCCCCGACAACATCACTTATGTCTACGGAACCGCCGGGTTCCGCATGAAGGCGGACCTCTTGGACTACGTCAACTACACCGTGGGCATAGTTGCTGCATTGAGATCCAAGTTCCTTGGAGGCAAGACAATCGGGGTCATGATCACCGCTTCTCACAACCCTCCACAGGACAATGGCGTGAAGGTTGTGGATCCCATGGGCAGCATGCTTGAGTCCTCGTGGGAGGCGCATGCCACAGAGTTGGCCAACACTCCGGCCGCCGAATTGGCAGAAAAAGTCAGGCAGCTTGCGCAGAAATTGGACATTGACTTGGACTCCGCGGCAAAGGTTGTTGTTGCGCGGGATTCCAGGGAGTCGTCTCCTCGCTTGTCGCAGGCAACGGTGGACGGCGTGGAGTCGCTTCCGGCCACCACATGTGTTGATTACGGGCTCTTCACGACCCCGCAATTGCACTACATCACTCGCACAAGCAACGATCCAAGTTACGGCGAGTGTCTGGAGAAAGGCTACTACGACAAGCTCACCGCTGCCTTCAAGGAGATCTACAAGCTCGGCAGCGGGGCCAAAATCGACATCACCGTGGACTCTGCCAATGGAATCGGTGCTCCGAAGGTCAAGACCCTTTTTGAAGACTACTTGAACGACGAGATCTCTGCCCACTTTGTCAACTCGGCCTACGACGTGCCCGCAGCCTTGAACGTAGACTGTGGTGCTGACTTTGTCAAGACAAACCAAAAGGCTCCTGCCGGGGTGGTGCCTCAACAGGGAAAGCTATACGGGTCGTTTGACGGAGATGCCGATAGACTTGTCCACTACTACAAAGACAACAACGGAGTGTTTAAGCTCTTGGACGGAGATAAAATCGCCACGCTCCTCGCCCTTTTCTTACAAAGGTTGCTCGCAAAGATCAACACCTCCAAATTGACCCTCAACTTGGCAGTTATACAGACCGCTTACGCCAACGGGTCCTCTACGAAGTACGTCGAACAAGTCTTGAAAATTCCTGTTCGTTGCACACCTACGGGCGTGAAACACTTGCATCATGAGGCAGAAAAATATGACGTCGGCATCTATTTCGAGGCTAATGGACATGGGACTGTTATTTTCTCTCCAGAAGCAGAAAAACGGATCTTTGACCACGTTGCTAGCAGCAAGGAGGAAGAGGAGGCGTTGACGGTATTGAGAGCTTTCACCAAGTTGATTAACCAAACTGTCGGCGACGCCATCTCAGACTTGTTATGTGTTTTGGCCGTTCTCTACTACTTGGACTTAAGTCCAGAAGCTTGGGACGGTGAGTACACTGACTTGCCAAACAAATTGGTCAAGGTGGTTGTCCCAGACAGAACCGTTTTCAAAACCTCGAATGCTGAGAGAACCCTCGTTGAACCTGCGGGAATGCAGAAGAAGATCGATGACATCGTGGCAAAATACAGCGAGGGCCGGTCGTTTGTGAGAGCCTCGGGAACTGAGGATGCTGTTCGGGTCTATGCCGAGGCAAGTTCGAGGGTCGATGCTGACAACTTGGCTGAGGAAGTGAGCTCCTTGCTCAAGTAAACATTGCACGCGACATGCGCCTGCTTCTTCTGGCTCAAGAACTTCTTTTAAACTGGCCCGGTGTGACAAGCTTGCGGCCTAAAGCCCACAACCCTCGCTTCTTCTTTTTAGCCTTGGCCTCGAGCTTTCGGTACCAGGCCTCGTTGTCTCCGAACTCCGCCCCCGTTTTGGATTCGTACACCACTGCAAGGCCGTGCTTGAGCATCTCTGCGCTCACATCTCTCTTTCCCGTCAACTTCCACACCTGTGCACGAGCTACGACTCGCTTATACTGGTCTATAGAGAACGGAGTAATAGTCACCGACCGGTTTTTTAGGTATTTCTGTAGCCAAGAAAGGGCTTCTCCAGAGAATGGTTGGGCCGGCTTGCCAAAGTGGGCTCCCTCCGGAGCATCCACACCGCACAAACGAATCATCAATGTCTCATCCTTCAAATCGGCTCTTTTCTCGGGAACCTTTCTGAGCCAGCCCCAGCCCATGAACGGCCCGCCAGGGGTGTGATAAAACCGGAAGTTGTCACCATCCCCGACACGCGTGACCCGGCCATACAACTTCCGCTGGTTGTCCATGATTCGGGGCGTGAGGTTAAGATACGTTCTGATTCGACGAACGTATCGCCTGTAAAACAGATTCGCCAACACAAGTCCGCTGACTATTCCGGTGGACAAAAGTATCACCTGCGGATTATATATGGTGACTCTCTCGCCGTTTTCCGGGCCTTCTGCCTTTGCCATTTCTGTGACGCCAACTTTCTCTGTGGGCACTTTAGAGGTTCGTGTTGTACTGCGTGTAGGAGCGTGGTTACGCAGCAGATCACCGTCTCGCGTACGAGCTGAGTGAAGCGCGGGGCGGAATATCTGATGTGGTCAGCACTGACTTGGATGGGAGATTCAACCAATTGAAGGTTCACGTGACAGATTCAGCCCATGGGTGCCAAGAACAGTCCTGGGGAGTAGCGTCTTACCCTCGGATCTCCATTCCCTCTCGTCGGCCGTTGTCCGTAAGCTAAACGCCCGGTGTGTGTCACGTGCGCGGCAGGCATGTATCTGCAACGTGCACCTAGAATAAGAACATGTCACTTTCCACGAACATGAACATCGCTGATGGGGAGTACGAGATAGACGTCTCTGTTCTCGATGAACTCGCTGCACGCCAAGATCCCGACAGTGCCTCCCTTGCAGTCAGGTACGGCTTCATTCCTGACCTGATGGATCAGACCAGCCCTTTGAACCTATATCAGGAGGACCAGATTTGCATTTTGGAGGCCCTGTCGCTAGAAAAAGTCAGCACCCACGGCGAGCACCAGCTACCTATAATATTCGAGGGTGTTCACCAACGGCAGCGTCCGCAGGCGTCGACCTCTGTTCCCTCGGATTCCTACTATCTTTCGCTCATGCCAGCCAACCCGAATGAACCAACTGAGAATCTCAAGGTGGAGCTCAGAAAGCTCGCAAGCACGATCCGTGTAAGCAAGTCGAGAAACGCTGAAAAATGGAGGCAATCCATCGAGGCCTGGCGAAGAAACCTTAAGAATAACGGCCTGTCATTGCGCTCAGGTTCCCTCGAACTACCCAACGGCGCTTCCAATAAAGATAAGCATCGGGAGGCGGCCTCGAAGACTCCACTGAAAAACGTGAAACCTGCCGGAGCATCAACAGCCTCCACGAAAAAGACAATGTCCGCTGCCAAAGATGCAGCCAAGCATGTTACGAGCCAGGTACCTAAACGAACACAGGAGCGTGCTCTGAAGCCAAAGAACAGTGTCGCAACAAAGCGTCCACCCGTTCCAAATGAGCCTTCGAAATCGATGGCTGATATAATAACAGTGTCTGATTTCGAAAACATTGAAAGCGATAGTGACAGTGACACAACAGGAGACAAGCGATTCGCCGTCGCACATGCTGGACACTTGCAAGACAAGACGCTGTCAGGATCCATCAATAGTCAGTCGAAGGGCGCCAGAGCCGAGAAAGCTTCCGTCTCCGGTCCCTCGAGTAAACCACGATCAGCAAAGCTGGCTTCTGTTGATAAGGATATGGACGACGATTTTGCAGATTTGGAGGATCAGTTGGACGAAGTTCTTGAAGCAAATCAAGCACCCGGCCGTCGACAAGAATACGACAGTGATGAGGATTCCGATATGGATGAATACTTTTCTGGCGGGCCCATTATTATCGACGTGAAGGAAGACAGGAAGACTACTTATAGGCCCACCCTGGCTACTTTCAATAGCAGCAAGACTCCAATGAGTTTGAGGGAGTTGCACGGTGGCACAAAAAACAATGACGACTTAAGCAGCAGTGAGGAGGAATAGAATGCACCAGGCCATACTCCGGGGTGTTGTGTTCCTCCAAGCTGATTCTTGCTTTGTTCAGAGTTTTACGGCTGAGTAGTGTGTTCTGAGGTGGAACTTCGATGCACAAATCTTATGCTCCCAAGTGAAAGACTTGAAGTACCATATTCTTGCTGTGATTTCAGATTTCTATAATCCTTTTCGCATCCAAGCTGCTATTAGCAATTCCTACAATAATTAGTCATTTCACGGTCGATAATCCTTCAGTATACCAATTTATTGTCGTAATCCAGTGCCTACCCTTTCATCGATCGCGCCTGCAGCTTGCATTCTCGCTTGCACTGTGTGTAGACATGGGGAAGAACCAGTGCCTTACTTAGTTTCCAATGGGTGGGTTAACTGCAGATTCAATCGAGTCTCGATTAACAGAAATCGAAATTCATTTGGGCATCAGCTCGCAATGCGATAAAACGCTCTGCTCAAACTCGGAGGAAAGTATAACCTATCGAATCAGTCAATTGCGAGACACCGTCAACCAACTATATAATCTTTATCCTGACTTGAAAAATGTACCCGAGGTCATTAAGAAATTCGGAGGACCGAAACCAGAGCTTCCACATGCTGGAAACGGAGAATTTCTCGATGCGTCTATGGCTGAAGTGGAAACTGAGCAGAAAAGCCCCGCACCTGAACCGGCAGGTGTTGACAAGAAATCAAGAGAGGAGTTGATTCTCATCAAACACAAGCAGCTCATAAGGTATTTGAATGGGCTACAGGAGCTTCTGACTCTAGAAATCCCCAGCATTACGTCTGATGCGTACGAGCTGACAGAGCCTTTCTCGTTGTTAGCTAGAAAGACTCGAGCATTGGGACTAGCGAAGGATTACGAGCTCTCTCTAATGAAACACATTATGATTATGGAGAAGTATACCCTGAATATGGAAACACAGAGGGTGTTTTGGGCTGATTTGAAGCAGCGGCTACGGAAGATTACTAGGGAAGTGAACGAGAAGTACAGAGTGCAACTTGACGCTAGGAAATACTGAGAATAAAATTCACATAGAAAAATCTAAGTCAAAGACAGAAGCACAATATTTCCCCACAGATTAATTATCAGTTACCAGGTGAGTTAGGGCTCAAGAAAGAAAAAAAAGAAAGTGGACGAGTCCGGATTTGAACCGGAGACCTTTCCCATGCTAAGGGAACGCGCTACCAACTGCGCCACACGCCCAATTTATAACTTCAAAAATGACTATTCGTATTGATCTTTTTAATATACAGTTGTGTATTGATTTTGGATACGAGTATGACTTAGAAGAGCCTCACTAAAGGGGAATCTTCCATTGGTGAAATCACACCTTCATGTAGTCTTCTGGTTGGTTGCTACGCGTCTGAGCCCTTTTCGGTGGCCGTCCTCTTACCTGGCAACTTGCTCCGGACTCATCTTGCACTTCCAATGGGCTATGCGCCTGTTTCCTACTTTCAAATGCTAACTAAATGCAGTTCCTGGTTTTTGACAGAGCATTCCTAGCAACTTGCTAGATGACGAGCTAGATACGCTCCCAATGTGTGCAGAGCCCTGAAGACTTACGCATTCACTGCGCTCCAGAGGCTAGCCAAATGAGAAACTAATAAACGCAGCAGCTGGGATAGACATCAACTGGCCTTTCTTGATGAGTCACTGCAAAAGAAAATAAAAACTAGAACGTCTGAAGAAGATTTTATATATGCTCTTGCTTAAATGAGTTGCCCCTTTTAGCCCCGGAATTCATTGGCTGTTATATCATCTCATATTTCGAGTTTTGTACGGATCTCAATTAATTTAGTTTTTCTCCAATGTCCAATGTCAGTTGGACCCAGTCATTTTTGAGTTGTCAGTCTCAGACTGTAATTTATCCTTTCTCAATGTTTGTTGTTTAGCACTGGTCATGAAAAATAGTTGCAAAATTAGACGCGATTTGAGCCACCGGCTTCTTTTCATATCATCTCAGCATAAATAAAATTAGAAATCAAAGACCACCAACCCTGCTTTCAATTTTCCAGATATATAAAAAGCCGCAACCTTTCTTGGTTAATTGGATTTTACCAAAGGAAACTCCAATTTCGGATACTTGCGTTTTCAGACCTTCTTACCCTTGCAAATTTAAATGCAGTCCCAAAATACTGAGCACGAGAGACTACTAGGTTTCGAAACCATCAGGGTTCATGCTGCGTTGATGACAAGGGTGACTTGGAAGCTACTGTGGTTAAGGTTCACCGTATGGCTTACAATACTTATTCATATCCATAAATAATATTAAACGATTTGAAGACCAAGAAATCGAAGAATCACTAGGCCTTTTTGAGGGAAGCTTAGCTTGAGTTTTTCTTGAATTTCTTCAAAACCTGGGTCAAGCTAAAGTTGCTTAACCGAATGTATCTGTAAAGTAGCATACATGCGCAAAGGTTGAAGATGATGTAAGCGCAGAAAAACCCGATGTTTCTCCAAATGTAATGGTATTTGATTCCAACTGTTGCGAGGTACTGATCGGCAATGGTGTATTGACAGTAGCCACAGTTTGAGGTGGCATTTGGATTCTCCAAGTAACCTTGGGATTGAGAAATATATTCCTTCATATACTCCCCACAAGTTTGACCACTAGGCGGATCGAGGTAGGAGAACTCTTTCGCAGAACAATGCACTGGTCTTTCGTGAAGGAAAGAACTCACCAAGTTCTGAATAACATATGTGTAAGGACTCAATTTGTACATGAATGTCCAGAATCCTGGCATCAAAGCAACAGGCTGAACAACTCCCGCGAAAGAGACAATGAAAGCATAGAAGAAGGAGACCAACACAGCGGCGGATTGCACATCCGGAGCAAAATAAGCCAACATGAGGGCAAATGAGATATTGAATAGCTGCAAGAAGACGACATAGGTGAGGAAAAACACACCTGCGTGCGGACCTGAAGTGTCTGCCTGTGTTGGAAAATATAAGCACACAAATAACAACGTGGCTGCAAAGAAGGTGTAAGGAATTTCGTTCATGAACTGGGAGAGAACCATCACCCACCAGCTGTAAGTATTAGAAACCTTTTCCCTACCCTCATAATTTTCCCTGATCTGTATGCATTGGGCTTGGATCTGATTGATCAAAGGTGCAGAAACCACCACCGATAAAAAGGCACAGAACAATCCATTCTGCATACCTGTTGTTGTGTGTTTCAATCCAAAAAAGGTGAATCCAATAAAGAGCCCATTGATAAGCATCAACATGTTCTTTGCCATAATATATTCTGGATTCCTCCAAAATGCGAGTGCAGTTCTTTTGGTGACAAGTTCTAGTTGTGTTATAGGGGAAGACGCATACTTCAGACGAAGCTCTTGATCCTCCGTGGATGAAACGTCATGCTCACGGCTCTGTCCCTCAGAAATGAGCTCGTCAATTTTTTGCATAGCGGCTTGCTTGTTTGATGAAGCTTGCCAAATTTCGAACCAATCACTATCGGTCTTGGCGGTTGCACCAGCACCTATAACTTCTAAGATATATTCTGCCGGATTTTCTTTGGCTTCACACGATCTTCCACCATTCTCCTCGAAATACTGAATTATATCAGCCGAGTTTTTGCCAATATCACCAAAATAGACAGTTTGCCCACCCTTTCTTAACAATAACAAACGGTCGAATTGCTCGAATAAGGTCGAAGAAGGTTGATGAATAGTACACAAGATAGCTTGACCCGCTCTAGCCAAATCCTGAAGCAATTGAACAATAGACCAGGCAGATTGTGAGTCCAATCCGGAAGTGGGTTCATCCAAGAAAAGCAAAAGAGATGGCTTCGCAACTAATTCAGTTCCAATTGTCAACTTTTTACGTTGCTCCACATTAAGACCAGAACCAGGCCTTCCCACAATAGCCTCAGCATAACCCTCCATGTCGAGGACCTTGATAATTTTTTCAACGTAGTCCAACTTCTCGTCGTCGGGCACTGAGCTGGGTCTTCTCAATCTTGCAGCGAACCTGAGAGCCTCTCGTACAGTCGCTTCGGGGGAATGTATATCTTGTTGTTGCACATAGCCTGTTCTCCGAACAAAAGACATGTCGAGTGGTTTCCCGTTGACTAACATGTCTCCGGTAACAACACCCATGTCGATTCTTTGTGCCAAAGTGTTCAAGAGAGTGGTCTTACCTGCACCAGATTCGCCCATAAGAGCAGTCAACTTTCCGGGCAAACAATAACCCGAAACATCATCCAAAAGTTGTCTTTCCGCACCATCATAAGGAATCACGTAGTTCACGTTCCTCCAAGCAAACACGTCATCAACTCTCAAATCTTCGAGAATTTCGGAGTTTTTGGTACCCGTTTTTTCCAAGTCATTATTTCCAGCTGGTCCAGCTTCTTCGTCCTTTCCTGCTGCATCCTGAGGCATCACGATTTGGTTATTTTTGTTGCCTCTCAAAAAGAAAAGGCGGTCGATACCACCCTCAACTGGACGGTTTACCTCGCAGCCGATGGCATTGAGGGCCATAAAGAAGATAATGAAACCGATTACAATCCCAAAGTTTCGCCACACATGGCTGAAGCTGTATGTGTATGCCAATGAAATGTATCTATCTCCATCCACCCATGTTTGTCCTTTCACTGAGCCAACGAAATCACAGACTGTATTGCTGGAAGAGTAACCTGGTCCGTGCGGAGTCAAATTCATCGTATCACATGTCATTATTTTGCCATGGAATTCAGATGCAAGCATGGCCTCAAAACTGTAAAGCACAGGATTGATGTAGGAAATCCACTTGAACCAAGGATGCATCGACGGACGCTGAATCATATACGAAGAGTACATCAAAGCCGCTAATATGAATACTCCAGCGATAGCGTTTGCACCTGCAATAGACTTATTCCAAGCCGCAATAGCTTTGAATAGGAAATTCATCGCTAAGGACACCAAGCTTGAAAAGAGAAGGAAGATGAAAAACTTGCCGGCTTCTCTCGTTAAATTGGACAAAAAGTAAATGACAAGACAGAATGCGATGTTGATAACAAGGGTAACTGGTAAGACCATGAAGCAGTCAGCCAAGGCGGAGGCTGATGGATGATATAAACTGTAATTGCTTTGCTTCATCAAGACAGGCCTAACTCCGAAAGCATTCGAAACTTCGGCTAAGCCAGTCAAAGACATGTATAACACGGAAAAAAAGACAACACCACCTCTGGAAAAGGCACCACTGACCGTTTCCGGGGTATTGTAGTATAGCGAGCCAACAATCAATGATTGCAGGAGTGCAGCCAAGACTTGTATAATGGTATAAGCTCGATCATTGGCAATGTTCTGGAAAGCTCTTTTGGTACAAAGCATTAATTGCCGCGGGAACGTGACGGTATACTTTGAATGCAATCTTTGGCGCTTTTGTTTCTCTTGCTTAAGGGAGTCGTTTAAGCGTGTGCGAGTCTCATCAACATTGGAATTGGCCTTGTATGAGGCGATATTATTCTGAAGCTCTGCAAATTCCTCCGAAGATTCCCAATACTTTCTGAACTCTTCTGCGGTTTGAGGTACACTCTGCTCCATGCCCTCAAATGGCGTTCTTCCGGCTGGATCTGTCACGGAAGTCAAGAATTCTGCAGTCGTTTGACGTGGGGGACACTGGTAGCCCATCTTCATGAAGTATTTCTTAGCATCTTCGATGCGGCCAAAATAAACCTGCTTTCCGGAATACAACACAGTCACCTTATCGAACGTTTCATAAACATTTTCACCAGCTTGATAGATGGTAACAAATGAGGTTTTTCTCATCAAATTTGTGGAGACACGAATGGCTCTGGCATATTCCAATGCAGTAGAAGCATCGAGACCTCTGGTAGCATTATCCCAGCAATACACGCTTGCCTCACAAGCCATGGCCTCTGCAATGGAAACTCTTTTTCTTTCACCACCAGAAACACCTCTTATGTAATCGTTTCCAACTTTGGTAGCATAAGTATGCCTCAAGCCAAAAACAGTTGCAAGCATGTCTCTTTTGAAATCGATATGCTGCTGAACCGACTGCCCCTGAATTCTGGTATCTGGGGTCTTACAAGATATGGCAAAATCGAGAGTTTCTTTGACTGTCAAATGTGGCATGTGCACATCGAGTTCAGGGTTGTAGACCAAGTCCAGGGGGTAACTTTTCAAGGCCTCGTTTCTGTCGATGCCATCATAACAGACCTCTCCCTCGAATCCAGTGTACATGGAAGTGTCAGTTCCACTAATTGCCCTTAGGAAAGTCGAGCATCCGGAGCCAGGTCTTCCCAATACGAGAAGCATTTCTCCACTTTCGACCAAGCCATTGAAATTCTCCAAAATCGCACGGTCAGGGATTGCCTTGGCTTCTTTGGCTTTTTGGATAGCACCGTAAGGACCCTTTAAGACGTCAGACATGGTGGGAAGATAGGCAAAAGTTTCGTCCTTTCCATAAACGGACAAACCTTCGAACGAGACGCCCAAGCTTCTAAACTTGATGCCCTCCCCTTCGGCACGATGACGAAATGCCTTGAGAAGTCTCTCCAAGTCGAAGTTTTCTGGGTCAATTCGAAGGTCAGACTCATTGAAAGACCTCCGAGAGGAGAGCTTTTTTGTGAGGAGTTCTAAATCCTGCAAAGCATCTGCTTCTGAGGTTGAATGCTCCTCTTGAGTTGGAGCCTTGAAGTCCTGGATTTCTGAGGAATGGCTAGTGGTCATGTCTTGAGACTCTGAAACCGAGGCCATGTTGAAATTCAGAACTTTTTGTTGTAATTAAAAAAAAAAAAAAGGTTTTTCGGAAACGGTGTCGTATATATATACTATTTGAGAATCTGACTAAAATGCTTGTGCGGCTGCATCAGTGGTGTCGCAGCGACTGCGAAATGAGAACGGGTCCAGCCAGCTCGGTAAATTAAGAATCCACCCTCCCACCCACAGAATTGTTCCCTGCTAGCCCAAAAACACGGAATCGTACCCTAGGGATCGTCGGAGTTTTTTCCGTCTTGTTTGAGTTCCGAGACATTTTTGCTTGGACCACTATAGTTGCCGTTTTTTGACCGAGGCGGAAACATTCCCAAAAAGGTTGCCTTTCCGCTTTGAACGGCGCGAAACGGAAGGATTATATGCTGTACTCTGTCTCACCCAATGCGCAAGATTAAAGAATGCACAATTGCTCCTTCAGTGGCAAAGCAATTTCAAACTTGAGTTGGCTCCGAAATAGTCATCTCTGTCCGAGCCCTGATTAGGACCGAGTGGCTAGACCAAATTAAAGTTCTTGGCACGCTCCTTCGCCAGTCTGCTTTTTTTTTTGAGGACGTTCGTAGTTTATTAATACGATATATAATATGTATATTTCGGATGCGACTTTGGCGGCACTGTTTATTGCTTGACTAATTTCCAATGCCAAAACTGAATTGAGCTTTGCGTGAGACTTCCCGCTCGGCACGTGAGTAGTCACGTGCTCAATCTGGAATGACACGTCCCGAATTGTTCCGCTCAATGCGGTCGATGTGCCCCCTCGATCGGCAGTAAGGCACCGTCCTGCACACACAGACATTTCCCCTTTCGGCACTTCCACTTTCCGGACTTTTTTTTCGAGTTTCAACACAACATCTCGCGGAACAGATCTTCTGCACTACCCTCGTGCAGTTCGGTCCTCCTTGGAGGTGGCTGAGGACGGCAGCTGGTGGCCCCTGTAGATTAATGTGTTCTGTTGTGGTCGCACCGTAGACGACGCAGGAAAAAATAAACACCACAAGCCTGCAGGACATGCCGCTGTCCATACCGACAGAAACCTGAGGTCCGAGGCCTTTTCTGTCGGGACATACTCAAATCTTAGCGAAAGTCGACATATCGTTCGCCACACTTGGTATCAAAGCACCCTTCACAGCCTAACATCTTACCTCTGTTTACTCGAAACTAGAGCAGAACTCTCGTTGAAGGACACCATTATCTATTCGGGACAGAAATTACATTAAGGATACACGTTCATTTGCACAAGATGGACGAGAGCCCCAGAAAACAGAAGTCCACTTCTAGAGTCATAGATACTCTTCATTCGGAGATTGACGATTTGAAAGAAGAGTTGGAGTCGCTCAAGGTGTCGCACACCGACTACAAGAAGCGGTGTTCCAACTTGTCAAACAAGAATGAGTTTCTAATTGATCAGATCGCAAACTCTAAGCACGAAAATGATATGGTGAATGCTTTGCTCAAAAGAAAGGAGCGGCGGATTGTTGACTTGGAGAACGAGTTTAACGAAGTCAACTCCGAGACAGAACTGTTGAGACAGTCGGTCAAAAACTACAAAATTCGCTGCGACAACTTGCAAGACCTGTCAGCCATGTCCACAGCAGAATTTGAGAGATTGAAAATATCTTATGACGCCTTGATCGCTTCCCAGATTGAGTATAAACGGCACTATCAAGACCAAATCACCACCTTGTCGACTCAACTTGAGTCCTACAAGCTGGACTTCTCCGCAGGATTGTCGGCCTTGGAAGAAAAACAGGCAAAAGCGGAAATTGACCACGCCACCTTGAACGAGAGCCTCTTCAGTAAAAACAAGTGCATGGAGTCTGTTTACTTCAACAGAAATAAGGCTATCATCTCGGCTTTGTCCCTCTTGGCAAATGTTGCAAAACTCCACGGCGAGGACTGCAAGTCATTTCTTCAGGACAATGTCGAGGTCATCAAATCCATTCGGGAAGTGAATCCCAGGGTTGCCGAAATCATTTCTGATAGAACCGAAGCTACAATAGATGTCGAACGGATCCTTAAGGAAGCTGATGAAACGCTAGACGTGAGCTTTGATTATCCCGAGCAGGCGCCGCAAGAGGAGCCAAATAATGCGAACTCGAGGCAAACGCTGAACAGGAAGAAAAAACCCAACAACAGCAACAAGAGGAATTCTGTCAGGATGTCTTCCGACGGTAGCGACGCCGCGTTTAGTGATGTACTTCCTAAGGTTAGAAATAACCACACGGAGCCATCACGCAGATCCCCATCTGCAGAGGGGCATCAGAACTTTCACAGACGTTCAAACTCCCACAGAAGAACGTCTCTGCAGCAATTCCCATCGCGCCACGTCTCGAATAACAGAGGCTCACTACCTTCTAATGGACTTAATCTGTCCACGCATTCGCAACGAAACTCCTCGGGGCCCGCAACGTGGGGTCATCAAGGGGAGTCCCAAACCGGCTCGAAGTACAACCAGGGCCTGTCCAGCAACTCCAAAAACTCGAAGAGAAGACTGTTTTATGGAGGCAGTAACCTGTATAACAGCGGCGCAGGAGAGAGGAGACAATTTAGCAAAGGAGAGTCTCTGTAATTGAGAAAGTTAGCGGTGCAAAAGCTATATTGCATGGATCTATTCATACGCACACACAAGGCCATCGCCATACCCTACAAACAAAAGCGCCTTGACGCCGGTCCTCAGCGATCGGCGTGCCTCTTTCCTAGACCCACTCAAATGCTTGCTCTGCGTCGGTAGATGGGGCATTCTCGAATGAAAGCACAAGGATTTCTTCTCCGGTGCATTCTTGTCGCCGTAGATAGTTGGTTTAATTAATTCATCTTTACGTTTCAACCGGAATTGTTCTTCCCAAGACCTGGTGTATCCCTTAATTACCCCGTCCCAAAAGCCCACAATGTAGCCCTCGGGGAGTGCCTGGATGCATTGTATTCCGTAGTGCCGCAAATTGTGCTGCTCATCGCCGCCTGTGGATAATGAAAGCGCCTTTGAAACACCGCTGCTAGCAAGCAGCTGCTCGCCGGCAGAGTCACGTACTTCACCGATTGGCATATCAGTGCGTCGGAGCAAGGAGCTGATGTCATAAGTGCAAAGCTGTTTCGAGGCCGAGCCGGTAAGCAATATTTCTGCCTGTGGGTCAAACTCGATGGAGAGAACCGGCAGGGGCCGGTGATCGTTGACCTGAAACACACTGGATAATTTGGCCGACTTGAAGATGACAGTGCGATCCGTTGTGGAGGAGGTGTCATGGTTGGAGGCATGCTCGAGCCTTACCCCGAAAACTGCACCCGACTCGTAGCCTATGAAGAGTAGGTCACGGGATACAAAGCGGAGCCGCATGATGACGCCATTGCCTTCCCGCCGTAGCAGCTCGCCCGGACTGTTGATCTCTGGGATCTCTGCAGGTGCACTTGTCACTGAAGATATGGCGACATTCTCAAGGATCCTGGAGATCCGGAACGCGCCGAAAGGATCCGTGATTCGGTAGATATCGAAGTTGTCTGAGTTCACCGTGGCCGGAGTCACAAGCAAGTCGCCGTTTGTGTCCACGTTGGAAAAGTTCAAAGAGTTGACAGGTATCTCAACATGGGGCGGCGCAGGCGGCTCGTCCGCAGCGCCTGGGGCCGCATGGCGTCCCGAAAGACCGGTAATCGCCGCCGGACTAAGATCCCACAATCTGATGGCCGAGTCCCGCCCATGGGTCAAGACACCGTGGGGAGTTGCTTTGAGCGTGAGAACGTGATCGCGATGGGCTCTCCACAGCGCACGAGGCCGCCGAGTGTGAAGGTCCCAAAGGACCACCCAGCCGTCCCGGTCGGACGTCACGAGGTCCGCGCCGAAGCTCGTGACACATGTGATGGGCGCCTTGTGGCCCCTCAACGAGAACTTTTGCTTCATCCCGGGGTCTGGCGGTGGGTCTCGTGACTCGACGCGGCCTTCGCTTGCGCACCGTCTTGATACCATGTGACAGTGGTGAAAGCAGCACACCTTTAGGTTGACAGGGCACTCTGCACCTCGCCGGCACACAGCACGCATTGCGGCACCCTGTCTCCACGCATCGGCAACAATCTCAGCCCGGGACCGACTTTCGGGCAGAGGCCCGTTTCGCCGCCAGCCACGCCTGCACATACGCCGGGCGGTGGTGCCCGGGCGGTCCCTCCTGCGGTCCCTGTGCGGTGCCCGCGGTCCGCGGCGCCGGCGTTTTCCGCCGCTAGCGCGCATTTCTCGCCGCTCCCATGCCCCCGCATTTCCGTGGCCAGTCTCCACCGGCTTTTTTATGATCAGACGTTCTGTGGCCAGCACTTTTCAACCCTTGACCAAACAGCCCATCGCCTTCTCCCTCGCGTTCTCCTCAATCTCAACCCGCCAGATCTCCCAGAAAATGAGTGTCCCATACAAACAGCCCGAGCACAAGCTCACCATGATCCCCGGACCTATTGAGTTTTCGGACGCCGTGTTGTACGCCATGAGCACGCCTTCCCAGGCCCACACGTCCCCGGAGTTTGTCAAGACGTTCCAGTCGGTTTTGCAAAACTTGCGCAAATTGTTCAAGTCCACCGACCCCAAGGCCCAGCCTTATGTTCTTGCTGGCTCTGGTACCTTGGGCTGGGACGTGGCCGCAGCCAACTTGGTCAACAAGGGCGACAAGGTTCTTGTGTTGCTGACCGGCTTTTTCTCCGACTCGTTTGCCGACTGCTTGCGTGTCTACGACGCGGATGTGGACGTGGTGACCGCCCCCGTGGGTGACGTCGTGCCCTTTGACGACATTGAGGCGCACTTGAAGAAGGAGAAGTACACGGCAATCACCATCACGCACGTGGACACGTCCACCTCGGTTGTTTCCGACGTACAGAGGATCTCTGAGATTGTGCGCAAGACGTCCCCCGAGACCTTGGTCATTGTGGACGGCGTGTGTTCCGTTGGTGTGGAGGACTTGGAGTTTGACAAGTGGGGCGTGGACTTTGCCTTGACTGCGTCGCAGAAGGCCATCGGCGTGCCTGCCGGCTTGTCCATCTTCTTTGCCTCCGAAAGAGCCCTTGACAAGGCCTTGAACAGGGCCAAGGACTCCACCTTCTTTGCTTCCTTGAAGAGATGGACGCCCATCATGAAGGCATACGAGCTGGGCTCCGGTGCCTATTTCGCCACGCCTGCTGTCCAGACCGTCACGGCCTTGAAGGTGTCCTTGGACGAGATTCTCTCCGAGCCTTTGGACCAGAGATTTGCCAAGCATGCCGAGGTCTCCACCCAGTTCAAGAACGAATTGGAGGCCTGGGGCATGAAGATATTGCCTGTCAACAGAGACGTGGCAGCACACGGTCTCACCGCCGCTTACTTCCCCGACAACGTCAATGGCGGCGACATGTTGGCCAAGTTGGCGGCCAAGGGCTTTACTGTGGCAGGTGGCATCCACAAGGCACTTGTGGGCAAGTACTTCCGCGTGGGCCACATGGGCTACTCGGTCTACCAGGGCCACGTGGACAAGGTTGCCGGCGCCATCAAAGACACCGTGGGCGAGTTGAAACAATGAACCACGCGCGCCCGCCTTTAGTGACTGAATCTACGACAAGGTTGAAGCCGGTGAGCGCTGTAGTGCGCGTTCCTATGTGTAGAGCGTCGCGGGCTTATTTTTTGGGTGCACCTTCAGTAAGCTCATCCTTAGGTGAAGAATCGGCACCACCATGGACATTGACCCGTACCACGTGCTAGAGGTGGCAAACACCGCCACGCCTCTTGAAATCAAGAAGTCTTACAAGAAACTCTCGCTCAAGTATCATCCCGACAAAATCCAGCAGCTAAAAACCGAGCAGGACAAGGACTTTTTCCCCAAATTGCAGTTTGCTTACAGCATCTTGTCCGATGCCAACAAGAGAAGAATTTACGACACCACAGGGTCATTGGGGCTCAGTGACGATGCGACTGATGGCACCTTTGACTGGAAGGCGTACTTCCAAAGCACCGCTGAGAAGATCACGATGGAGATGATCGAGGAAGACAAGCTAAAGTACGAGTTCTCAGAGGAGGAGAGACAAGACGTCCTACATACATTTGTGTTCTACGAGGGCGATTTTCTCCGGCTTTTCGAGGTGGTTCCTCACCTAGAGTTCACCGAAGCTCTGGAAAACAGAATCTTCTCCATTGTGGAGGAAGCTCTAGAGAAAAAAGAAATCGAGGGCGATCGGACTCTTAACAAAACCTGGGAAAAATACAAAAAGTCAAGAAAGACGAAGGTGAAGCAAGTCTTGAAAAAGATGGCGAGAGAGGCTAAAGAGGCAGACAAGGTGGCCAAATCGATGGGAAAGAAGAGACCCGGAAACGAGGCTGATTTGGCAGCTATGATACGACAGAAAAACTCAGGAAAACTAGACAGTCTCATTGATTCGTTGGAGGCCAAGTACGGCAAGCCGAAGGCCTCGAAAAGAGACGCTCCCCATGACGACGAGTTCCAGAGAATCCAGGAAAAATTGATGAGAAATAAGCGGAGAAGATAGGCCGTTCGCGCACCCATTGTGGATGGCCAGGCTCACGTTCTTTCCCAATCCTCGTTGCTGAAGCAAACTGGAGGCGGGGTGGAAGAGACACGCATGTACATAGCCATCAGTTTCATTATGGTTTCAGGACCTGCCATCTATTGAGGACGTTAAGTCCGCACGCGTGTGTAGTGTTCATGTTGCGACAAGGCTGACCCAGTGCAGGGGGCACTTGCAAAATAATGGCCTTTTGGGGATTGCGCCGATCATAGATGAAGCAGACGCGTAACACCGTCTCTGCTCAATCTGGAAAGTATCGCCCGATCGTGTAGCACGGACTGAAGTTGATACCCCGGTGCAGAAATCCGAGCTTCTATTCCTGCACACAGCAGGCCCGTTGTATTTCGCGTTCTTGCAGCTGCACCGCTGCGCGTCTCGTTTCAGGGCCTTCTTCTGAAACAATAACAGTCATTTCATTTTCCATTTAAGCCCGGTTGTTCCTGGAACTTCATCGCAAACCAAAAAGCCCAGCTGTTTTTGAATTGAAGTCGTTGACAAATACAGCTTACAATGTCTGACTACTCGGATGAGGATTATGGTCTCTCAGACGTCGAAGAGGTGATCAACTCGAAGAAGAGAAAATTACCAGTAAGCTCGACTCCTCCATCATCAAATGACGACAAGAGAACCAAAAAAAGCACGAATGCATCTGACCAATACCAAAAACTTTCCCAGCTAGAGCACATCTTGAAAAGACCAGACACTTATATTGGATCCGTTGAAAAAAACGAAGTTGAAATCTGGTGCTATGATAACGTGACCGAACTGATGGTATTCAAAAAGGTCACAATTGTTCCTGGCCTATACAAGATCTTCGATGAGATCTTGGTCAATGCCGCCGACAATAAGATTAGAGACAAGAATATGAAAAACCTCAAAGTTGACATCGACCCGAGCACAAATACCATTTCAGTTTTGAATGACGGGCGCGGAATTCCTGTCGAGATCCACGAGAAGGAAAAGATCTGGATTCCCGAATTGATTTTTGGCAACTTACTCACTTCTTCAAACTACGACGACGACGACAAGAAGGTTGTGGGTGGAAGAAATGGGTTCGGTGCGAAGCTCTGTAACATCTTTTCCACGGAATTCGAAGTGGAGACTGCCGATCAAGTTTCCGGTCAGCTTTATAAGCAAACATGGACTGATAACATGCTGAACGTGGGCAAACCCAAAATAACAAAGGTTAAGAACAAGAAAGAGTACACTAAAATCACCTTCAAACCAGATCTTAGCAAATTTAATATGTCTGCTTTGGACGATGATATCTTGTCCGTTCTCAGAAGAAGAGTGTTTGATTTGTGCGGTACAGTCAAAGACTGTAACGTCTTCTTGAATGACGCAAAACTCAATGTCAAAAACTTCAAGAGTTATGTGGACATGTATGTCAAAGCAATCCAAGAACGAAGCCCTGCCTTAAGCATCGAAAACCAGGCAAAGAATTATGCTTCTGTTGTCCACGAAGTCATTAACGACAGATGGGAGGTTGCTTTCGCCGTTAGTGATGGCACGTTCAGCCAGGTTAGTTTTGTCAACTCGATTGCGACAACTGCGGGAGGAACACATGTGAGGTTCATCACAGATCAGATCGTGGATAAGCTACTTGGCGAATTGAACAAAAAAGAAAAAGCCGGAGGGAAATTGTTAATTAAGGCGAATCAGATCAAAAGCAATATGTTTATTTTCATCAATTGTTTGATTGAAAACCCAGCATTTACATCTCAAACAAAAGAACAGCTTACCACAAGAGTCAGTCAATTTGCATCTAAGCCTAAAGATAAGGCAGTCATCACCGATCAATTCATAAAAAAAGTGATGAAAACAAGCATTATTGATACAATCCGCTCTATTGTTGATGCTAACGAGGGAAAAATCTTACAACAAGATGATGGAAAAAGAAAAAGCAGAGTAACAGGCTTGCAGAAGTTAGTTGATGCAAATAAAGCTGGTACAAAGGAAGGACACAAATGCACCCTCATTTTAACCGAAGGTGAGTCTGCCAAATCTTTAGCCGTGGCTGGATTCGCTGTGGTTGGCAGAGACTATTACGGGTGCTTCCCTCTTCGTGGTAAATTGCTCAATGTTCGTGATGCATCCGCAGACCAGATCTCGAAAAATGCAGAGATCACGGCCTTGAAAAAGATTATCGGATTGCAGCACAGAAAGCAATACGCACCAGAGAATATCAAGGAACTCAGATACGGACATGTTATGATTATGACCGATCAAGATCACGATGGATCTCATATAAAGGGTCTTCTCATCAACTTCTTCGAAACGAGTTTCCCCGGATTATTGACTATACCAGGCTTCTTGCTTGAGTTTATCACGCCTATTGTGAAGGTGACTATAAAAGGCAGATCTGGATCAAGAGGTGGCCCAATCCTGTTTTATTCGATGCCTGAATTTGAGGCATGGCGTGACAACGAAGGAAAAGCTTGTCGGTGGACTCAGAAGTATTATAAGGGTTTGGGTACTTCGACTGCAGTCGAGGGTAAGGAGTACTTCTCTGAACTTGGGAAACACAAAAAAGAGTTCCACGCATTACAAGGCGAAGAACCAGAGTTAATTGAATTGGCCTTTTCGAAGAAAAAAGCCGATGATCGAAAAGAGTGGCTTCAAGGTTTTGTTCCTGGAACTCATATTGATTCTACCCTTTCGGTAATACCCATCAAAAATTTCATAAATGAGGAATTGATATTGTTTTCCATGGCAGACAATATGAGATCGATTCCCTCGGTTCTAGATGGGTTCAAGCCCGGTCAGCGGAAAGTCTTGTTCGGCTGCTTCAAAAGAAACCTCAAAACTGACATCAAGGTAGCACAACTTGCCGGGTATATTAGTGAAAAGACAGCATATCATCATGGTGAGCCAGCTTTGATGCAGACTATTATTGGAATGGCCCAAGATTTTATTGGTTCTAATAACTTGAACTTGTTGATGCCTAACGGTGGATTTGGAACCAGAGCTGCTGGCGGAAAGGATTTTTCTGCACCCAGATATATTTTCACCGAGTTACATGAGATAACCAGGAAAATTTTCAATCCTTTAGATGATCCTTTGTACACCTACGTTCAGGATGACGAGCAAACAGTGGAGCCTGAGTCGTACTTACCTGTCATTCCTATGCTTCTCGTGAATGGGGCAGAGGGAATTGGAACCGGATGGTCCACAAACATTCCTAGTTTCAACCCCAAGGATTTGGTGAAGAATATAAGACACCTTATGAACAATGAGGAGACTGAAGAATTGATTCCCTGGTATAGAGGTTGGGAAGGGGAGACTGAAAAGGTTGACAATTACAAGTACAAGGTGAAAGGCAAGATCACACAAGTCAGCGAGACGACCGTGGAGATCACTGAAATACCCCCTAAAGTATGGATCGATAATGTGAAAAATTTCCTTCTTGAGTCGATTGAAAATGATAAATCTGCATGGATCAAAGACATGGAGGAGCAACATACATCAACGATCAGATTTGTTGTGAAGTTAACTGAGGCTGAAATGGCAAAGTCTTTAAGAATCGGTCTCCTCGAACGATTCAAGCTTGTATCCACCGTCAGCTACTCAAATATGGTTGCTTTCGATAGCTTTGGACGGATCAAGAAATACAGCAATCCAAACGAGATCTTGAAGGATTTCTACTTTGTTAGACTCGAATACTACCAAAGACGTAAGGACTACATGGCAATTGACTTACAAAACCAATTATTGAAGTTGAGCGAACAGGCTCGTTTCATCAAAATGATCATAGAAAAGGAATTGGATATCCTGAATAAGAAGCGGTCAGTGTTGGTCCAGACTTTATCTCAACTCGAGTTTACCCGTTTTAACAAAAACGGACGGCCGGTAAGAGCTGCAAACGGGTTGTTTGTTGACGATGCAGACGTCAACGAAGCAGAAAATCTTCTCAGAGAAGAGGAAGAGTCCGTCGGAGATATTAATCAACTTAACCAACAAAGCATCAGGGATATTGAAAGCGAAGAGAGTTCTCATGTGCCTGAAAACATTTATGCACAGTATGACTACTTGCTTGGAATGTCGCTCTGGGCGTTGACAACCGAGAGATATGAAAGTTTGTTGCGTCAGAGGGAAGTGAAGGAAGGGACATTGAATTCTTTATTGAGCAAGTCCGCTAAAGATCTTTGGAACGCAGACTTGGATGAATTTATGGAAGCTTGGGACAAATTTTTGGAAGCGGATGAAGCAGAAAGAGCTAAATTGATTGGCGGTGTGGCACAAAAAGCTAAGGCCAGAAAGCCCAAAGCTAAAGTCAAAAAAGAACCGGTAGAAAAAAAGCAAAAGCCAGTTCCCACTGTTAAGAAAGAGCCCAAGAAACTGGAGCAAGCCGCAAAAGTTCAGTCAGCTTTGCCTTTTGTTAAAACGGAGACTACAGAAGAAACTATTGCCGCTCCGCAAAATGCCAACTCCGTACCAAAAGATGATTTGCCTACATTCTTCAAGAAATCCGCCGCTAGACCCGCTAAAAAAGCAGGAACGGCTAAAAAACTGTCGTTCTTTGACGAAAGCTCTGATGATGAAGATAAGATAATAGACCTTGATAAAGAGATGGAGATGGATCCACTTAAAGAGCAGAGGGTTACTAAAAAGTCTCGCAAGAGTTCCCCGAGTATCCAGGAAGAACTTGATGAGTTGACCAGCTCCATTCATGAGGCTCCTACGGGAAGGCGTCGAAATGCTGCTCGTTACACAGCCAAAAATGCCCTCGGAGACCATGACATCGAGGAGATATCTTTTAATGATGTCGCTGATGACGATGATCACGATGATGACGATGATGATGCCGCGTATTCAGACGAATAAGGCGTACAGATGACGTGACACACCAATGAGGTTAATCGTAATTCTGTGGGGTCCAAGTGTACTCTACCAAAATCCTAAGCCCTCATAGGTCAAGCAGATCGTATGTCAAATGAATTTTACATAATCCTACATCCAACATGCACAACACAATGAGCAGGGGATTCCCTGCAAATCGTATTAACAATGCATTAGACATATGTAGGCATTCGTTTAGGCCATTGTATCCCTTTCAATTTGTGCCAATAATGCAGGACCCCGACAGGTAACCAGAGGAGCAGGACGGATGGGCGTGGTTCTGGACCCTTATACGCCTCTGGATCGCTGGAACGTATAGAAAATCCTTCTAGACAATTGGCATCTGATCCCAGGTATGCCATGATCGCGTAAAATCACCTGCATGTGTCAAGATCTAGATTCTTCACTGAGATGACATCTTTGAGCGTTGGGTTTTGGCTCAGACTGTCAATGCATGGTCTGAAAGGTAGTCATGCTGTAAAAAGGATAGCACCACACTCGAATCAGGCACAGACCCTGCAAAATCACGAGCTTTTGCCATAATTGAGCTTTCAGAGACAGTAGATGTGCATTCCACCATTCATTGAGATTGCAGTCATTGTTGCAAGTGCCAGCCGGTACTTATAATCCGATATAGGCCGTGGCAAATGAACAATTTGTGACACAAGCTAATTTCTTCTCAAATCCTTTCAACGACACAACTTTTGTACTATAGGAGGCGTTGGTAGATCTGGCAGGAATCAACTCGAAACAATCGGCAGCGCTCAACATCATGGTCGGCACCAAACAGGAGGAGAAGTTCAACGAGCAGGACATTACCTGGCTTCTCCAGTTGATGAAGACGAGCGAGAAAAGAAAATGGAAGGCCATCACCAAAGAAATCAACAGCTACAGCATGCTGCAAATCAGATACAACAAGCGTTTTTCTGCCGACGAGCCAGACAGGCAAGACAGGCAAGACACGCAAACACACCACCACAAAAACATCTCCCCCACGTACGTGATCAAGCAGTTTCAGAGTGTGTTTGGAATGCCCCAAAAAACATTCGCTTATGGCATCTTGGGCTCGTCTTTGCCGTACGCCGTTTCTCCACAAGGTTGGTCCTCTGTAACAACAGACGAGAAGGTCCCCTCCAGCTCGGAGCACGGCCATCAGTCTCTTTCATAGCAAGCAAGTTTGGAACCAAGACCCCGGCTCCCACATCTTCACAGATTTGCCCGGCAGTCCACACAATCATTCAACACATCGGCTGTGCCATCAACATGACCAAGACCCAACTCGGGAAAGAGGTTGTTTCTGATCAAGATTTTGAGGAGTTTCGAATCGGGAAACCCATCAAAGTAGAACACCTCGTCCTGTGGTTGATCAGACTTCTTCATGCGGCGGCGGTAAATGACGGTTTCCTGCCCACTAGGGTCTTCCACCCTGACTTCGAATATGCCCGGCTTGTGGTACAGAGGGCAAAGCGCCACTTCGGCCACGAGATTCAGTTCAGGGTCGCTGAACGTTTGCATGACCTCCTGGGCGTACCAGACTGCCCGATTGTGCCACTTGCATTTTGCACAGAACTCGATAGTAACCTTAGGGTGTGGCATGGTGGGTTATTGGGGTGGAGACGCGCAAGACAGACCAGTAGGCGCGGAACGTGATGAAGGTCCTGGCTTTTCTAGGCACCATGTACAACGCATAAAAGAGATTATGTGCATTCAAGTGACAAATGTAGCTGTTTCTATAGGGGTGAATTAAACCAAGCTTCATGACGCCATGGGCCCCGCGTCCAATCGCCAGGGATGGCGGCGGGCTTTGTTTAAATGTTCATGCTAAGCCAGTCCCACTGGCCCTTGTTCTCGCTCATAGCACTGTCGAACATCCCGGGGTCGTTCTGCTCCGTAGAGTCCCAATCATTTTCCTTGACTAGTTCATTGATCAGCTGGAGCAGGTCAAATTGTGGACTGACATGATGGTCGGCACCGCCAGATGAGGTCACTTTACTGGAGTTCTCGGGTTCTTCGGGTTTGACTCGCAGTTTTGCTGAGTTGGCTTCGGCCGCATGTGCGCCCAAAGCTGTTCCGCCATAGCCTTTCTTGCCTTTACTGATTGGGGCGGGGTTGATATCGTCGCCATCCCGATCCACTTTCGGCTGGCTTTTGGCCCCCAGCTGCAGACTCTGGGCACCACTAGCCTGCGACCCTTTCCTTGTGCCTTGGCTCAGAGCCTGGCCCCTTTGGCGCTTCTTGATGACATCGGTCTTGAGACTCAACGGTCTGACCGTGCCATGCAATTTGAGAAATAAACCACAGGCGTTACATAAAGGCTCGCCCTGCGGGTTTCGTCTCCATAACGGTGTTGTCCTTGTGTAGCAGTTCGTGCACTCGATTCCGCCACTTGTCAGTGGCGTTTTTGATACTTGCGTAGATGCGGCATTCTTCTTACCTCCTGTCCGAGGGAGCCCCGGGCTGGCGGCCCTGTCATTGAGATTGGGATCTATTGAAGAGAGTTTCTCATCTCCACCAAGACCCGACTTATTCTCCCTCCTGTCTTTTGGTCGCTTCCCCTTTTTCTTCGGCAGGGACGCGAGCCGGCTTACGCCCGAGTTGTTGCCAGATGCACTGGTGGACACTGATCCATGGGGGCTGCTGCTTTCATTAAAGTAGTTGTCGAGCCAAAAGTTGCCTGTTGGCTTGTCAATGGGGGTTTCGTCAGGAAGGCCCAGGTAGTTTTGGTAGACCAGGAAGTTTTGAGCGCTGGGCTTGTTTTTCCCTTTCGCTGGGGCTGAAATGCCACCTCTGGAAAAATTGTCGAAATACGAGGCTTTTGGCTCCACATCTTTGGACGACGCGGGGTCGGCCAAGCTAGCTCTCGTGGAGGTGTTGAATAACGCAGGGTCCTTCTGGGAGACTCCCGGAAAGTAAGAGTCGGTGACTGAGGCTTGGTCGTCGAAGTCGTACGGCGTGTAGGGTCTCAGGGAGGATGCAAAATGGTCGGCCACGCTCACGAAAGAGTTGTCCTGCCTGGTGAAAGAGGCCAGTCTGAGCGAGGCCGGCCCCGCTGGATAATTGAAAGACGAGGGATCATACAGCAGCAGCGGGGTCTGTCGTTTTGGAGCAGGGTACTGCGTGTGTGTGGGGACTCCGATGGCCTTTGGCGCCGCAATCGAAAACACATGGGGATCCTGGCTGCCTCCATTAAGATACGAAGACGCCGGGTCGTGCGTAGAAGCATCACCTGTAGACATCCGGGCACTGTCCAAGGCATGGAAAGCATTGGAGGGGTACGAGCTGGGAGCCGCCGGCACCGGCATGCTGGGAGCGTGCGTCAGGAGGCTTTTGTACGGGAAAAACTGGCCCGGAAGCAGCAGTTCTCGCAAAGCGTCGTGACCCCCCACATCGGAAGGCCCTTCAAGGGCAAAGGAGTCAAGCAGGAAAGAGTACCCGTGATCATCCTCCACGGAGGCGCCGTGCGGCTTGCTTTTGAATGCAGCGGAAAGGTTCAGGTGGGTGTTGGAGACGCCGTAGCTGTGGCGCACGCCCGGTTCGTGAGCAGACGACATGAAGGGCAGCATGGGTGCCGGTCGCTTGCGGGAGGGCAGTTGCAGGGTCACCGCCTCGCTCATTTTGCGAATGTGGGCCACGTAGTTAAAGTCCTCCTTGGAGCTGTCGCCCGGCGACAAGAAATCGTCGGCTCCACGAGACCCGAGCATGGGCCCCCTTATGTATGTGCTGAGCTCGAGTCTGGTTTGCGCATGGGGGCCCAGGGCCACTTTCTGGGACTTGACGTACATCATTCTCCAGATGAGATTCTCCATTCTGGTGCGGTACGGAAGCAAGTTGCGGGCATTTTTGTACATGAGCCAGAGCAGCTCTGCAGAAACCTCGGCGGGAGGCTCGAAGTCAGAAGACATCCTCAGTGTCCAGAGAGCAGTGTATGCCAAAGGCCCGGGTGGTACAGGTGGATGTGAACAAGCCGGTCAAAACGTCTTTTCTCCGAGCAGCGACTTGACGCGAGAAGAAAGCAGCAGCAGGAAAACAGGTGGAGGCAGGACTGGCGCAGGGGAAAGCTAAGAGAGGAGTGCTGGCGTGAGAAAGGTGTAGCAATGGGTGAAGGTGATGCGGTTTGCCGATGTGAGAAGCCGGTTTCATGGCCCAGCTTACCCATGCAAGGCATGCACAAGTCGGGTCTATTTACTTTGCATGCACGGTTGGCCCTTCGGTGCAGGGTTATCTTGCGCGTTGCTCTGCTGCCATTGGCCGGATAGCGGCGCGGCTGCACGTGACCGATGCTCAAACAAGCTGCCAGTGCTGCTGTTGATAACGCCATGTTCCGGCTTTTCTGCGGGTGGTGCTCGCGAGGCACGTCTTTTTCGGCACGAGCGTCTGTTGCCGAAGGCCCTTCGGGCCTCGCCGCGTCTTGCAGACCCTTTCTCTGCGGCCACAACGGACACTCTTTGAATATCAGCGACTCAGAACATGAGCAGGTAGAAGAATATAAGTAGGATAAGAATAAAAGAAGGATCAAAAATATAAGTAGGATTGAGAATATAAGTAGAATTGAGAATATAAGTAGGATTGAGAATATAAGTAGAATTAAGAATATAAGTAGAATTAAGTAGGATTGAAGATTTAAGTAGAATTGTGAATATAAGTAGGATTGAAGATTTAAGTAGAATTGAGAATATAAGTAGGATTGAGGATATAAGTAGAATTGTGAATATAAGTAGAATTGAGAATTTAAGTAGGATTATGAAAATTTGTACTGGAGAATAGACCGGCTTGGAATGTACGCACGTGCTGGGTCTTGGAATGGTTTTGGTGTATTCGGTCTGTTTAGGCAGTGTGCGATTTGGCGCGAGCCTACCGGTGCGTTCTTGTCAGAAACTTGATTCTTGGTTCTTACTTTCTCACGCATTTGGCGCGCTCCGCCAAATGTGGCATTCTTCCTGGGATCTGGAAAACGTTTCCCGCCGTCTCTAACACATACACCATTCGGGGCAAATCGTCTATGACTTTCTTTTTTACTGCCGATGGTTTGAGTGGGCCACACATGAAGCCTTGCTCCCAGGGCAAACAGTGGCATCCAAGTCATGCAATCACGACGTCTGCGTCTGCACATGCAGACCAGCTCGTTTTCAATATCGTTGTCCTGACTTCTAGCGGCATGTTTAACATTAGCGTGTGCTGGTATCTGTTATGATCTTGACCATCTGGGTCCAGTGCAGGTGCAGTACGCGTAGGGTGGGTGCGAGTAGAATGAGTGCGAGGAGCGTTTGGGTGTAGTGATGTTTTGCGTCCAGCGCCGCGCACGGAAAAGTCGCATATTCTGGCTTGCTGCAGCGAGCCCAGGCTACAGGTCGTGCGCGCACCCATCGTACCTCGCATTTCCTTCGTCCGCACTCCCTACTCCCGCCGCTTGCATTGCCACTCCTACGTGCTATTCCTCTGCCGCCAAGTCCTGCCATCGTGGCCCCAATAGAATAACGACTTCCTACAGCCTTTTAAATAGCGCCGAGTTTCTTCCTCTTCTCTGTGAATCCCTCATTGCGGCTTCCCTTCTTCCCTGTGACTGTTCGCCTGCTCAAATTTTTGCCGCCGTTCCTCTTCTAAACCCAAGCTCCTGCCTGCCACCCACATAGGCCCTTCTACAACAGAGTGTGACTCCAAGCCCTGGCTGCCCCCATCATCCGAATCAGCCGGTCCACTGCCCACTGCCCCGGAGGCGCGTTTAAATGAAAAATTTTGGATCACGTTAGCGTATCCAACAACATAAGAACGAAACATACCCAAGCTCATGGCCGCCAGCGTGTCTGATATCTTTCCCAAAAGGAAGATGGAGGATATCACCAATACCCAGAAGAAGCTGAGGTATGATGACAAGACCTACTTCCCTCCTGTTCAACAAAGGCTGCCTTCGCCATCCTCTCCATGCTCTTCAGTATCGCCACAGAAGGACATACTGCACCGCAAGTCTGTCCTGTTTGAACTTTCTCGGAACCAACATTACGAATGTCCTCTCTTGACGCCTAAGGACGAAGACTATTATGAATCGGAAGTCGAGGAAAGCGAGCCAATCATCAATGATGGGTTGGACTTAGATGAGAACATTGACTATCTTTCGTTGAACTCGACGGCATCCCTCTTGAATGAAACGAAAGAGAAGATCACCAAAAACATCCACGATTTGTCTGTTCTTCGCTCGAAAACCCGACTCGCAACCAAGCTGGACTTGGTTGAATTCTACGCTCGTCTCATCTGTGAAAAAGTTCCCTTGCCAAACCAGCTGAAGATTGTCAAAGCGCCAACTATAGACTGGGAAAAATATCATAAAGGGTTGGGGAAGGTGTCCCTTACTAACGACTGTACGAACAATAACGACAAGCTTGTGTTCAAAGCATTGAATCTCTTTGATTCCCCTCCATAAATAGCCAAAATGAAACTGTATATTAGTGTATTCATACATTCGGGAAGTTCAACGTAGCACGGCATTCGTACTAAATGAAGAATGTATTGGGCACCCTTGTTTGGACACTGCCGCACAAAACTCCAAACTATACATCTTATTTCTTATCTTCATCTTCCAGGTCGGTCACTAGGAAGGCATCTGAATTGACAGGAACATCTGAGTTAAGCGGTTGCCACTTGTCCTCCGTTTTGGAAGCCTGAGTCCGCTTTGGCAAAGTTGGGGGCCTTTCCTCGTGAAGGTTCACGTTTCTGCTGAAATCCAGTGACAAGATTTCCGGGTCTTCATCGAACTTCTTGAAGCGCTTCTCCGAGTCGGAATTGAATGAAGAGCCACCAAGGGCACCAAAGAGCTTTGGGCTTTGCTTTTTACCCGTTTGTGGCCCGTCCAATTCACTAAACTTCTTCGTGAGACCAGATACCCAGCCGTTGATTGTGGTTTTTGCCTCTTCGAAGCCCTGAGAAAATTGCTCCTTCAACTGATCGATTTCGTCGGGGGACTCGTCGCTGTCGGCAAAAGAAGCCTGCTTTTGCCGTCTTTGAGCCGATTGTCTCCGTCTCTCTTCCCGGTTGAATTCCTTTTGCAACTGGCGGGCCAAGAGCTCGTCGTCAGTGAGCGCTTGTGTGTTGGTGTTGACAGGCTTGTCTTGGCGCACAATTGGCTCAGGCTGGAAAGTGGGGTCCGATAAGGAGAGCAAGGCATTGAACGCAGGATCAATCCTGCCTTCGGATGCAATCAAGAAGGCATTGATGTACTTGTCCTCCACCTGTGGGAACGCCTCCTTTAAGTCAGCCTTCATCTTAGCTAATGCTGATACTGGACGCGCTGGCGGGGGCGGGGCGCCTTCGTTCGCTTCCCCAACATCCAGCTTGCTGAAATTCTCGGGTGCTTGGCTGTTCTGCTCGGGTTTGTCGCCTGAGGAGGTGCTTGCTTTTGTGCTTGCTGGCGTCTTTGTTTCGGTCTTAGTGCCGGCGGCCACCAGTTCGTCGGTTGACTTCTTAGGGTCTGACTCTTCGGGCTCCTCCGTGTTGGCTTCAGGCTTCTTGTTTTCGGCTTCATCCTTGGAATCACTTTTGGCGGTTTCTGGGTCCTTCTTATCAGGCGGTGTGGTTGCATCCGAGCTTTTGTCTTTGGCCTCGGTTGTAGCATCGGGGGACGTAGGCTTGTCGGGGCTGTCGATAGTCACAGGCTCGGTGGAGGCAGGCGTGAGCTTATTCTTTGGCGGCATGTCAATTGAGTACGGCAATTCTTAATAGGGTAGTTACCAGGTGCGGGTCTAGGACTCCTGGAGACGATATTGGTGCGGCGATCACGCGGGAGAATCGAGGCGTTGCCACGTCACGTGCGCGCGCTCATCAAGTATATAAGCGGGTAAAATTCTCCAGCCTGCTTTGCTCGATGATAGTATATTTTTATATATCTCCGAATATTGCTAGAGCTTTGTATTCAAGTCAGATAGTAACAAAGTGTGGACAGCGGAGGCAAATTCACCTGGCGCTGGGGCTCGCTACGCTTGTTGTTCGTTTTCAAGCGGTAGAGCCCCGGCCTCGAAATCTCGTAACTCTATATAGTCTTGTAGGGCAACACTGTGCCAAGTCGCCAACAGCGTCATTTGTTCAAAGCGTTAGGGATGCGACCAGAGTGTACATGTATCTGCACTGGAAGTTGCTGGGTCTTATTTCTGGACTGGAAGTTGCTAGGTCTAATTTTTGGGCCGGGGTTTGCTAGGTCTAAGTGCCATCGAAGAAGCGAGGCACTTCCCACCGAGCACCACTACTGGGACCACTCACCAAAAGGGTAATCGGCTTGATGTATATTAGTGAGTCTATACCTCTGGCTTCGGGCCCGTTCGTTCACACGACACGAAAGCATCATTCTGGGTCCCAATTCGCTATTTAGGCCTGCGCCTCCTAGCGCAATGCAAAATTCGGCACGGCGGCGCCTATTGTTCGCTTCTCATCTTGTCCTTGACCTCAGCCAACTCTTGTTTTCTTCTGTTCAAGTCCAAGACTTCACACTCTTCCCACACATGCTTGTCATGGTGACAGTCGATGGATGAGTTGGCGCTTTGTCTCACAAGACAGGTTTGGTAGAGTGCAAAGTAGGCGGCACATCTGTCTCTCCACCTCAATGGGACCTTGTACTTTTGCAAGTCATCCTCGGAAACTATAGGGTTAGTACACTGGATTGCTTCTCAATGCACCTGATGAGGGTGTGTCCATTGCCCCCTGCTGTCGCTGGACCAGCCGCGGCGCTCTGGCGCCAGGAGATCACGCAGGCGGTGGTTTCAGTGTGGAGTTACTTACGGAGTGGGGGAAATTCTTTCAAGGCCATGATGGGTGAGTTGTAGTAGAGCTATGTGGAGGGTGTTCAGATGGGTCGGGTTGAGCCAATGAGAAGTCCTGCGTTTGCGAGGTCGGGTGCTGTGTGCAGGAGCCAGTCTTGTCCACGCTTGACTGCAATGGGCCTGAACGGGGCTTGATCGAATGTTGGCGGAAAACTGGCTACTGGGCGAGACGAGAAGCACTGATCGGGCTGGGCAAAGAACCTGGGCTGAGCGAGGAAATCTGTCAGTGCCTTGGCCCTACCCGCTCTATGTAGGCGTGAGATGTGTCACGGTGAGACAAACGAGACACTACGGAATGGCAGGTAGTGTAACCTAGAATGGGATGTCCTGTCTTACACGCGAGCAATTGTCACCCTCTAGTGGGTACGGGCGTACAGTCTCTGTCGAAAGAGACTACAACAGTTCTATATATCCGTGTATTTATGCAAAGTATATTAGTGCTTTTCGAGCCGCTGCTTCAAAGCGATGTACTGGCATTCGTAAAACTTGTCCTTGGTGTCACTGCAGAAAGAGGTTCCCTTGTTGAGGCATTGGTAATAGGAGATGTAGTGGGCAGCACATTTGTCTCTGTTGACGAAGGGGACGTCGTTTGCATCTAAATCCTGCTGGGAGGCTTGGTCGTTAGTATTCTGGAGCGGGCTGGAAGCAAGGTGGTCTACTTACGAATAGGGGGAAACTCATAGGGGGCAGAGGACTCGGTCATCGTGTGAACAGAAGATAGCCTGGCGTGCTAATGATGTGGATGTAATTGGGTCGCGAGAAAAAAAGGAGGTACGGGTGTTGCCCACCAGCGCTGGTGTGAAGGCGGGTCACGTGCAAGCGGGCACGCTCCCAGCATTCTCTCCACTCGCCCCGCCAGGCCTGGCCGCAAATAGCAAATCACAATCCCGACTGGGCGGGCAAGCCGTCTAGTTGTGCGTGTCCAGCAGGCTCGTATTTGCATTCTTAGACTGTTACGACGGCCCGGCATGTATGGCGAGTAATCGGTTCCTGACGGAAGCAAAGGTCTCGAATAACCTGATAAAAGTATCGGCAATTTCCCGGAAATAGCCTAAACGCAAGATTCGATTGAGAAATATGTACATTATGTTCTCTGCATCATACGCACGAGGCCTCCCGGCGCATGCGTCTGCCATACAGGTTTCCGAACGTTATGGCGCGCCGGGGATAAGCTGGCGGTGGCTTGTGTACAAGATCTTTATTTCCGGCCCCCTCTTACCCCCAGTTTCCAACCGTCACGACGACGAACTCGGGCTCTGGCTGTAGGCGACGCATGCGTCTATTTCCCGGATGCGTGATCCACTCTACGGTCCGTTCAGATTGATTCTCGGAGCGTTACACTGCCCGAATGCTGCTTGATTCATTCTGCTGCCGCGCGCCTTATGTTGAAGTCTGGATTAGGGCCATGAGACACTATGGGACGAGAACAACATGATATACATTCTGCCATGAAGCAAGGTCCACCTGGATTTATCACTTCCGAATTAGCCGATTCTCTCCAGACCAGGGGGCGTTTGAGCAAATGCATCGAAGAATGGACTGACCCAAGGCGAGAAAGTTATGGGTGACGGTCAGAGTGTCCGAGGCATTCTTACCGGAATGTAGGCAGTCCGTGCAGAAATGTGGTGGCCAACTGGCAAGACGTGGTGGTTGAAGGCAGAGGAAATTATGCCCGGCCTTTGTGTTAGCTGTGGTTGACTGTGGGCGGTGGCCTCAAGAGCTGCGGCTTCCAGAACATCGTATTTGCGGCCCGTGTGCCCGAACCTGTCTGTAAGTGCGGTATGATCGCGAAAGCACCAGGGTAATACTTAGTAATACTTAGTAAAATCGCACCGGTCTGATTATGTGCAGACTGCAGCCTCGGGCGTCTGCACGCTTCGAGGCTCCGACTATCTCTGCCCCGAACAACTTACCCTCTCGCATTTGAAACGGAGCAAACTAAAAATAGGGTCTTGATTTTATGGCCCCATCGTGTCGGGAGTCAGCTTGTGAAGGCTGCACCATGCTAGGCAGTCAAGACGGCGTGTGGGTGGTCATGGCGAAGGTGGTGGTGTGGCGAATGCGACGAGATTTGCCTGCGGCACTATTCTGTCGTCCACAGCAGATACCTAGTGAGGGGAAGATGCGTGGCCCAAGATCTGCTTCGTGCGACCTACTACGAGAAGATCTAGGCTAGGTGCCAGCTGGTCAAATTTGCTTCTGCTTTATAGCCGACAGGCCTGGCGTGGTGCTGCAAACGCATGCATCCTGCCCATGCCGACTCCGGAAATCACAACGCGAGCGAGAGTCAGATCCTTTCGATAATGGGCCGGTATGGAAGCCGCTACTCCATTTCGGGTCTCCAAACCACAGATCCGTGCAACCGGCCCCGAGTGTTGGCACCTCTGGTGCTCTCAAGTAGCTTGTGAGATCCTCAGGGTCTTGGTGCATGCCTGGCGCAGCAAGCTCACGTGGATGAAAGTTCCTGACATGGCGCTTCCTGAATGTATGCTTCTTTTGGCATGTTGGAAGGTTTACTCAACTACCGTGCATATTCCATAGGAGCGCAAAGTTTGCTTAAGCGACGTCGGCTAAGCTCGGATCGGACGCCGCACTGAGACTCCGTTTAGGGCATTGAGCCACTTGTCTAAAGAAGACAGTCCTGCATCTGCACCGCCGCCCGCGTCCGCGTATATTATTTATAGGCTGGGTTACGTTCTTGGGCTTGAAAGCCGAGGCGTCTCGATGCACGCCAAGATCGCATCAGGCTATCCTGACGGCCGTCTTTCGTGTTGGCCTGGGCGTGCAAAACCACGTACGCATTGAAGCGGGTGAACCCGCAAAATATCGGGCTACGTTTGTGGCCCGGGTAGCGTGGATCAAATACAGTTAATTTAACTCGGGCTGCTGTTCGGATCGCGTGTAGCGGCGCTTAAATGCAAAGCAGATTAACATTCGACATTCCAGAATATTTCACACGCTGGTTTTACAACACATCACTGGGAATGACCAAAAAGCAAGAGGTCCGCCGACTCACATTCGGAGCATGCGGCCGTGCACCGCGTAGCGTCAAGTCCCCCATTGTTCGCCGTTAGCCGTAGGCTCATTTTTTCAAGACGTGGGGGTGGTGACAGCGAGACCGCGCTATGGCCGAAGGGCGAGATGCTTGGCCGGATTTGGGCTGAAGTGCGAAACTTTAAGACGGAGATAACTCAAAGTACGTATGCAATCGCGTCCTATGCCGGACGTTTTGCGATTCACCTGGCATAGGGCTACAGAATGGTGTGCGCGAATTCTCCCGGGATCGTCTAGTGCAGCATCTGGGAGACCGTATCGTAGGGCTGGGCAGGCCCCGGGCTCAATTTTCTCCGCTTTCAAACGTTGCAGTAACCCGGAGTATTGCCCAAACGCTGGCAAAGCGAAACCAGCTTTAGGGGCGTCCGGGCCCAATTTTGGCCGGTGCGTAATCGAAGCAGCGCGATGTATCGTAATTGAGGCCTATTCTGGGAACGGTTGTAGCCTTATTTCCGGAGCGCGAACCTAAAGTACGGTCTGCGCTCAGGTGGCGCACGCGGAGGTAGTCATGTACCCGAACGCCCAGGCACTTCCGGAGTGCCTGGATATACCAAAATATGCGGCCTCATGCATTTTCATGACATGTATCGATGCGTCATGCAGAGTCTTGCAAGACGAAGTCTCTATTGTACATGAAGCATATGGGATCGGGCCTCCCGGTTATTGACCCCGTAATGACTATATAAGCACGGGCCTCCCTGACTTGCCTAGATCCAGATTTACCTCACCGCACTCCACATGTCTACCGTTCAAGACGCACCCAAAGTGAAGCTACCATCCATTGCCGAGCTAACGTCTAACTCATTGCCTCACAGTCATGCAGACACCCTGCCCCTCCTTCACCAACATCTAGCATTTTCCAACTCCCCGAGAGAGCCTAGCACAAGCTCGGTATCCAGCACTTCTGCTCAGCCTAACTACTCATTCGACTACGCTCCTGCTATGCATCATCATCCCCTGCGCCAGCCACACATTCAGGCGCCAGCACCCGCATTCCAATATTATTCGTACCAGAACATTATGGCATCTCAGCCTTCCCTCACGAATCCATTTTACCGCCCCATGTTCTTCAAACCGGGCGCCATGGACTCCGGCTCCCCTTCTCGCTACATGAGGCAAGTGCACGAGTC
This sequence comes from Metschnikowia orientalis, assembly GCA_002893665.1. Lineage (NCBI taxonomy): Eukaryota > Fungi > Ascomycota > Pichiomycetes > Serinales > Metschnikowiaceae > Metschnikowia > Metschnikowia orientalis. Next base: position 1,147,850 of record NXGZ01000002.1, on the reverse strand, counting down.
TAGCACTCCTTTCAACGCACCGGAAGTCATCAACCGCCCCATGAACGAGTGCCACAGATGTGGCACCACCGAGACCCCCGAGTGGCGCCGTGGCCCCAATGGGCTCCGCACCTTGTGCAACGCCTGTGGGCTTTTCCACGCCAAGCTCGTCAAGCGCAAGGGCGCCGCCTTGGCTGCGGAGGAGGTCTTGAACAACAAGGTCTTCAAAGGGAAGAACGGCAGGAGAGTTTGTGTCAAGGGCCAGTCTGCCTACATGAAGAAAAACAGCCCCGGCGGGCCCCAGGTCACTGACTTTCCTCTCATTCCCCACGCCAAAGACCCCTCTTCGTCTCCTCATACCGACCACTTCATGCAGCAAATCCCAAGACAGGTCGACTACTCGGCAAACAAGTCGTCGTCGCCCAGTGTGCCGGAACTCAACATGGCCCGGGTCGGCTTGGCTCCCCAGCCCTTGGGGAACCGGGTGGAGACGATGTCTGTTCTTCAGAACTAAGCGGTTGCATCTCACTGGGTGAGATTTCTTTTCTACCTTGGGCTGCAGGGCTCTTGCCCGCGCATCGAGCCTTGCACTTTATTTAATTTTCACACTTTACTTCATTTTAATACCATAGATTCGACACTTTTCCATGTAGGCGGTTTCCATGCAACCCCGGGGCACGCGGTGCACCATCTCCATCTGTGCGTCTTGCTGTTCTTGTCGTCAATATCGCGCACATCCGGCGTCTCTGCTCTGCTTCCGAGCATTGCCCGGTGAAACGAGCGGCTACTTGGTTTAGGACGGTTGGCAGCGTGCCTCGGATCGAGGCGGCCCAGATCGCTATTTTTACAGAGTGCACCAGCCGGGGAGGTAAGGACCTAGATTGCAGGCGCCTGCGAGCTCTCGTTTCTCTGTGGTGGGCCGGCTTTTCCGGGCCCGAGCAAAACGACGTCTCTGCCGGCCCCCGGTCCTTCTCTTGTTTCACTTTCCCCCATCCTTTCCTCCAGGAGTGGCATATGTCCCGCTTGGGGAGAATGGCGCCATGTGTGCTTGGCTGGGTCTGGGCGCATAAATAAGCGTGGTTGCATGTGCTAATGTATTGGCGCGTAGGTATGTTTAACCCTACTCGCAATCTCGGGAGGCGGCACCTCGAGTTAAATCGCCACCCCCTTAGCTGTGCAGTTCCGTCTCCACTCTCTGCAACAATACGAAACGGGGCAGCAGCCGTCAAAGCAGGTCGTCTCTGGCCGGGTAGGCCAGCGGAGAGCGCACGTGCGGCTTCGGTGGGAAGCTTGGAACTTTGGATGTATTATTTATTTCTATAAACGTATGTCCGTTGAGGACCCCCAATTAATGCAAACTCTATTGCTTCTGAACAGATGTGATAATGAAAAGCGAGAATAAATGATATGTGGACCACTGAAGTGAATTTGAATGCAGACGAGTTGAGCGTCCACGTGCTGGTGTGTGAGTTTTCACATTAATTAGTCGAGTTCTTGTGCTTCGGGCCCGTTAGAACTTCAACTCCTTGGGCTGTTCCCAGGTGTTCTCCTGGTTGGTGAAGTGTCCGTACGAGGCCGTCTTCAAGTAGATTGGTCTAGCCAAGTCCAATTCCTTCACAATGACACCAGGTCTCAAGTCGAAGTTGTTGCGGATGATTTCAACCAATTGCTCAGAGCTGTACTTGGAGGTACCGTACGTGTCGACGTGGATCGACAATGGCTCGGCGACACCAATGGCGTACGAGAATTGCACCAAAGCTCTTCTGGCCAAACCGGCGCTGACGAGAGACTTGGCAACCCATCTAGCGGCGTAAGCGGCCGATCTGTCGACCTTGGAGAAGTCCTTTCCGGAGAAAGCACCTCCTCCGTGGGCACCCCATCCACCGTAAGTGTCGACGATAATCTTTCTTCCGGTCAAGCCAGCATCACCTTGAGGTCCGCCAATGACGAATCTGCCGGATGGCTGGATGTGGTACACGGTTTTGTCGTCCAACAATTGCGCTGGAATCGTTTCCTTGACGATACGCTCCAAAATGTCTCTTCTCAAGTCATCGAGCGCGATTTCTTCGGCGTGCTGGGTAGAGATGACCACAGTGTCGACTCTCAAAGGCTTGACGGCACCGTTGTCCTTCTCGTACTCGACAGTGACCTGCGTCTTTGTGTCTGGTCTCAACCATGGCAACTTCTCGGTTCTTCTGGCCTCAGCCAAGGCGGCGTTCAACTTGTGGGCCAACAAGATCGTCAATGGCAACTTCTCCTCGGTCTCGTCGGTGGCGTATCCGAACATGATACCTTGGTCACCGGCACCCAATTCCTCCAAGGCCTTCTCGTAATGCAAACCCTGGGCAATGTCGGGGGACTGTTGTTCGATGGCAACAAGAACGTTACAGGTCTTGTAGTCGAAGCCCTTGTCCGAGTGGTCGTAGCCAATGTGCTTGATGGTGTCTCTGATGATCTTCTGGTAGTCCAATTGGGCCTTGGTGGTGATTTCACCGAAGACCATGATCAACCCGGTCTTGGCAGCGGTCTCACACGCAACCTTGGACAATGGGTCCACAGCCAAACATGCGTCCAAGATGGCGTCAGAGACTTGGTCACAGATCTTGTCTGGGTGACCCTCACCGACAGACTCAGAGGTAAAAAGGAAAGTTTCGGGCATTGTGAAGTTGGTGTAATCGATGCAACCGCAAAAAATGATCAACCGGGAAACTGTGGCACGCCCAGGTCTTAAGTAGAGGGCATGCAAAAAAAAAATCGCGATGCGACTGCACACACCCGCTCTCAACTGATGCGTCACGGCACGTGACGTGCCTCCGCAGATTTTTCTTCCCAGCCGACCCCGGCCTCCCGGCATCGTGGCTCCTCGGGCTTTTGAGTATGCCGTCCTCGGTGTGTTTTCTAGCCTGCCCGTCCCTCAACCGGTCCAACTCCTTGCCGGCAGACATTCCCTTCCAAGTGTGGTTGGGCGGCGGGAAAACGTGCGCACTATGCTGACGTTCGCGTACGATTGTACGACGGAGGATCTCGCGAGCGCCAATCACATGGAATTTACCGCGGGGTGCCATGCCAACAAACGGGGCCAAGCACATCCTGAGCGGGTGCTTTGGGAGTTGGCCGAAATTACGATCTGTGACTGCAACAGCCACAACAGCAGCCCGGGCTCAAGAACCGGCGCAGGAAAGGCCAATTGCCAGCCGAGCTGCCTGTTGCCGTGCAGTGTGCTTGGCATAAGTGCGTAGATTAGCTCAATCCAAGGTGTTGTGTTGCGCAGTTCACCACCTGGGGTGCCGCTGCAATTCCGTAGTTCCGTGGTTTCGCCAATGGCCCGCATAGCAGAAAGTATTGATACAACTTTGGTAAAGAAAAATGAAGAACTATAAAGTACAAGTACTGAAGTACCATAAAGTACAAGTACTGAAGTACTCAAAAAACAGTACTGTACCATAAAGTACCAGTTCTGTCGACTACTGTAAAGCATTGTATAGTACTTAGTGCTATAAAAGACTGCGGCCACAGATCCGCAGCTGTACGGGTGTTCTGGTGTCTTGGACTGCACTGTTGGAAGGACTGTGCTGTGCTTGGCACGAACCTTACTGTGCTTGGTACGAACCTTAATGTGCTTGGTACGAACTGTACTGTGCTCAGTTGCGGACTGTATGTTATGCTGAGTACGGACTGTGCGGGTTCATGGTTATGGACTGTACGGGTTCTGGGAGCCCCAGGCTTGTCGCGTTTTAGCATTCGCGTTTCAACCATCGCGCACTCTAGACGCAACGCGTGTCGCGATCCTCACTAGTTACCAGTTCCTAGTCCGTTCTACATTGCCCATTTCCACCACTCCCACTTCACAAAATGGACAATCCTTCTGAAGTGCTTGACCGCGTCAAGAATCGGCTTTACGGCACCGGCCCTTCGCCCTTGCTGCCCGCGCCCGACCTGACCCAGGTCATCCCCGACTTCTCATCATCCCTTTTGTTCTCCAACGCTCCCAGCACCCAAAAACAGCCCCTTGGCGTCGGCAAGCTGTCAGCGCAGCTAGAGGCAATCAAGCTCCCACAGATAGCGCTCGACGAGTCTGATTTCGTGAAACCCGCTTCGGCCCCAGCATCTCCGGGCCTTGGACTTGCCGATACCCAAGTAATTCAGAACGCTGCTGCAACCCAGCAACTCACATCCCCAGCCAGCAAGGCCCAGCATACCCGGGAACTCGAAAACGACATCACCCGCGTGTCTTTGACCGACGAGGAAAACGATTTGAACGACATCGCCGACACTTCTCTAGATTCTTCCAGGCAAAGAAACGTCACCACCAGAACAGAGTTGCAGGCTATAGAAAAGAAGCTCAGCGAAGAAAAGAGATTACGCAGCATCCGTCCCACCTTCGACAGGGCCACGGACCTGGACCCGGTCCAAGACTTGTTTGCGGCGTTCGATAGCGGAAACGAGGGCCTCGATCTGGATCTGGCCGCTGGCTCTCGGCCTTTTGAGCTGAGCCCCCATACGTCGCCGCTCAAGGAAGTGTCTTCGAAGCCCGTGGACCCGGCCACCGGGCTCGGGCTCGATTCTGACTCCGACTCCGACTTCGAGGCCGACGGCGTTCTCGACGTCATTTCAAAAGCGCCTCAGCTTGCTTCCAACGAGTCCAAAAAGTCACCCATCGACGAATATGCAAGAAAACTCAAAAATAACATGGCTTCCCTGGCTGGAAGGCCTTGCGACATGATAGTTTTGGACGCTTCGGACAAAGAGACCGACGACGACACCACAGAACACGCTGATATCCCCAAGTTATCGAAGGAACAAGCCTTCATTTTAAAGCAGAAGTTCTCCAAGAAGAACATGGAGGTGCGCGGACAGCGCAACGTCTCAAAGTTCGAGAAACTCCATAACAAAGCTAAAAAAGACTCATTATTCAGCTCTCTCCGCCGTGCCAATGCTAAACAGCTTGCACAATTAAAGATGTCAAATCCAGAATTGGAATTGATGGAAGAGATCGAGAGAGAGGAAGAGGAAATGGGTAATCTTCTCGAGCGGGAAATGGAAAGAGCGAGACGCATTCGTAAGAAGGAAAAGGCGCAAGAAAAGGCGAAATTGGCCTTGCTCAATGAAGCCCACGACCTGGACTATCACGAGAACCTCTCCGACCAAGAAATAACCCACAAAGCTGGCGAGGGCAGCGACGTTCCAGATAGTGACATTGACAGCTCACTCTCCGACTCCAACGAGCTGAATCCAGACCCAGACTCTCACGACGAGGTTGAAATGAATGTAAGGGCCCAAAGAGGCCGCAAAGTCCTCGAGAGTGACAGCGAAGAGTCGACGCACGAGTCAGAGACACGAGACCTCGGGCAGCGCAAATCCAAGACACTGGAGCCTCGCACGGATGATAGCTACATGTTTGGCGGACCAACAACCGACGAGGCGGAGGACACAGAGGAACCAGTCATGCACATCAAAAGTGACCACATCCAGCCGGAATCGCCCTTGAAAACAGACTTGCAATCAAATGTTGGCGCTTACAAAGAACCCACCCCACCGTTGTTTCTGAATCTTGCTCCTCGAAGTAATGCTATAGCTGGGGACACAAGTTTTGATCTGGCGCTTGAAATTGAGCACAGTCAATCTGCGAATGTCGTTGACTCCTTTCAAGAGCTTTCTGCAACGCAAGTTAGTGGTCTGAATAATGCCACTCAAGTGGATGAGAGTGGTTTCGATCAGTCGACACAACTCGAACCTGAGTTACTCACACAGATTCGCTCGAATTCGCAAGAAGATCTCGGTCTTGAAACACAGAAAGATGATTTTTCGCGCAAGAATACCCAGATGCCACTTCTTGAGGACATCGATCACAGCGAGAGTGATAATGATGAGGAAATGAAGCAAAAATTAGCACTTTTCGAGGCAAAGATGAGAAAGAAAGAACTTCAATCAAAGAAAAGAAGAAAGGAATTCGAGAGGAAGGGGTTGAAGGGAATGCTCGACGGAGAGGCTGAAGAATCTGAGGATGAGTGGAAAGGAGTGGGCGGATTAGATGTCGACTTGTCCGATCAGGCAAATTCCGAGGATGAAAAGATGATCGATAACAATTTCAATCTCGTTCTCAATGACGAGGAGGTTCGTAAGAAATTCATGGAACAATACCAGATAAAAGACAGAAATGAGTTGGAAAAATTGATTGACGACATACAGAACCATAGGCTTTCCAAGAGAGCTCGAGGCAATAGATTTGATATTGAATTGAGTGACGAGGAAGATGAAATCCTCATGGCATACAGACGACTGAAACTCGAGGAGCAAAAGAAAAGACTCTTGGAAAGTCAAAAGGCGTCTAAGAGCGTCAGAACTGACAAGTCAAAAGCATTCTTCGACAGCATAGAGAGTGAAATCACTCCCCTTTTCCCATTACAGAACTCTTCCGACGATGAAGCAGCTGATAGTCCAGTGACCAGCCGAAGCTCTAGTCAACCACCTACTCAGGAACCAGAGACTGGAGAAGCATCCAACAAGAAAAAAAAGATAGTGTTGGAAGAGGCTTTTGTGCAAAGACAGTTGTCTTTTCTCAACAAGAATGAGGACGAGGATTATGCTTTTCATCAGGCCGAATCAAATAAGCAGCACGGACTTGACGAAGCAGACGATTTAGCAATCCTCAAAAGCAAATGTTTGAGCAGTCTCTATACTGGGCTGGGATCTCAATTATCAATGGATTCGAGGAAGAGACTGGCTCCAGAAGTTGCAACGGATGAAGATGACGAGGATGATGGTTTCAGTAAGATGTTCAAAAAACCCTCCGTTGTGGGCTCTTTCAGAGCTTACCAAGAAAAAAGGGGTGTTCAGGTTTCCACAAGCTCCTTTAGTGGTGTTACGGTCAACAAGCAGTACAAGACGGCTACAGGGTCCAAAGCTTCAATTACTTACATGTCTAAAAAGAGCTCCAAAAATTTGAGCTCGACATCGTTCAAGAGTTCGAAGATTGAAGAGATTGAAAAACAATTGGACATAGCCAAGAGTGCTAGTGGTATCAATAGGGTCTCCGCAGCTAACACTAGCTTTTCATAATAAGATAATATATGCAACAAGCATAGAGTGTTTTTGTAGGTCCTAAGTGATTAAATTGCAAGATACTGAGTTACATGTTAACCAGTATAGATATGCAGGCTGGATGGAACAGTTGTGTCGTTTAAAACATCTTTGAAAAACAGAACAGGTATTCTTGGATTGAAAAAACTTTTCGAAATCGAATCCAGTGGCTTACTGCTTTTTTGAGACTTTGACGCATGGGCAGTCGTCTCTTTTTTGTTATTTGTTAGTCTTTCGCTTGGAGGCAATCTCTTGCATCTGATATCATTTCTGGCTGCTATTGGGTCTTTCTGATTTTTTTTCAATTTCTTTATGCCTGCCGGGGGAGATATTTGCGTGTGTTTTGATGAGTCCTCAAGGCAAGCTTGAGTAACATCGAGGTCCGAAGAGGTGTTCCCCACTAAACTCAAGAAGGTCGAAGCAAGAGATCTGCTGATAAAATCATTGCTGTCTCTGCGGGTAGTGTTTTGTGTCAGAGACTTTCCATCAGAGTCTGCAGGTTTCGGTAGTTCTGATTTGATACCCCTCGGAGAACCCAAGGGCGAGTTAAGTAATCTGAATAGACCGTGATTTTGTCTTTTTGTCGGCGTGGCAAAATGGCCGACTTGATCTTGAGATGCACTAGGAGGAATCGAGTTCTCTGGACATGGTGCAAGCAATTTCTTAGAATGTTCGCTAAACTTGAGAGAACCGTCGAAAGACAGAGAGTAAATCTGTTCCACTGTGGGCTGACTGGAAAACTCCTTTTTTTGAGACGAAATTATATGGACAGGGTTGTGAAACTGACGGTGGTCCAGTTTTAGAGTAGTATTCCTGTTAGTAAATGGTGATTCGAGATTCTGCGGAAGCACCTCTCGTAGGTCAATGCGGCTTTTTCTTAAAAATTGGTGAAAGTTGTCGAAGTCTGCAAATTCATCCTCTCGTATACGACTGACCAATTCCAGATCTGCGATCTCGTCAACATGAGTGGTTCCGGGAGAACAGGTTTCTGAGCACACACTTGAGCGGAGAGATAAAGGCAGATGTGACAAATCATAATATGGAATGTTTCTAGCGTCATTATGGTCATGTTGCAATAAAAAGTCATCGCTTGGGATCTTTGATTCTTGGTGAACAACAGAGGATGTCGTTGAGTTATCATGATTATCCCAGTCCTCATAATCACCCTCTGTGTAGCTGATTTCCGACACTGACGTGGCCTCCAGCTCCTGGGATATGGAGGTATGGCCATCCATGACGTTTGTAATAAAAGTACGGGCAGAATCCTCCAGAACATCACGCATTGACGCCTTGCGGATAGGGTTCAAAGTATAAGCCTCTGAGAGTCGGTACTTTGATTTTTGCTTTGAGACTTTCTTAGACTTGCATTTCAAAGGCTTCAAGTTGAGATTTGATATTGAAAGCATATTCTGAAGTGACCCACCCACCGGAGCCGCAAGCTGAGGATTCTCTTCCAAAGTGCTGTCTTGCAACAGATTATCTAGGTCAAATTGGCTCCAGAGATGATAGTAATCGTTGCGGATATGGCTGAAATCTGAATCATTCATGCCCAGGGACTGAAGACTAAGATTGGACTCCAAGTAGAAAGATCGCTCGTATAGTTTTTGGAAGTCTGCTAGATATGAAGTGTTCTTCTGTATCAAGCCAGTCATGTTGTCTATTTTGACCTCCGACGTGGCGATCGAGTCATTCACTTGGTAAATCAACGAGATAAGATTGCTTGACTCGGATACTGAGTTGACTAGATTGTCTGCCTTCGAGTTAATGGCATCCACCATATCTAGTAAGGCATCCAACTTTGTCATTGTGGAGGACTCGCTGTTGGAACTATAGGCTTGCGACTGGGACACCACTAAGAAGCCATCTATGGGGAGCCTGCCTTAAATAACTTGGATGAAGAATACAAGTGCCTGCCGCTAAAGAAATTGACTGGGGGTAGTGTTGGACTTGTATGTACAAAGTGGATGTATCAAGGATTCTTATTTACATTTCCTGCACCTGGCAAAAAGCTCTGCGCACTTCCGATTGGGAGTGAAAAGTCAGCTAGGTTTACTGATCCGGGCAAAGAGAACTTGGTGCCGTGATAGAAATCCTGGTTGGCCCGAAACGGTTATCACGCTACAGAATTGGGACTTTTCCTCATAGGGCCGCCTAAAAAAAAACTTGTTCTGCTATGTTTTCTGCGCAAAGTGCCTGCAGTACCATAACAAAGCGGCGGTGGGCATGCAGATCATCTTGATGCACGAATTTTAGTTTCGATTAATCTATATGCTGTGGTAGTTAATTGAGTTTACTTCTTTTTTTCGAAGCCTCGTCGTCGTCATCTGCTGACCGCTTCTCTTTCTTCACTTTCTTTTCCTTCTTTTCTTCCTTATCTTTCTTTTCTTTCTTCTCCTTCTTCTCCTTCTTCTCCTTCTTCTCCTTCTTCTCCTTCTTCTCCTTCTTCTCCTTCTTCTCCTTCTTTTCCTTCTTTTCCTTCTTTTCCTTTCGAGGCTCATCCGAAGAGAGTAATTTGTTGTCGTAGGTGCTTTCGGTAGGTGCCTCGAAAGCCTTGTTGCGTTCCTCTTTTCTTTCGCTTGTGACCTCCTCTTGCTTGGCCCTCTTCTCCTGCAAATCTTTGAGATGCTTTTCTCTCTTGCCCAAGAAATACTCACCACTCTCAATTTGTAAATCAATCTTTCTAGGCTGCTGCACAGGTGGGAATGGGGTGTACACCTTTTTGGGTTTCTTGTCATCGACAATCTTTTTGCGGGCAATGTTTTTCTTCTTAAAGTTGGGCAAAAATCTCGACCAGTCTTCGTTGGCAAGCTCCGGGTTCTTTGCCAACTCCTGCTTGATCATCAACTCCTTTATGTGATAAATTGGATGCACGTTTTTCATACAGTCCTCCACCACTCTTCTCAACTCCTTGAGGCCCTTGAATGGACCCATGGTGCTGACGGTATTGCCTTGCACCAAAATGTAACATTTCGTGAGAAGCTCCAAAGCCTTGAGTGTATTACCATTGGGACCCACTAGTCTCTGTCTTCTTTTGACAAACCGGTCCTTGTTGGAGATCGAGCTCCCGATCTTGATCACATCGCAAGCAATGTCGTCCTGCAAGATCTTAATGGCCTGGGGAAAGGGCACGGATCTGGCCAAGAGTTTCACCAAATCCCGGGCCTTCAAAATCATGTACGGGTCAAAAGTCTTCCGCGTGGTCTTGACGGTCATAGACCCTTCCACCAAATCAAGCTGGCATGCGATGTGATGCTTGTCCAAAGCACTGGTCACCTCGCTCCATATTGACCGGAGGTAGTTTTCTCTGTACTTTGGAAAAAGCGTCATGAACGACGACTCCTCACTGAAAGGCATCCCGGACTTGTTGTCCTCGGGATTGAACTCCTCCAACTTCCATTTATCTATGTCTGGGGTGTCCCAGGGCTTCTCCCTGTTGTGGGTGGAGGGCATTTTGGGCTAGTTGACAGCTTTGGGATTAGTAGTGGGCCTATTTGTGCAGGTTCGGTTGATTTTTCCTGGCAGTGTCTAGGCAGTGGGCCAGCTTAAAGTGTGTTGGTACAAGAGGTGATGCTCATCGAGAATTTTTTGTCTTTTTTCGCACCAGGCCTCATGAACCCAAGTCCACCTGCCACTGCCATGTACAGTACGACTCTCACCCGTTGTATACTTCTAAACTCTTAGACCACTCAGCTTTTGGAATCCAGTCAGAATGGCTAAGAAGACTGCCACCCGCAAAGAGCCCGAAAAACGGCTCCTGAAAACTCCGCAACAAAAGAATTCAGACAAGGTGCTGAAGGCGGCAAGAGTCCTGAAAAAGAGACAGCGGCACCAGGCCAAGGCCACCAAGATTCAAATCGAGAGACTCAATAAGGACGAGGGTAGCATTGCAGCAGTCCACTCCGAGCTACTGAGAACCGCCAGTCCGGCTAAAGAACTCAACACGCTAGACGCCCGGAGCTTGCGGGAAGGCTTGGCAAAAGACAAGCAGACTAGAGCCGAAAGCAAAAAGGCCGAGCAGGACCTCGCTTCACAGCTAGAGCTCATGACGGGGATGGTGCTTTGATCGCGGTGTGTGTACCACAGCACCGGGGTATCCACATTTCTCTTGCAAGAAGACGCTTTTGCAAGCGGTGCAGTCTTGATGGCCCCGACAAGCGAGGACTGTTAGGCCCGTCTTCTCAACACACGGGGTCGTTTCAGGACCATGCAAGTTCGTTTTTACAAATTAGATGAATCTGGCAAAAGTCAGTGCCACCAAAGGTGTGAAAGCCTAGCAGCTGGTGCTGCTGTCCTGCACACGCGCGAGATGCTCGTTACATAGAATTTATAATCAAGCTCATCATCAGCTATTTTTCAGCAATGTCAGACCACAACCAGGAACAAAGCTACGAATACGAAGAGGAGGGAGAGTTCGTTGATGTCAACGAGATCGAGGAAGAGGTTGGCGAGGATTTGGGCCCGGCCCCCGAGGACAACGATGAGAATGACATGGAAACCGATGATCACGAAACACTTGAAATCGACTTGGCCAACAATTCCTGGACCTACTTCGACCAGCACAAAGACAGTGTATTCACGATCTTCAAGCACCCATCGCTCCCCATGGTGGTGACCGGTGGTGGCGACAACACTGCGTTTATGTGGACTACCCACACGCAACCACCCAGATTTGTCAGCGAAATCAAGGGACACAAGGAAAGTGTGATCGCCGGATGTTTTTCTGGCGACGGCAACTATGTGATAACTGGCGACATGAACGGTTTCGTCCAAGTGTACAAGGCCTCCAAGGGCGGCCAGAAATGGACAAAGTTCGGTGACTTGGAAGAGGTTGAGGAAGTGTTGTGGATTTGCGCCCACCCTACGTTGCCCTACTTCGCCTTTGGTGGGCTTGACGGTTCCGTGTGGGTGTACCAAATTGACGAGGAGTCCAAGTCCCTTGAGCAAATCATGTCTGGTTTCAGCCACACGTTGGAGTGTAATGCTGGTGTTTTCGTGGATACTGAGGACTCTGAGAAATTGACTTTAATCACCATCTCCGAGGACGGAACCATTGTGAACTGGAATGCTTTTGCAGGAACGCCCAACTACAAGTTGCAGCCACACGATGACTTCAAGGGCGTAGAGAGCCCATGGGTGTCCTTAAAAGCCTACAAAAATGTTCTCGCCGTGGGTGGCCGGGACGGACAGTTGGCCATAATCAATTTGGACACCGGCAGACTTGTGCACCACGTCAAGACAATTGACCAAGTCGAAGACATAGCCGACCTTTCCATTGAAGCATTAGCTTGGTGTGAGAATCCCGCAGTCAACGTCTTGGCTGTGGGTTTGGTGTCGGGAGATGTGCTTATATTCGACTCGGCCCAGTGGAGGATCCGCCGCACGATGAAGGTCGACGACACCATCACCAAACTCCAGTTTGTTGATCAAACTCCAGTCTTGATTGGATCAAGCATGAACGGAAATGTCTACAAATGGGATGTACGTACCGGCGAAGAGTTGTTTGTGTGCGTGGGTCACAATATGGGTGTGTTGGACTTCACTACGTTTGAAAGTGGCAAAAAGATAGTGACTGCCGGCGATGAGGGTGTGTCTTTGGTGTTCGTGCATGAGTAACTTTTGCAATGCACGTCCAATACTTGAACATAATAGGGTCTATGTTTCTTCGAGTATGGTGAAAAGCCCCACCAGGCAGAATTTGGGCATGCAGCGGATTCGATATTGGGCCTTTCTGTGGAAATCCGCAGGCTCCAATAGACGCCACAACAAATTAATAGACAGAACAATTGTGCCCCACAGAACCTCCGTATAGAACCGTTTCCTTGCATTAGTCACTTTCTGCATTTGGATCACGTGCGCGTAGCTTCCGCACGCGGGTACCAACGCGTCTCATCTTAAGCAGTTATCTCCTGGTAAGCAAAGCGTGGGTCAAAATGGCGGAAACCGGCGAGATCTCGGACATTTATGTGGATGCTGAACCGGAAAATAGATCGGAGAAAGCCAAAGACACTGAAAAGTCTGGCAGGCCATCGTCCTCGGATATGCTCTTCTACTATCAGCGGATTCTACCCTTTAAACAAATATTCAACTGGCTCAACCACTCACCTAAGCCCTGCAAAGACTTCACTATGAGAGAGTTTGCCTACGAGTTCCGTCTGGGAGCATACCAAAGATACAATTCGTTTAATTCTTGCGAGGAGCTAAAATCCTCGGTGATAAACTCAAACCCAACGCGTTTCGAAATCGGTGCAGTGTACTCAGTGAATCCACGAGAGAGAAAGAACCTTCCCCAAAGTGCAATGAAGCCTCTTCTGAAGGAGTTAGTATTTGACATTGATTTGACTGACTACGATGAAGTGAGAACGTGCTGTTCCAAGACGGATATCTGCACCAAATGCTGGAAGTTCATTCAAGTCGCGAATGAGATCATCTCAGTGGCTCTTCGAGATGACTTTGGGTTTGAAAACTTCATCTGGGTCTTTTCTGGAAGAAGAGGAGCACATTGCTGGGTCAGCGACGCCAGGGCAAGGACTCTCGATGAACAAGGACGTAAGTCTGTGGTTGAATATTTGAATGTCTTGGGCAGCAAATCCCAAAGAAATGGCAAGACCTCGATAAACCTAAAAAGGCCATTCCATCCCCACGTGGAGAGATCTTTCGAAATCTTGAGGAAGCGATTCACTGAGATTATTTTGGAAGACCAAGATCCCTGGTCGACAATCCCCGGATCTGACTCTAACTGGAATCTTGTTGAGGACTTACTTTCCTTCATCCCGGATAGCTCTCTCCGTTCTGCGTTGAAGACAAGGTGGCAGGGGCTGAAGACGCCAAGCTCTTCGAAAACCAAATGGGAGGAGTTGAACACGGCCGCCACGAAAGTGCTCAAAAGCCAATCACAAGTTTATCAGTTGAACGAAGCCAAAAGGGACATAATTTTGTATTATATGTACCCTCGTTTGGATATTGAAGTCTCTAAGCAAATGATTCACTTGCTTAAATCTCCATTCTGCATACATCCTGGAACAGGAAAGATTTGTGTCCCTTTCGACCCATCCAAAAACTTGTCCGATAACATTGAAGATGATGCCTATGGCTTTAATCCCATGACGGCACCTAACTTAAACCAACTTCAGGACGAAATAGAAAAATGGGAAGCAAAAAGAATACAGCCCAGCCAGGATTCAGAGGGTGACTCGCCCGGTAAGCTAAGAAGTGAAGGCACGCTTGATTACGAAAAATCCAGCCTAAAACCTTACGTGGAGTATTTCGCAACTTATGTGAAAAACTTAATTAAGCATGAGCTTAAGGATTCAGGCAAGAGATCTCAAGATGCCTTGGATTTCTGATTCAAGTCTGTTTCTTTATTTATGGTCGAGAACGAATAAAAGTACTTCGAATGTATGCACGGCTGTTGTGACCGTACAAAAATTTACTAAGTACGCTCTCATGCGATCTTGCTAATTGGTCTACTCGGTCTATAAGAAATTGTGCAAATAATATCATAAAATTTAAATAATGTCAGATGCCTTACTTCTGAAAAAAAGAGAATTTGACTGAAGTTTGCTTCTGAAGTAGTATGCTGAGGTGACAAGCCTGTGATCATATTTTTAGTTTGAAACGTCTAGGTTCCTGTGGTAGGCGGCTTCAAAGTCTCTATTTTTCCACTGTGGTTTTTTATGACGATCGTGTGTTCATGAGGACCAGTATTGTCGTTTGGCAGGTCGGAATCAGTATGATACCATTCTAAATATTCTCTCGCATCATTGTATCTGACATCTCCGTAGCTTAAGTAAATGTCTTTATAGTTCAAGTACGGAAAATGCCATTTAGGGAGAAAAATGACTGTTGGGGTCGATCTTACCCTCTGTATGGAAATGTCTTGACTTATGGTGAGAGAAACAGTGAGTTTCGAGGACTTCAAATCAAACTCAGTCGCCACAACATTTCCAATAGTTGCCACTAAGTATGGCCGGATAACTGCGCTTGCTGCGCGAACACCATCAGGCGAGGGATAGCATTCCTTGAGATGTTTATAACGAAGGTTGTCGCTGGTAACAGAAATTAATGACGAATCTTCGTGGCCGCTATATGCATCAAAGGAATCATCTGCATTCCAGTTCTCATGAATATCTGCAATAAGACCACCACCTTTTCTAAGCAAAGAAGGTAAGATTTTGTTTTTGTGATGATTAAACTTCGTCTTTAAAACCTCAGCTGAACCACAGGTTTCTTGAATTGTGCGTATGCTTTTGAGTGATGGAGACACGCTACTTCGTCTTCTCAGGGAGGAGCTGCGGGAATTGGACAAATTCGAAGAGTCCTCTTCATCGTCATCAAAAGCTAAGTCTCTATCGTCTTGAGACCAAAAAGAAAAATCTTCATTGTTCCAACGATCTCCCCATTTGTGGCAATTGAGACTGCTATAGCACCAGAAAGTATGGTGCATCCCAGCGCCTTCAAGTGCGTACGACAAGGCATCGAGCGCAGAAGTTTGTGACTGGTACCTTCCATCCTCATATGCCTTTTTGTTATTCATGTCAAAGGGCATGCCTGTCTCGGACATCAAGACGGGTATATTGCCTAGGTATTGTTTGCATTCTTGGACCATTTCAATGAATTGCCTTTTAAGACAGTTTCGAATTGCCCTCTCGCCGAAAACGACCCCCAAAACTGGATTCAAGTATCGGTTTCGCATGATACCAAGGGTATCAACATTATATCTGTAATTCCAACTCTTGAACATGAGTGACATGCCGTCATAGTAGTGTGGACAGTATATAGTTTTGTTGTCCACAATTTTGCGATGATCGTTTTTGAGCATGGGCGGAACTTCAAGAACAGGAGGCTGAATCAAATAAAAGCAGCCAGGGTAGTGTTTCCGAATCATGTTCTTGAGGCCAAGTAGAAGGTTCACGAAAAAAAAGTTCGTAAAAAACTCATGGTTTATCAGATTTGGAAGTGTATCATCATCCACATCCAAAGATATAGCAGCGGAGACTTCATTGAAGTAATTGGGCTTCAATACAGAGCATCTTGAAGTACTCAATTCAAGTCTTCTAGCGACGGGTAGTTCGTGAAACCCATCAAGATCAATGTTTTCCCATGACCAGATGCCTCGCCCTGCAAAGATGCATTCATCCGGTACCCAGCCGGATCTTTTCCAACCGTACTTGGAGTCTATGCTCTTGTATTCATCTGCAGAAAGCCATGCACGCTGGCCCCTGGGATCCACAACAATCCGTCCACACTTTTGGGGGCCAGTCAAAGTGATTTTATAATTGTCCATTTCAACAGGAAAACCCATGCCTAATCTGAAGCTGTCGTAAGGGGTTGGTGTGGACCCAATCTTCAAGTGTTGCTCAGAAGGTAATGTGGACAAATTAGGACTCCCAATCAAACCACAGTTAGGCTCATTGAGCAGCTCGAAGCCCAACAAGGACCCATTCTTGACCATTTCCGGAAGTTCCGTCACCACTGCTTTCCATAGGTGTTCAAGAGCGGCTATGAAGTGGGATTGCAAATAGCACTGGATGTTGACACCATTTAATATCAATTCAGGAAAGTAGGTTTCTCCCGCAAAAAACAAAGTGAACATGGTAAGCAGAGCAAGCCTCTTGTAATTAGAGGTCCAGAGCATCTTGGGATAGTTTTCTTGACTGTCCTTTAACTTCTCATTGAACCTCCCATCATTATGCAAAAGAGCCGCCTCGCAAGCAGAAAAACGAGTCGGCTGAAAACCCGCAGCATATAATGTCCACATGGGTGCCCCAGAACCGCCACAATAACGAGACCACACATCTTGGTGAGGCTCCAAAAAAACGTAGAGTCCTCCAATCTCGTGTATTTTCTTCAAGATTTTGATGGTGTACTGAACAAAATCGACATCGTAGATGCCAGGGCCTTTGGCTTCAATAGCCTCCCAGCAGACAAGATACCGGATCGTGTTGTATCCCCAAGACTTGATTCTCTCCAAATGTATTTCAGCCTGTTCTAGAGGAAACGGTCTGCCCACAAACGATACCTGGTCCCCCTGAAAAAACACATTGTCGGTTTCCGAGCAGTTTCCCTCGTACGAAGGCATATTAGGCAGTGCAGGCAATTTCATCGAGGAATCAACATTGATGCCTTTCAAAATCCTGCGCCGACCTTGCGTATCCACCAAATGTCCGTCAACCACTCTCAAAGGCTGACATTCAATCACAGAGTCACCATTGCTTTCAGCCTCTAAGATTGGCTGGCCCGAACTGTATTTCTTCCTCAACGGCTTCACGCCTGCACTTATGTTTGACGGGGACGCGTTATATAGAGCTAGGTGATCGTATAGAAGTTCTTTGGCATTGTTGAAAACGTTTGTGATCGGCGCCATGGTGTGAAGAAGAAGGACCAATGGTGAGGTCTGGGGATGTAATTCTACGGTCCCCACATATCGCTTACTATGCGCACGCGAGAACGCAGATCATTCCTCTGTAAAGTGTCATGCAGGACTGGCCCTGGCTTTGCTGGATAAACATACATAAATTCTTGTGGGGTCAGGAATCACTGGTGGAGCTGCCCTAAAGCTTTCTTCTTTGCCTCCACGTGTGAGGTGAGGCGCCAGGAGTCCTGACTTTCAGCGTAGCGGTCGAACAAGGGCACGATTTTTTGCTTTTGCTTACTCCTGGACATCTGATTGGGGTCTCCTTGCTTAAAGAACTTCGGGGCTAGTTCAACTAGCCACTTGGGATCAATAGCTGTGGCACAGTGCATGTACTCTTTTGATGTGAGAAGAAGAGTGTGGTAGATGACAAACTCGGTGCTTTTGCCGAAGAGTGACAGCGACGGGTGCATGTGCACTGGCGTCTGGTCAAGTAAAGTGTTATAAATGCCCTCGTGTGGATCTCGTTTGGCCAGGTTTTTGAAGAATCCAGAGCAGATGGCTTTTCTTATAGCAGAGTTGTCATCGCTGCTGCCAACAAAGAATTCAAACTTCCTTAATATGGAAGCCAATTGCTCTCTCACATCATTCGCTCTTCTCATGCTTCGATCATGGATATAGTTTTCTCGGCACCATTTTGCGGATCTGCCACTTGAGTCCCATGCCTTGAAAACGTTCAAATAAGTCAAGTGATCTCCATGCATGCTGTGAAATCTCTGCTTTCTTGCATCAGCTGCTGCTTGCTTCTCTTTTGGTCTGTAAAAGATGGTCTGCACAGAAAGCATGGCAACGATGATGAGTATTTCCAGAGTGCAATTGAATTTGTCGGAGAATAAGACGGTTTTTGCTAGTGCCGGCTCCATAGGAAACTCGGACATCTGCCGCCCCAACAGAGTGAGTAAGCCATCGTCGTCAAGTGCATCCAAAGTATATAAGTCATGCAACGCATTGATCAAGGTCTTTGCTGGGGGTGGATCCATAAACTCAAAATTCATGAGATCATTTATGCCCATTGCTTTCAACATCAAAATGGTAGATGATAGGTTTTTTCTTTGAATTTCAGGAATTGAGTTTGGGAGCATCTCCAATTGAAAGGCGGCCTCGGTATAAAGGCGATAGCATTTCCCGGGCCCAGTACGACCGGCCCTTCCACTTCTCTGGTTGGCTTGGGCGCGTGAAATCGGAGAAACAACCAAAGAGTCCATTCCGAGTTTGGGGTCGTACGCATTAACTTTAACAAACCCAGGATCAACAACGTACTTGATTCCGTCAATAGTGATCGATGTCTCAGCGATATTTGTAGCCAAAACAACCTTTCGGGAGCCTTCAGGAGCTGGCTCAAAAATTCGTGCTTGTAATTCCGGAGGTAGTGCCGCGTACACGGGGACGATGATGAGATCAGGCAAAGAGTTCCCCAAAGCTTTGAGCCTTGACGAAAGGGCTTGCACGCTTGTTTCGATTTCTTCTTGACCAGTAAGGAAAACCAAGATATCGCCTTGGGGTTCGGAGACGTGGATTTGCATAACACAGTCTAAAGCTGCAGCAAGGTAGTCAGCCTCCGGCTCTCTCGAATACAAAACGTCCACTGGGTATGACCTTCCTGGAATTTGCAAGACAGGACAATTATTGAAGTAAGCAGAAAACTTTTCCGAGTCCAAAGTAGCGGATGTAACGATTACCTTTAAGTTGGGGTTCAGGGAGCAAGCCTTCTTGAGCAAAGCGAACAACACATCTGTGGCAATAGTTCGTTCATGCGCTTCATCCAACATGATAAGAGCATATTTCAGCATTGACGGATCTATGAGAGCTTCTCTCTGTAACATACCATCAGTCATAAACTTAATTTTTGTGGAAGGAGACGTTTTGTCCTCAAAACGAATAGTGTAACCCACAGTAGCACCCAATTCAGAACCCACCTCCTCGGACACTCTTTTAGCGACGGAAACAGCGGCAACTCTTCTAGGCTGAGTACACCCAATGATTTTTCGCTGCCCTTGTATCAAATTGAGCTGCTCCTCGTAGATGTATTGTACAATTTGAGTGGTTTTACCAGAGCCTGTTTCACCAACAATCACCAAAAACTGATTGCTCTTCACTGCTTCGAGCAATTTGCTCCGCATAGAATACACCGGTAGTGACTTGCGCTGCTCTGCAATTGACTTGACCTGCTTGCTTGAGGTGCCAGCCGTCACCTTACTCTGTTTTTTCCTCCAGCTGGATATAATTTCCTCTGTTCGGTCCTTCAACAGTGTGTCTTGCAGATTCAATAGCGAGATCATAGGATCATTCGAAGAATGGCTGCCTTTGGCTTGTTTTTGAATCAGTTTTTGTTGCAAAACTCGTTCCTCCCGCATTTCCTTTGCTAGTTTGGATCCAGTCATCGCAGCTCGGCTCATGGAGCCTTCCGGATTCTTCAAAATGGCCAACGGTCCAGAGTCAGAGCCAGCGAGCTGTCCCTTCAAGAACCGCGGCTCGTCAGTGTTAAGCTCCACGTCAAGGCTCTCTTCATTATCAAGTGGTTGGTCCATTTCTGCAGATTCCTGGAAACCATTGAGCTCAGGATAGTCCGATGCCAGCGCAGCACCTGAAGCAATAAGCTGTCTTATTTCCCATCTTTCAGGAGAGGTGAACTTTCTCCTTTTTGCAGGGCCTTGATCATGAGATTCCGTCCTTCCCCGTCGCTGGTTTTGCGTTATTTCCTCCAGCTTATCCACGCCAGTAACTTGGTCGATACCAACCATCGACAACGAAATTTTCCTACGCTCTCCGCGCTTGCGGGGCTCGTCGATATTAGTGATTTTCACGTAGAGCTCTTGGCCTTGTTTCACCACGTCCTCGGGATGCCGTATGCGGGTGACTCCGTCGAACAGCATTTTTGATACGTGACATAGACCGGAGAAATCCTGAATTCGTACAAACGCACCATAAGGCATGACACTGGAAACAACTCCCCGGCAGATCGTGTCACACTTCAAGTCCGGTATCGTTGACTTTTTAGTTGAGGCGCTCTGCTTTGATATTTGCCCACCGTGGGGTTTTGTCTGAACGTCTCGAGAGACAGGGAACTTTTCCTCTTCTGGGATTCGCTGGTTCGGTAGACGGAGCGCAGGATATTCGAGCTCTTCTGTTTGACCGGAGGATTCTGAGGGTTTGGCTGACGGCGTCGAGCGGTTGTTCTCGCTAGATTTTGGCGACAAACTCAGCGATAGCTCGTCAAATACGGCTCTCATGAAGTCTTGAGAGAACCCGTCGCCGCCGTTATCGACCACCGCCTTGTGGAAATTCTGGTAGCGAACAGAGTCATCAGTCAGTGAAGTGTTGGCGGAGTCGTTGTATAAGTTTAGTAAGAATCTGGCCAAAGTCAGCTCCTGGTCTTCGAACTTGAGGTGCTTGGCCACGTGCAGCGAGAGGCGTTGTCGTAAGGCCTCGTCGTCATTCATGGAACAGAGCGATAAGGTGAGTTGGGATGGCTCTGATGCGCGGTCAGTTGATGGCCCGGCATGCGTGCGACAAACACCTTGAAGCTCTGAAAGCCGCTGCCTCGGCCACAAATTGACGGGCCACATACTGGCGGTCTATGGCCTCGCGTGCTTACTTAATGCTCCATCTTCTATTCGGCGATGGAACATCCTCGGCTGATAGTGCAAAAAGACGGGTCGCTGGGAGTCTACATTTGGCAGGGGAACACGCCGCACCCGTGCCCAGCATCAGAAATAGACATATCCGCCCTCGTGTATTCGGTAGTCACTGCGTGCAATGGGCCGCTTGTGGCTGGCAGAGAAGGCCACATCTGCGTGCACGGCGCTGTTCTCGGGACCCGGCAAGCCGACATCTATATCTCAATGGACCGGGCACCGTCTTTGTCCACCACCTTCACATAGACGCCTTTAAAATCAATGGGCATCCTGGTCTCCAACTCGCGCAAACTCAATCTCAACAACTCCACACCCTCCTCCAAGGACATGTCGGGTCTGTAATGCCTGTCAAACAAGGACGTGCAATAAAATGCGGCGTAGCCGTGGGCTCCGTAGGGCAACTCGGTCTGGGTGCCGAGATAGTCAATCCAGTTCAAGCTGGGCTTCTGTGTTTTCGTGTCGTAACCGCCGATCAACACGTTCACCTGGTAGGGCTTTCTGGACCTGATGGACGTGGCGAGCTGGTTTCTGACGAACGACGCGGTGGCCTTGGGCGACATCTCGTCGTCATTCTCTCGCATTGAGTACAATTGGATGTTGGCCTGGATGTACTCCGCAAACTGGACAGTGTCTCCGGCCTCCCCAGTGTAGGCAATCAAATTGTGCTTGTTGAGTAGTCTCGTCTTGTCGTCGTCGGCCTTTAACACCGATATGCCCCTCGTGGCAGCCTTGGAAGTGGCTAATATGGTGGAGTCCCTGACTCGAATTCCTAAAACGATATCCATTGTGCTGGTTTCTGAACTATCGTAGGGTGGAGGCTCGCCTCAATGTACGCACTCTGAAGTCCCATTTTGCCACGAGGCGTGCGGCGCCCAACAGCATGGTGGGGAGCGCGGCATGCTACAAAGGCCTACAACGGCTTGTCTGGTGACTTTAGCGGATCGTTCTAAAAGTTCGATTGGTTTGTCGACCAAGCTACTTAGTGTGCTTCAACACGATTTCTGTGATCAACCGCACAAGCGGGCTCTCCTCGTTGCGCAACTGTCCGTTCAAGGTCAACTCCACCTGTCTTTCAATGAGCTTCCCCGTGTAGTCCACCTCGATGTTGACCAAGTCGCCCTCGGCCTTCAGCGAAAGAATTACCTTCTCTTGCGAGTAACTGATGAGCATGATCGAGAACTCTTTGCGCGTGTAGTCAACGCCCGTAACTGTCAAGGACGTGCCGTCGATGGCGACAAAGCCTTTTTCGACTATACAATTGATATTGTCCTCCTCACGGAGCTTGAATGTGAAGGCGATCGAGTTGCCGTCCGCCTTTTTTTCCGTGATCGTGGCGACCGTGTCCACATGTCCTTGGACAATATGACCTCCTAGGCGAACATCACTCGTGACCGCCCTCTCCAAGTTCACTCTGCTCCCGGGCACAAGGGTTCCCAAGGTGCTGCGCCGGATGGTTTCTGGGGCGACGCCGACCTTAAAGTGCGTCTTGGCCGAGTCGAACTCCGTGACAGTCAAGCACACTCCGTTGGTTGAGATTGAGTCGCCCAACTTTACATCCGTCAAGATCTCCAGACACTCTCCGATCACAAAAGTGAGACCGTTACCGCCCGAACTCGTCGAGTCCATGGGCGTCTTCTCAAGAACTGTGCCTATGGTCTCAATTAATCCAGTAAACATTGCTTGAGCCAGCAGTATTCTTGGAATGGGGCCGCACTTATATGCTCCGGAGGAGGGCCGGGTTCGGCCTGCACCGTGCATCAGTCATACCCAGGCCATTGGCCCCATGACTAAGCCGCCACCCAGACCGGTACTTCATCACTAGGCTCAGACTACATCGTGTGTTATGGGTTGATCTTCTATTGAAAAGTTACTTATACATATTAATTAATGCTTCAGGCATGTAAGAAAATTAATTAACGCCTCCAGCGTAGATGAAACGAAGAAATACCATTCCTTTGGTACCTTAACCAGAGATAACTTAGATCAACAAAGCAACACCTGCGGCAGCAGCGGCACCGAGGATACCGACACTGGCAACTTGGGCAGCAGCACCCTCAGCAGAGGTGGAGGAGTTGGAACCGTTGGTGCCGTTAGAGGCGTTGGCGGCGGTGACTGCGGAAGCAGCGGTCAAAGCGAGGACGACAGTGGAGAATTGCATTATGAGTATGTGATTAAGATGAGATGAAAGTTTCTGATGTGTTAGTGCTCTTGACGGCTGCCACCATTTATATACTTTCGCCGAGCAGGGACTCCTGCACTGCCCGTTTCTTTTTTTAGGCTTGGTCTAGCATTCGCGTCTGAAGCAATTTCTTTTCTGTTCTTCGCGCATATCGCGCTGACTCGGTCACATCTCAGCCTTCGCTCACACCACTTCCAGGAATACCCGCTAGCTCCTTTTTTCACACTCTGTGGTAAACTTAGGGGTACTTGGCCTAATTTACGGTTTCCGTTTACCCCCAACTATCCCCATCTTCAAAAGCAGGGCGGAGCTCCGTCTGTAAAACTACAGTGGGTGGCATGAACTTTTCGCGCTTCCCTACCGCATGCGGAAAAATAATTCTAATTCTGGCATAAAATGACAGCCCCTTAAAAGGCACGAATGCATGAAATTGGGAGATGGGGGCGGTGCTACTTTTTTATCTGGGGCAGTACTAGTCCGCCATTCATGTACGGACGCGTATTCTGTAGCATTGGTTTCTATTTCTATATTTAGATTTTCTCTGTAGAGCGTCTGCTGAGGCTGATTATCAGAAGAGTGTTATATTATGGTCGCAGAACTTTCTTTGACATTATTTCTCTGCACATGTCCTGCCATTGTTCTCCTGGCATGTGTACGATTCACCTTAAAAAGAATGCTCGGCACGCTTGGTGTGGCGTTTTTTATTCGCGCTGAACGAATTTATGCCTATTTGCGCGCGTTTTGACACGGGTGGGTCCTGTGCTGGACTGGCCAAGCGCGTGAATCCATCCAACCGTTACTTGCTCAGATAATATCATGCGAAGGGCAATTGTGCCCGTTTCGGATTAATCACTTTTGGTCTGAGCGTCCTGCTTGTATATGTCGGCTAGCTTCTGAAGTTTCTCCACCTCGTCGTTGTAGCTCCAATTATGCACAAATACTTCGTTCATGAAGAGGTCTCCCCAAATTGCCCTGTTGACTGATGACCCATCAAGAAACTCACTGAGATTTTTGAAATACTTGGGGCGAGAACTCTTGAGTAGATACCTCATCTGCTCTTGGTGAAATTTAGTGAAGTCTTTACTCACCAAATACTCACGCAATAGCCAGCTATTGCTAAGAAGGTTTTCGTGATCCTCGACTGTAAGCTCTGTTATTTCAGTCTTCTCTGCTTTTGACATTTCTCTCTTGCTCTTTGCATTTGCTTTTTGCTTTTTCACCCAGCCGCTCTTATCCTTTAGATAATCAAGGATAGTTTTGGACTTCGTCCACACACGCAAGCTGGAGAGGTAGTAGTAGTTCTTAAACTCAGGTTCCAACATTCCCTTGGCGTGGTACTCATTTTTAAGCATCGTGGGAAAATTGACAGGTATGTATGCAACTTCATTCTGCACTGCTGATTTTATGAGCGGGCTCAATTCCTTGAGCGATGAAAAATGTCTGTTTCTGCAGTTGAAGAGTTGGGCCTCTCTATTCCCCTCCCTCAACTTCTCTGCCTCGTCAGTGTTCTTCGCAGTTGACGGAATTAGACTGCTATACCTAGCCGGAGGTTTTTGTGCGGAAACGGACAACCCAGTGATGTCCACATAAAGACCTGTCTGCGTGTCTATGAAACGAGCGTCGATGTTGTTATTGCCGTTTCCTGGTTCACGGTGTGTGATACTGCTTCCAACGTCGATGAAATAGGTTCCCATTCCACTAAAGTCGATATCCTTCACTCTAGTATCAGCCCTGTCGTGTCCGACATTCTCTATGACTAAGGACTGATTGAAGTCCTTGCCCAATCTATGAAGATCCCGTATTGGCATTTGGACATCCGTGTCAGTGTCCCAAGGAAATACCATACCATTCCAGTACCACGAGAGCAAGGAGCCATGTGCTATCCATGTGACCAAGCCATTCAGACGGCAAAACTGCAAGTAATTTTTCAAGATACGATGCAAAGCTATGACTTGCCTGTCTGTGTCGAGAGTCAATCCGTTGAAGAACCTCCAATCGTAGTGGTCGCCGAAAATCTTTTGCTTATCCGAGGCTAGAAACTTTGCTTCATTGAAAGACTTGGCTGGGCTTTTCGTGTCCATCGAAAATTTCAACGACTCGAGATAATTTTTGTGAGACTTGTTTAAACTGTTTTCCTCCTTTTGCAACTCCTCGATCATTTTTTTGGAATCAACCTCAAACCAAGATTCTTCAAGTTGAATAGACATTTCATTGGGACTTTCCGGAACGTTTGGGGTAACATTCTGCAAAAGTGACTTGTATGACTCTAAAACGTCGAGTTTGTCTGACTGTGTTTTCTCATAAACCTCCTCTACCATTTTGTTACTCAAAAGCGAGTCAGCTAGACTATTCTCATCATTCTTCAACTCGACTCTATAGGAACCCTTGCTGTTGGTCAAGAATATGAGAGAGTTAGGTGCTGGAAAATAAGAATACAAGAAGGACTTGCCTAAGAGGATCGCATTGCTCCGTTCTTGTGCCTTAGGGAACTTCGTGATTTTGAAACCCAAAGCAGTCTCGGGAGCTTCTGTACAATAATCATTGACAGCATAGTGCTCCTCCCCCCACTTAAATTTCTTTGCATCCAAGTGGAAAAGTTTGTTGCATGTTTCTTTCTTACCATCAGGTAGAAGAATGTACTTGTGCAAGAGAGTGAAGTCGACCCAGTCTGACCAGTGGAAAGGCACGGGCTTGTCGGGGTTGTTTCGGATCCACTGCAAGTAGACAGCAAGGGTGAAACGAGGATCGAAGGGTTGTGCAAGAGGCTTCTCCAAAGGTACTGCATCTTTTGCTTCGTCCTTCTCTGCTTTGCCCATATAATATCCCGGGATTGTTATCTCGGTTGGAGGCACATACTCGGGTTTTAGAAAGTAGAAACTTGTTGCAGAGCTGTCGTCGAATTTCTCGACTTTTGCCTTTTCGAGATTCGTGTTGAACTCTTCATTGTCGTCGAGATCCAAGCCCTTCTCCGTGTAACTCTTGTATAGCGTCTGTAGATAGAGCACCACGGACTCGTGATTAAAGTACTTTGCGCTTGACACGAAGAAATAGGTCAAATACGTTATTATCAACAACAGGCCAAAGATGAGCTTGGTGGATTTCTTCATCCGATAAAACATGTTGGGTCGATATCTCAGCGGTATAGAAGTGACTTCTGGGTTTTGTCAGGCCACTCTACCATTCAAAATAACGGAATGGGCGATGTTTAAGGACTTTTCTTTAAAACGAGCGAGAGCGAGAAACGGCGGAGGTAGTTCAGAAACTCAGGGCACACAAGGCTTGTGATCTGGTGGTTCTCATGGCGGTATGGTACATAAATAAGGCACATTACGTCGAGGACAGCAAAAGAAGAAAAAAAAAAGATCTTTACAGAGAGGGGTATGCTGGCGCCAGTGCAAACAGGAAAAAGCGGCAAATTTGGCACATACCGCCAGGTGACATCCTGGCCTATTCTTCTGTAACTAAAAGTAGGTGATCTGAAGACTTTGGTCGATTAGCAGTACTCTTGACACATTTCGGATTATGCGTGGGGAATTGCGGGTGCTTTTCGTAGAATTTGACGCACAACCTTGCAGCGCGCAGAAAGCTTGGCAAAAGTCGCTGTGCATGTCATAGACCAGTCGGCGAACTTTGCCTCAGATGCCTTCTGAGTGCCACGCGACGCATTGTGTCAGCTAAGTTTCATTCATTTTTGTCGGAGACATTCACCTCGCACGCTCAAAGGCCTTCCACAGACCGAATCGCCCCCGGTGTTGGCTGCGCGGACGGCATAGGCCCGGCAAATGACGCAGGGTCTCTACAGTAAACGCACGAACGCAAAGTATATTACCTGATGAAATTGAAAAGTTTTCTCTGACTAGAGTACAGAAGTTTACTCTCTGACTAGAATAGAGGCGGCACCCATGCCGGTTCCGATACACATGGAGGTCAACCCGATTTGGCCGGGTTTCAACAATGGCAAGATGGTGGCATACTGTCTGGCACCAGTGCACCCCAATGGGTGACCCAATGCAATGGCACCTCCGTTGATGTTCAACTTCTCCTTTGGAATGTTGCACGTCTCAGCAGAGTACAAGCATTGTGCAGCGAAAGCCTCGTTGACCTCGAAGACGTCGACGTCGCTGACTTGCAAGCCGGTCTTCTTCAAGACACTTGGAATGGCAACTGCAGGTCCAATACCCATGATTTCTGGTGGGACACCGACAGAGTTACACAAGACGTACTTGGCTTGGACCTTGTAACCCTTCTTTTCGGCCAAGTCTCTTCTCATCAAGAGGACGGCGGCAGCTCCGTCAGAAACTTGGGATGCGTTACCGGCATGGGTCGAACCAGTTGGTTTGAAAGCAGGCTTCAACTTGCCCAACTTCTCGGCGGTGACGCCCTTTCTTGGTCCTTCATCGGTGTCAACGACAATCTTCTTGATCTCGCCGGCTCCCTCTTCTTCGTCGTCATCGTCGTCCTCCCTGGTGTATGCGTCAATTGGCAAAATTTCGGACTTGAATGCACCCGAAGAGACGGCCTTGTTGGCCTTTTCGTATGAGTCAGCAGCGAACTGATCTTGCTTCGATCTGGGGATGTTGTACTTCTCAGCAACGTTTTCGTTGGTGATTCCCATTGGAATCAAGCACTTGGCCATCTCGGCGTCCTCCTGCAACTCAGGGTCCACCTTTGGGATCGACTGGGGACCATAGTTGGCAGACATGGACTCCACACCCGCACCGATACCACAGTCAATCTCTCCGCACTTGATCTTATTGGCAATGTCAGAGACGGCCATCAAACCGGAAGAACATTGTCTGTTGATTGCCACAAAAGCGGCGGTGTTAGGAATACCGGCGGCAAGACAGGCGCCCCTGTGTTCAGAAGCACCGGCAGCGCGGTTCAAGACATTTCCAACGGCGACATCCTCGATCAAAGATGGGTCGACGCCGGTCTTTTTCAAGAAAGCATCCAAAAACTTGGTCAAGATCCAGTCGGATCCGACGTCCTTGAAGCTTCCTTTGCCGCCCTTGGTCATGGCAGTTCTGTAAGCGCCGACAATGACAACATCGTCGGGTCTCTTTTCGAGAATCGATTGCTTAGATGATGGGGATAATTGGCCGGCCAATTGATTTAATCTGTCCATATTGTGATGTTTGTGTATGAAGAAAAGTAAAGGATACTGGGGTAACAGCGTGGGGAATTGCCTGCACTTATATAGTTGCCGGTCACTTTCATCTGACCGCCTCCGCACCGCGCACTGCAGACTTACCGAGGAAGTGATTTACCCCAAGGTCTCAAGCGCACTTCGCACCAGAACCTTCGAGCAAAGCCAAGCTAGCATTGTGTCGGACCGAGCCAGTCACAAAAGATTAAGCCATGAAGGCCCGCCTTCAGGTTTCAGAAAACCGGCCTTCGGTTTCTCAAGGCCCGCTTTTCGGGTTTTCATGAGGTCCCGGCTTTTGGGTTCCCCCGGATATCTCAGCCGAACGCGCCGGTCTGCTTTTCCAAGTGCTCGTGTTCCGAGGCTTGGAGGGAGGCTGCGACGCTGTACAGGATTTTTCACGAGGCTTGTGCGACTCTTGGGCAACATGCTCGGTCCAAAACTTGGTCACTTGTGGTCCCCGGCGTTGCCGCGGCATCGCATTTCTCACATGGCAGCGCGGTTCCCTGACTGCGCGAACCACGATGGCGTCCCAGAAATCCGGGGAAACTTGGGCGGCGCGGGCCGCTCCAGCATGCAAGTGCGCTGGCGAGCATGTGATACCCCTACTGTACAGGCCGCTTCTCGCGGTGGACCAAGCTGCCAACCCATGCGCGTGATAAACTGTCCCTGCTGGGCCGCGCTACTTGTAGAGGGCCACAGTCTAAACCGCCTTTTGGGTTTGCTACATTTGAATCTGATTTGCGTTTGTTGGATTTAAATCTGGTCGGGCTTTGCCACACGTGTATGTCTATAAACTTGGCCTGCTGGTGTGGTCACGCAAGGGCCGTGTCGTGTGTGCTTGGTCCCATTTAGTCCGCTAGAGTAGGCTAGTCAGGGCCGCGGTGCGACTGACTTCTAGCTTGTCTACCCAGCCCTTTCTGGCACTTTCTCTTCTTTTCTGTCTCTTTGCAGCGAGACTTCCGCTACCTGCTTGAGTGGAGCAATACACTGTAAATGCTGGGTTGCATTTTGTAATTGCTTCTCTGCATTCTGTGACTGCTTGCCTGTTGTAGGTGTCTGCCGCAGGTGCTTCTAGCTGTATCTGCCAAAGGCATTTTTTGGCCTTCAAAGTTCCCTAGTTGTAACCATTCTCGGCGAACCTTTTCTCCCATCTGGGCCACTCGAACTTGTGTGCCGACATAGGCTACATCAATACGTTGCTTTTTCAGTCCTCCATCTCAAAGGAAAAGATACCGATAAAGGGCTCGATCACGTCCGGCCGGCCCTCGGGACATGCGCCGACAAAAATGAGTGACGGGCTCTCGTCATTCTCTGGAAAGTTCTCCGCCATGATCCCTTGATTCTCGCTGGTGGTGCTTATGGATGTGATCTTGGTGAAGTCTATCCGAAGCGTGTTGTCGTTCTCATCCACAGCAACGAACAACTTGTACTTCTGATTATATAGATCTGCGCTGTCGTTATAGTGAATCATCCCCTTGGAGCTTCCTGTCATCAAGCCCATGGTGGAGCCGATCCCCATTATATCTGTGCCACGAATCTTGATGTAGACCCCGCTCAACCCAAAGGGTGAACAATGGATCTCAAGATCACATTCATTTGCAAAGTCAAACTCTAAGTCCCTGTCATCCATCTTCCTGTTAGTCCAGGCCGTTGCCTCCCGTTGGTTTTGACTCGGTTGCTGAACTGCGCGAATCGTCGGTTCTCGATCATCTTCCCGGCTGCATAGAGTACTGCGGAACCTACCCCGATTTCTTTCTATCTACAAGGCTAGAAATCTGCTTTGTCGAAATGCTTTGTATCAGTTTATGAAAATACCACATAATACGTCTGTGCGGCCTTCGATCACTCCGACGGAACTATCATTTTCATGGCACATAGCCATTCGTTGAGGACCTTCCTCTCCCCCACCAAATGCCCCATATTGTTGGAAATGTAGTTTAATAGTTGAATTGGAGTTTGGTCACCTGCCAAAATGCTCGAGACATTTTGCAGAAAGTTGCTTTCGGCCTTTTTGGCTTCTTGGATTACTTCGAGTGGCGCAAGGTTCATTTTCTCCATAATGTTTTTCTTTGCTACCATGAGGTTGGATGAAAAATTCGATGATACAGACACTCGAAGCTTTTCGCCTGGGTATGAGGCTGGCACCACCAAGAACAAATCCACCGAACTATTTTGCAATGTCCATAATTCAGGGATTCTTCGGTCCCGAGATATTGGTACCAGTATTTTGTAGCGTGATTCCGTTTTGCCTCGGTAAAACAAGGTCGAGCGACCTCCAAGCTTGTGGCACATTTCCTCAATGTCCGCGAGTCCTCTTGACTTCTCTGCCTTCGAAAGGGGAATAATCTTCAGAGAATCCATGTCTCCTGTTAAAACTTTTGGGAGAGTTGGTTGTACTTTAACTTCCGCGTGGTTCGATAGGCTCTTCTCCTTTGGCAGCTGCGCCTTCTTCGTAGACTTCTTAAAAGAGACAAACTTCATTGTTTCCCGCTTCTCCTGTGATAAAAAGTGCTCCAAGTATTTGTTGAGCGTTTGGATTTGGCCCCAAAGACCCCTGCCAAGTAGTACGATTTGCTCATCGCTTGCTTCTGAACTCCTCGCCAAATTGGTGATGTGCGCAAACCCCTTTTCGATATTGATACTAAATCCCCGGGGAATATCACTGTTGAGAACAATGATAGAGGGTCTCGCTTTGGACTTTTTGGAGTATTCTGATGGAATCGAAAGGTTGAAATTTAGCGTTTCGAGCGTGAAAGGAAAATCGGGATCTTCGGGGTACATCATAAAGCTTAGATACAAAGCTTGTTCCGGGTCTCTCTCTATAATTTTCTTGGCGTGACCAGTGACTAGCTTCTCCTTCTCTTTTTTTGACAACCTCGGCTTCTTCCTTCCCATTTTCAGTGTTTTTGATGCATCTGCAGCCTCGCTATCAACTCTTGAAGTAGCCACCTCCTCGGTATCGGCCGGGTTTGCGGATGCTGAGGAGAGAGCTTTTCTTTGCAATTCTGTCTCGTATAACTTGGAGACAGCATACCCATTTATGGTCACCGGAAGCATGTTTTTGATCACCTTGACCATCTCCTGGAGCCTGTAGTCTTTTGAGTCGCCATCTTGGGGACTTTTGGACTTTTTTTTGTTTTTCTTTTTTGCTGCTTCTTCTTTTCCGGGTTGCTTCGGCTTTTTCCCGGGCTTTGGGGTTTGCTTTCTATTCACTTTGCTCGGTTTCTCTGTGTCTACCAAGCCCTCCATTGTGGCCTAAAAGCGACTCAGGATAGCGTCTTTGAACTGAAGCCTTCACTGGTTTATATGCCGGATGCACATGCCACAACCAGACCAGTCATACACCGAAAACAATTTTCAAAGGTTTTAGCATGCAAATCCACTGAATGATATTAAGATAAATCAAGATTTACAAGTATGCCTCAGCTTTTCTTGAAGGCAAGATTAGTCTGCTGAATACTTCATCGATCCTGCTATGACTACTCAAAAGCAAATACACAAGCATGGTTTTTTACGATGTGTGAATAATTAAAAAGAGAGATTTCATGTGTAGATTTTTGCATCTGGACTGGAAGCATGCTGTATTTTTTTGCTTAGTTTTCAGAGAACACTTTTTGCTGGGCCGACCTGTTTATAATTGTGTACGCTGCTGCCGCGCATACATCTTTTGCACCCAAAAGCCTACAAAAGGCAAGCTAAATCCGCTCAAGTATTGAAGGTTAAAATCGAACAACAAAGATGCCCAAAGTGAAACCAATCACCCTTGCAATGATCCTCAAATCTTTCGCAAATGCTTCAGAGATTAAGTCCACGATTTCTTTCATCTCTCACATGAAAGGGGTCTTTCTTGCGCAGTGTAAGTTTTTGCTCGCTTGCGTTGGCAACACTCTTGGCTATCTTGAACGAATTAACATGATGAAAGCCGCGTGGGTGTTGTCTCATTTAGTTTGTGCTAGTGGGTTTGTTTTAATGGCAGCAATGCCTCAACCGTATTGGTACCATATGTCAGTTTTTGGTGCAATCTCCACCTATGGCGTTTCGGTCTTCAGACACTTGGGGGTGTTACTCAGAAAAGACCACCACACGGGAGCTGAGATTCCGCTCGCCTCTCTCTTGAATTCTGAAAACTCGCTACTCCTCGTAGCTGCATGTCTTCACGCTTCGACATCACCAAACTTACTAAAGCTTGTTTCTTTTGCGGTCTTCTCGTACATCAACTTGATCTCATATGTGTTACGGGAGGTAGTGCTGTCAAATAAATTCACCACTTCTCTTTACCCCCTCTTGGCAATCATCGAGCCGATCCTCTTCAATATGGCCAGCTTTTCGGATTACCTCGTACAGTTAGTCTATTATAGAGAGTACTATAGAAACAAGACCACCCTTGCATATGGCTTGGTCTATTCATACATCTGTTTCAAGCGATTAGAAATGTCAGAGCTCTCAAGAATCAGCTTGTTTAATATTTTGGATGCAATTAGAGCTTGCTTGATTCGGTCTAGAGCTCCAAAATCTGTCATCAACGCATGGGGTTCCTTTCAGCTCAGGTTGCACATTTTAGTGCCTCTTGATCCTACAGAGTCCACAGTGGGCGAAGTAACATCCGACTCTGAACGAGCTTCCGGCAGAACAAGGGCAACTTCCCTCTTTTTCGAGGCAGCACTGATCATTGATGACATCAACTAGCTATCAATGGGTCATCATATAGTCTCAAGTATGAAATCGTTTTGCGATTGTAAATCTATGTATTCACTTCATTTGCGTTGCATCAAGCGTTCAGAATCTCTTCTTTTAACTGCAACAATCTTTCCCAACCCTCGGAATCTTCCCACATAACTTTTCCTTTAGACATGAGAGATCTCACGCAAGTGCGTGCCTTGTATTTCCAATCCTTGCATACCATATCACCCGCTCCATGCTTACCAGGCAATTCGCCCAACGATTCATAGGCAGAGACAAGGTCCGAACATGCTTCAACAGCCTCGTTCCAGGCTTCTTCACTAGATTCCAACTCAGGCCGGAGAGAGGTAGCCCGGTAAGCCTTTTCCAAACAATCTATCGCGGCCCATGGTTTCCCCCTCCAAATCTCAACCCTGCTCACTATTCTCCATAGTCTAGCATCGTGATTGATGATCGATGGTATGATATTGCAGACTAAGTCAATACAAGAAATCTGAAAGTGGGTGAGCCGGGCATCCTCTGTGAATGGAGTCTCGACAAGTATTTGCACTAATCTTTCCACAACTGGAATATCGACCACCACAGCGTCCCCGCTTTCTTTCCGAAT
Organism: Metschnikowia orientalis; assembly: GCA_002893665.1. Taxonomy (NCBI): domain Eukaryota; kingdom Fungi; phylum Ascomycota; class Pichiomycetes; order Serinales; family Metschnikowiaceae; genus Metschnikowia; species Metschnikowia orientalis. The sequence goes on along the minus strand of NXGZ01000002.1, from coordinate 1,114,133 downwards.
ACTGATCAATTGTCGCGTCGCATGGAGAACGTCGTTCCATTCATGGAGCTTTATGGCAACTGTGAGGTAATTTTCGAAAATTCTCCATGATCTTCGAGCGCCCTCTCCTTGCTGCAAGGCTCGTTTCAAAGCGAGAAAGGCCTGTTTTGTCTTGTCTAATCGGAGTAGGGCAGTGGAGAGATTCGACCAAGCATGCGAGTTTGTATCATCAAGGGCAACGGCTCTGCTGAAAGCTTCTGCCGCCAATTCATAGTTTTCGGATTCTAAACCACAACATCCGTAAAAAAACCAATTCTCGTACGACAACGGGCTGGCGCACAAACAATCGTGCATGTGTCTGATAGCCAATCCGAGATCTTTTTTCAAACCAGAGTGCATTGGAGGATTGTAGTAGTACCTGGACAAAGAGGCCTTGGCTTTGGCGTACCTCCCCACTTCCCAGGCCTTTTCCCACAACTGTGGATCTTGTCGAACATCACCAAGGATTGAAATAGCTCTGGCGTCCTCAGGATGGGAGGTAATTCTTCTCTCAAGCAACATTTCAGCGTGTGATTCTTCATCAACTGCAGCATAGCACAACGCGGCATCTGTTACCAAGTGCAATCTTTCGTAAATGTCAATGGCAGACTTGAGTATACCCAAAGACATGTACTTTTCAGCCAACTTCACATCCATCGCCCACTGTGGCATAAGGGGAAGCTGGTGAATGAACCTGAGCCTAGCCGAAAGCAAAGAGGCCTCGTTGTTATCCTGTGCCTGGGGTATCACTTTTGACTTGACATTGATGCCAACTTCCTCCACCAAAGAAGTCATCTGAAGAATGCCTCTTTCGACGGTACGTGCTTTGTTTGTCTCCAATATCGATCTTTCCCATAATGTTCTGCCGAAAATAGACCAGTTGGCGGGGACGCCTGCAGCGTATATAATTCTGTTGACAATGGCAGACAATTCCTCCTCAACCATCGCATTACCAACTGGACTCGTTTGCTTCAAAATAACGAGTCGCAACAAAAGCTGGATGTTATCAAGATCGGTCAAAGGCGGCTGATTGTTGGGGTCTAGTTCCTTAAGCTCTTGTGGAATATCATCTCGGGTAAGGGAGATGGGAAGCAAACTCTCGCTTCCACCAGCACTAATGTGCGAGAGGTCGTCAAGCTTGAGCTTTTTCGAGTCAGGCTCATCTTCTGAGATGATGATATTGTCCAAGGACTCAAATTGTGGTTTCTCGAGCAACAAATCTGAATTAAGATCGAGTGTTTCTCTGGAAGTGGGAGAGTTTGGGAGGTCAAATAAACCCGATGTCTGGCTTTGAGCCAAAAGTATCAAAGAAGCGGTATGAAATGTTTGAAACTTGGTCCTTTTTGCCTTGGCTCCGGTCAAGACGAATTTAAGTTGCGAGACTGTCGCAGCCTTATGTAAGAAGGGCTCAGCTAAATGTTCAGTCTGAGCGTGAATGCCATTTCTTGCATTTTCCAAGAGAAACACGAGCTGCACATGCTTCAACAACTCGAGCTCCGTCGAGTCTTTTGGTGCTAAGGAATTCACCACTTGTTGCTGGAGAAGGGCGGATGTCACAGAGGCTAAGACATCCGATGGTTCATCAAGAACCGACAAATGCACCTGCAAAGCTCTTGCTCGCCACCAAACAAGAGAGGCTGCAACAGGGGAATTGAGGACGTTGAGCTTTTCGGTGCTTTCTAAGTTGTCGGCGGTCACATCCTCTATCGATGCTTTCAAAGTGCCGCACACCAAGGAGTACTGAACGTTTTGCAACTTTTCAAACAAGCCCAATGCAAGCAACAACAAAAGCGGTTGGTTCATCACACCATAAGCAGATTTGCCCTCGATGGTCAAGAGTTTCACAGCCTCTTGTTGCACTAAGACTGGCTCGGAATGCGCAAACCACATGCTTCCAAAAAAGTCTTCGGTTTGGGGCCCCGTAAAATTGTTCTGAATGAATAGTTGGAGCAATGCTATACCAAGCAATTGGCTGGAAACCTCTGGAAGCTGCTGTATCAAAATGTGGACAACTTGGTCCAATACTGAGCCCAAGTCTTTCGAAGGAAACTCACCACAAGTTTTGAGGATTTCTGTCATCACGAGACTCAGCCCGAAGAACTCATCTTCCAACAATTTCTTTTGCTCACCCTGTAATATTAATCGTGTGGCATTACGAAGGTCACGAAACTCCTCTGAGGCAGACTCCGGCTCGGGTGCGAGATTATCCACTGGAATGAGGAGAATCAACTGGGATAAGAGCACTCTTAGATCCAGCATTTCGGGGGAGGCATGCACAATCGAAGCTTGCAGAGTGTAGAGTGATATTGATGTACGATGCTGGTTTTTTAGGTGTGCGATGAATCTTACGCGATGACATTTCCTTCATATTTCCGTGGCTGCGATTCTACTGATTTCTATTGCAAGTGAGAGCCTAACCCAGGGCTGATTTTCGCACTTGACAATCTCAACGATCAGTCAGGACCGCCAAAGAAAGAGATTCTCTTTCGTCCTTCGCTCTGGCTGCTATCGCTGCGTTTGCTATGATCACTGGATTTCCGAGACTTTTTCAAGGAGTTCCGAATGGAAACGCGGCTCATCTCTGAGTTGTTGTTTTCATCATCCGATGCAAAGTCAATAACTTGTTCTTGAAAGTCCATGGGTTGTCCTTGCATACTAGAAATCCTTTTTTTGAATTTTGGTTTGCCATCAGGGTTACTCTTAGAGTAATTATCGTCCAAGTCAAGAAGCGACGGTTCTTCCTTTATATTCTTGACAAGGAATGTAGGTGTGCCCGTCTGTGCCCCCTTGTGATATTCTCCGTTGTCCTTGTCTTCGAAATCAATCAAGTTTGCATTTTCAAACTCAACAGGCCGTGGGATTCCGGGTTCACCGATGCTTAGATTTCCCACCTTTGTCATGAGTTCTTCATCCATTACAGGCTGTTGCAGTCTTGGCTCAAGGGCTTTTCGCCAGGGATTGGAGTTTTCTCTCCTTATTTCCGGAGCGATGGTCGGTAAATAGCCACCGGCTTGTGAAGAGTTCGTGGTCATCAGATTGGAATATGAGTTCATTTCTTGCGGCAATGCTGCTGGCACCCGAGCATCATCATTCAGCAAATTGTTCTTGGTCATCTGTTGAGCACCAGCAGGTTGTTCTCCCATGAAGAGATCGTAGTTGGTATTACTCAGCTCAATATCGGTCAACGTGGGTACCGCTTTATGATATGAAGCGTCCCCAGTGGTCTGGTTCCACGATTGAGATCCGCCCGTGGGGTATTGAGGTTCTGAGTCTGGGACAGCAGCCTTTTTCTTTCCTGAGTCAGTGATTGCAAGGCTGTTAGAAGATGAGCTGGTACCAACGTCCGGAATAGATGACAGAGACAACTTCTTTCTCTCATCCAGAGGTTGAGTGAATATATCTTCTGCAAGCATTTTCGCATCCTCATCAATAAGAGCCCCAGACAGCATTTTCCAAGCTTCAAGGGCTTCGAGATTCGATGGACGGGAATTGTCGGTTTTGTCCGCATCCACGTCACGTGTGTTCTTCAGCTTGTCCGTTTCCTTGACGTCCTTTGGATGCTGCGTGGCATCTGAAGAAGTATAGGCATTCGAGGAAACAGAGGCAACCGGTGGAGGAAGGACATGGTCGATTTCGGAATCCACAACCGGATCAGAGTTCTGTAAGCTGTGACTATCATCCAACCCGGCATTATCAATTGCTTCAAGCGAAGGATATTTCTCTGCCGCATAGTCTAAATCCGGAAACTCCTCTGCGAAGTCATTATCAGGAGAAGCTCTAATTGCATCAGTTAATTCCTCGGCTGTGCCGGCTATCGGAGTCAGTTCCTCAAAATGGGCCCCAGGGTTGATTTCGGGCCTTGAATTTGCCAGGGAATGACCTGTGGTATGAAAAGCATCCTCTTCTACCGTAATGGCTTCTCGCTCTGAGCTTTTATGGCTATGAGCGGTGTGTTGACCCAGAAGTCTCGAAGAGGCCAGGCTTCTCGAGTCGCCCTGACCTTGCTTTTGCTGACTCAATTCGAATTTTTGTTGCTGAAGTTGTTGCTCGTAATAGTACTGTTGTCTTTTGAGTTGCTCATCCTGCTTTTGCCGCTGAACCTCGTGCAATGCCTGAAAATTGTAAGCCCCAGAATGATAAAAGTCTTCGACACCCAACAGAGCAAAGTCCTTCTGTGACATCTTAGCCAAGAGGATGAGTATCTGAACAATGTTGGGTCTATACATTGGATTTTCTTGTAGCATGATGATGATTAAATTTTTCAAATCCCCCGAAAATGCCGGAGCCGTGGGGAACTGGTATGAGGCATGCAAAATTGCAATGTCCCCATTAGCTTCGAAGGGAGTTGTGTAATAACACAATTTGTATAAGAAGCATCCTAGGGCCCATATATCTGATTTCTCATCTATTGCAAAACCGCGATACAAATCAATCATTTCAGGAGCTCTATACTGGGGGGTTGTCTGGTATAGGATGTCGTGGGAAAGGAGTTGAAACTCATGCTGATCTTTGGGAGGCCTGATTGGAGTTGATACGGACCCAAAGTCACAGAGTTTGAAGCGATTCTCGGCGTCAATCAAAACGTTTTCAATTTTGATGTCTCTGTGCACTAGGTTCATTTTGTGCATCTCGTAGAGCCCAATGGATATGTCCAACATTATAGCTAAGATCTGTTCTTCACGAAGCTTTTCTCGAATATGGTCATTCATGTAGTCAAGAAGCGATCCATTGGGACACAATTCCATCAAGACCAAAACCTGGATTGTGCCGTCAGATAGCGTCTCCGCATGTGAATCGAAGTATCTCACGATGGATTTCGCCTTTCGTAGCTTCTTCATGACATCGACTTCCTTTCGCAATGTTGCCAATCCGTTTTTGTCCCTGACGAGGACTTGCTTCAAGCAACCTATCGTGCCATGTTCGTTGGCAGGTTCCATTTGAACCTCGAAAATCTTTGAAAAGCCACCCTCCGAGAGGTACCTGAGTATGGTGACCTTGTGGCTGCCCACAGTCAACGCCGTGCCCTTTTCAAGCATGAAGAACTGTTGTTTCACCCAACGGACCGATTCGGACAAAAGTGCGTTGGCTCAGTGCAAAGTGCCAAGCCTGGTTTGGAGTGCGAAACGTAGGATCGGTGGAGCTAAGGGGCACTGATAATGCGCGAATCGAACGTTTGACTTGGATGTGAATTAACCGACAAAGCTTTTCGTATCTAAATTGCGTCAAACGAGAATGCAAGAACGGTAAGAGGGCGAACACGTGAGACGTGGGCCGTGCCAGTTCTGTGGGGTCGCAGCGCTGTCGCTGGCAATAGCAGACAGAAGCGAATTCTTCAAAGAACCAAGGACTGTACATAAATTGACGGTTCACAGCTGCAACCGCGTGGCAGACGGGAACTCGTTTAGAAGCAATTTTTCCATTTCGTCGAATGTGAAGGGAACATAGACGACCTCCAATCCCGCTGGATTCTTCGATGTCACGCACATTTTATGCTCAACAAACTCTCCTAGCATTGTCTTGAAATTGATCTCGTTGCTGACGACGTATTCATCCACACACCTGTCGTAGAGAGACCGCAACTCTAAGCCAAGTTTTGTATTGGCGCGTAACCCGGTTCTTCCTGCCTTTGAGATCGTCTCATCCAGGAGCTTGTCAATTTGCATCTGCAAGAGTATTTTGTACAAGTTCCTGGCGTTTGGTGTTAACGAAGTCAAGACATATTTGGCACCCTTGCTGCCCACAAAGTTCTTTGACCTGCCCATGCTCAACACATCCTTGAACGACATCTCGACATTGTACAAATCGTAGGTGGTGACGTTGTGCCAGACAAAATTGAAGTTTTTGTAGCGGTACAAGTCCCAAAGCAAGCTGACATTGATATTATCAGAGGAGGTCATGAGCCACACGTTTGGCAATGATGCTAGTTGAGAAAGGTAGTTTTGCGATCTTTCATCCCTGAAGGCATCGCCGTCGATATTATGGATGACGAGAATCAAATTCGCCTGGATGATGCCCCTTTGTATGCTTTTCCGAACATTCCGCTTGAGGTATGACATCAAGAATGGTAATGCTTCTGACACGTGTTTTGGCATTCGTAGGTTCTGTTCCTTTCTCTCTTCAGGAGTAACGACAAGTGACACGATGTCGTGGATGATTGTTTTGAGTTTTGTAGAAGGATTATACCCATTCACAATCATGACGGCCGGTAGCTGTGTGTCATCATGGATGGTATTCTGGTACCACTCCATGAAGTAGCCTGTAAGAAATTGCATGATAAACTCAGCCTTGGAGCCTATTCCATAGAAATTGAGATTGTATCCTTGACTCAATTCGAAACACCACTGGTGATACAAGTTTCTGTTGAGCTGTTTGAGTGCAGCTCTCTCGCGCCCGTGTATCAACTCACCGAGTTGTATATACGGGATGAATTCTTCGTAGTCGATGTCGGGCACGTTGGCAGCGAACGAGCTAGACGATGGCCGGAATCTCAAATTATGCTGCTCAAAGTATCCTTCGCTACCCTCCAAGAAAAACGCCCGCTCGTCGGTAAGCCTTGCTTTTGGCTCAAAGCTGATGTTTATGTCTGAAAGATGATCTTGAACAAATCCAGAGTCCGATATATTCCCTTCTTCATCGAGCACAGGAACAGGCATTGGTTTAAAGCAAGACACGATGTCCGACCGTTTCTTTTGTTCTTCCAATGTTGCTTCTTGAATTCCACTTATCATTGGCACTCCGGAGAATTTACTTCGTCCAGTGTTTTCGAAATTCAACAGGATCTTGTTGTCTTTCTCAGGACTCTTTTTTTGAGACACTGGTGGATGTTCCGTGCTCTCCTGCTTGCCCTCCGAATAAATGTTCATGTCATCCATATGAAAAATGCTAAATACCTTCTTGGTGACGTTTTCTTGTTTACTTGGCCTGCCCTTTTTCGTCCGCTTTTCAGGAGAGCCATTGGGAGTCAGACCTTTCGATGCTCTTTTGGAAGGGGTTGAAGGCCTTTTGGTGCTGTTAGCGCCGGTTTTTTTGGGTGATTTCACATGCTCTGCCTTTTTCTGCGGCGATACAGCGCTTTCTTCGCTGGCTCCACCAATCTCTAGATTTTCCATTTCTCCATGCTCCACTTTGGTGTACAGCTCATCCTCTAGAGCAATTGCGTCTAGTTTACTTTTCAACAGTGTTCTCTGCTCCTCTTGCGCCTTTCTTTCGATTTCTAAGGCGAGCAATTCCTGCCTCTTTCTTTCTGCCTCTTCTCTTCTGGCACTTCTCCTCGGCGTTAGATTCACCTCGACTTTTATAGGCAGACATTCGCTCTTTCTTGGTCTGCCTCGCTTTCTCTTTGTAGGTGATTCCTCTTGCTTAGGGACTTGTTGTGTTTCTGTTGCGGCGGCTTTCTTAGAGCCTGGTGGGCTCGAAGTTAATGAAGAGTCATGATGAGATAGCAGGTGTGGATTAAATTCGAGTGTTTTGGCGTCTGCATCTTTGGCTGATATCTCTGCCAGTGGTTCTTGAACTTCAAGACTCTTCGACTCGTCACTTGATTCCGGTAGTTTTCCGATTGTCACATTATTTAATTCCTCTTTGACAGGCTGCACCCCATTATTATTCTCTGAAGGCGCCATCATCCGGATCCTAGGAAAATCAGCGACAACTGTGACCTTCGATTTGTCTTAGAGACCGCATCCACATTATCGGAAGCGCCTGATCTACCACGTGATCAAATTCCACCACTACCCAGCGAACCCCAAATTTTGCCCATGTACGGGTATACATGTTTCAGCAAACCCTGGAAGTCAGTGACTTATCCTCAGCTACAGCTGCTTGGCTGCCTCTCAGTTACTCCGCCTTGCAACAGACGAACGGTCCAGTTCAATACGTCACGTGATGCCCATCGCATCTGGGCACATTTGTTTCTGGGAGCGATCAAACACCAATATATATTCACTTACAAGTCTCCTTGGCTGTCTCATAGGATTAATTCCAATAATAATACCCGCATACTCTATATAAAAATGCTTTCATTTTGCCCGTATTGCTCAAACATGCTCTTGATCTCCCCGGGTGATGACAATTGCAATAAGCTTTATTGTCCGACCTGCCCATACGAATTTCTGGTGGCTGGATTGCAATTGTATGACAGGAAAATTCTACCAAGAAAAGATGTTGATGATGTTTTGGGTGGAGAAGGTGCTTGGGATAATGTTGACCAAACCACGGCTCAGTGTCCTATTGATTCTTGTGGCAACGATAAGGCATACTTCTTCCAATTGCAGATCAGATCTGCTGATGAGCCTATGACCACATTCTATAAATGTACCAAGTGTAACAACCAGTGGAGGGAGAACTAAGTCTGTGATGAATGGACTCATTGTTCCGCACGAAGACTTGTTACCAGGATTCCAGATTTGCAACATACCACACTCCGCCTTTATTATGAGATCGGGGAAGGAACAAAGATTGTATTTGCTCAATCAACCCTTAAAGAAGCCCCGATGCAGCTCATTAATATCGCGAGAACTGCTGTAATACAGCGGCTCGATTAATCAGTGAGCCACATTGGGTGGGTTATCGGCTCCACGACAGTTTTTAAGCTTATATGCTCATAGGAGACACGTTTTCCTCGAACGAATGAAACGAAGATGGAATACAGAGGTGACGATCAAGCTCTTGGGACTGCTGGACACATGAAACAGGCTCATTCTTTATCTCAGGTTCCAGCGATTCGGCGATAAAACTTGTTTCACTTTCCGTGCTGACATCAAATGAACTCTGCCTTCTTATGTTGAGAATATCCAACGAACTCTCCCCACTTTCAGATTCGCCATCTCCATCTAGACTCAAAGTTCTCTTCGCTCCACATCCTCCGTTCAGAGTGTTGCCCTCCACTTCCATAACATGATTCTTTCTGAAATAGAGCGCCTGTTGTGTCTCGATGAATTGTCTAAACCGATCATCGCGACGTCCCTCAACTAATCTTTGAATTGCAAAATCAACCTTTCGCTTCTTATAAAAGTGGGTTGCATCAGCAGTCTTCGAGACTGTATTGCGAGGTATACGAATGACCTCTCTCAACTTGAGCATATTCTTTTTGAAACCAAGCAGCGTCTCTTCGCATTTTTTGGGCGAGTTGCTAGGTTTGAGATTCGCCATGCATGGTAATTCCCTTTTAATAGCTTCCCTCACGAATTTGACCTCCCCTTGGCACTCACTGACATCCCATCTGTTTATGTGAGCAAGCAGTCTTTCAAATATGGATCTCGGTATCCGACCGTAGAGCTTAATCATGTTCAAATCAAAATCAAACTGATCCGCCAAGCAAATGTCTTTGAATAAGCGTTTCATGCAGAATCCGTTCAACCAAGTCTTGGGAGAAAAGGAGATTGGATACACTTGACGCGGGCGAAATCTTGAGAGGAAATCATACGTTTCGCTAAACAGTGAGTGTCTAGAGAAAGGCATTTTAACATCCATCGGTAGCAAATCTTGCCCATCAACTGGCAAAAGCCAGTGTCTTCCACGGAACGAGTATAAAGTTGTTCCGCCACGAGTGCAACCCAAAACATCCAAGGCCTCGTTTTTCGATACCGAGTCCAAACGGACTGGCAAGCATATTCCGGCGTAGTCCATAATATTGAAATCAATGCATTGCTTGATCCTGACAAAGAAACGAGAACCATCGGCGTTTTGTTTTCCGACGTGGAAAACGGGCCTCTTGCGCTCAGAGCATTGTGGATTGGCCATTGCAGCTTGATCAGGCAGTTTGTTGCACACTAACGCTCTTTTGAGAATGGACTTGTGGTACTCGTCAATGGTGGTCAACAATGTAGCTCTTCTGTGCAACTTGGGGTCTTCAATAATTAGCTTGCCATTAAAGTATTCGGCCACCATGCACCAAGCCTGCTCGAAACCGAGGGTCGTGTCGGAGAATCCGAAAGTGATTTCGGGATCTAGCAAAGGGTACTCCTTCAAGAGGAGCATGGCAATATACACCCCCTGGTTATTTGGAGGGATCTCGATGTACGGCTCACCCCGGTAGGAAAACGTCGAGTCGAAGTAAATGTTATCTAGCGTTTTGAGGCCAGTCACATAAGGAAAGAGCCGGGGGCTGTTGGATAGTTGGTCGCACCACCACTTCTCAGCACGAATATCACCGGTGCACAAGACCGCTCGAGGGCCCGGGTTCATTGGTCTTGGGTTCGGGTCTTGCAGGCTCAGCAGACGCCCGTCCGAGCTTTCAGTCTTCTCCACTAAGAACATACACGCGCCCTGGCAATGGTTGGCCAGGATGGCAGTCACGTAAACCGCGTCAAGCTCGTTTGTATGGTCACTGACCAACGTGGGCTCATTATATGACAACACCAGTATGCGGTTCAAGACGCTAGTGTATTTTCCATCTGCTTTCAACAACTGTGCTGTCTCGGATGAACAGTAGATCAACCCCGAGAACGACTTGTTGGTGATGCCTTCCATGTGGTCCGTATGACAGTGGGTGAGGAGAAAGACGCAAGCGGCCACATTGAAGCGGTCCACGCTTATGAAGGGAAACTCGGCTAGCACCCCTTCAAACGTGTTCAGCATTTGCACGTCTTGAAGGAAAAGATGTGGAAAGCAGAGATGACGCGGATGCAAAAGTGGGTGCGAAATCCAGGACCGCGGAACCGGGCCCTCATCCACTTCCTACAGGACCAAGCACTGCTAGGCAGGGAACCGGAAGCTACAATCCAAATCACAGTAGCGGAGATGATGTTATGGCATGCTCGTGTGGGCGCGTTTACGACCCCAAGTTAAAGGCCACCCGAAGTTTCTAAAAGCATAGCTTGCAGTCTGAAACCTCCCTACACCAAAATGCCATGGTACTCTGCCCTCTTGTAGCGCGTGCTGAGACCCTCCCACTGCACAATGAAGCGGTTCGCGATCGGAAGAAGTAGCCTCCCGCTTAGGCTTAGGCTGTTGACGCGGGCAAGCGACTCGACGTAGACGATGCGGGTGTTGCAGAGACCGAAGTACTTCATGGCGAAAATCACGTATGCGATGGGCACGCTGGTGCCGGGGCCATTGAGCAAAAGCACGTCCGGAGTGCGGAGCTGGGTCATCTTCACTACACTAGCCTGCAACGACTTGAGCGTGGTCCAGACCGACAGAAGAAGAGGCTGCTGGACCCTGCGGGCCCGCGGGAGAATGCAGATTTCGGGGCTTTGCGGCGCACTGGCCTTTTCCGTCAACGTGTGCTCCAAGGCGTTGATTTTCTCGAGAGAGCTGGTGTCGCCCGAGGAAACGAGCCAGGTTCGGGCGAGGCCGCCGACTTCCATGCGCTCCAACATGCGCACCATTTCTCCGGTATGGCCTCCAGATCCAAGGAGCACCATCAAGTTTCCTTGTAAGGGACAAGGTGCTGCTTTGGCGCGGGTCACTTTAACGCCCGTTGTTGCTGGAAGCACTAGGCATAGACGAGCCAATGCGACGAGGGCAATTGCTGCGATCGCGGAAAATGCAAGAGTCAACGTCGAGTCCAGCCCACTCGTAAACATGGCAGATTGGGTGATTTTGGAAGGTTGTGCAGTGCAGGAGGTTGGCTGAAGCAGAGTTCGATTTCTCCGCTGAGTGATGCGCGGCTGGTCTTTAACCATCTACGCGGAATTGATCCATTTTTGTTGAGCCGTGCTGCGCAAAGGACACCTGAAAGGTGCCTGCCCGGCACGACTGCAGATGAATACAGATATCACCTTGAAACCAGATATGAGTCTCAACAAGGAATCAGGAAAATATCCTCAAATATAAATGAGAGAGAAATCATAGCAACCAAGAAAGGACTCTCCAGACCAATGAAGCTCTCACGAGGTAGAAGTACAGTGTGGGTCTGCATACAATACTGGAATTACGTTAAATAACACACATAGTGATACTATAAATGCATTCGTGATACTATAAATGCATTCGTGATACTATAAATGCATTCGTGATACTATAAATGTCCCTGCCTGCTTCCACTTATAAGGAAAAACTCCTTATTGACGTCAACATATACCCTTAACCGGTATATGCGGTCCTCGCTGGCACTTCAAGGCTACCTGTTAGGAGTCCTGTGGGCTTTGACATATTAACGAATTCCTTCACACTTGAAGATGAGGACTTATCGTTGTTCCTTGAGCTAAAGCTCACGAAGACACTAAGGGCTCTTGGTTATGAAAAATCCGAATATGTCTGGATTTATTGCACGGGTGTGCAACACACCTTCGACAACCTAGAAGGAAGACCTGATGTACGAGATCCGGGATTAGAAGAGCAAATCTTTCGGTATCTCGAAACGATCGAAACCCAATTGTGTAACACCATCAAAGGAATGTTAACTGAGACTATCCAAAAAAGGATCGATGCCTTACATCCCATGGGAGGGATTATGAGTTACACGGATTTCTTCGATGAAATCAGACCCAGTGAGCAAAATTGGTTGAATTTTCTATACGTTGCAGACTATATCGAGGCAGATAGATATGGGACTAACATCGAGTACCTGCTTCAGTTTCTCATGAGACAACCCTGGATGATATTCTTTGTGTCTTTGTTGATACGTGGATATACAGCTAGGCAAATTGAAGAGGTCTACAGAAGCGAAAAAGACACAGAAGAAATGTATCCGAAAGAATCCTGGGGAACGAGACACTTTGAAGCGGGCATAATCTCCTTCATTGTAAGAGCAAGTGCACGCCATATAAAGGATCCAGCTACCTCGGTAAGAAGAACGGGCAATCGAGTTAAGCGAAACCAACGAAACGATCAAAAGAGAACAGGAGTGGAGTGCTATAACTGTGGCAAGGTAGGACACTTTAAGTCAAAATGTCCAATGAAGAAAGGGTCGAAGTGAAAAATGTACCAAATACACAGTCCAGCTCAACTATTCTCGGTGAAGGCCTTTCTACAAGTTCCTTTTGATCAGTGCATTCTATTGGTGCATTCTATTAGTGCATTCTATTAGTGCATTCTATTAGTGCATTCTATTAGTGCATTCTATTAGTACCTTCATAAGTGCCTTTCTGTAAGTCCCTTTCTATTAGTATTTCGCAGCGCTGTTTTTCCCCGGCAAGACTTCGTGTATCAGCACATATCATGCCATCGCAGCTGATACCTTGTCACCAAGTAGCATCGGGTTATAGCTCCACGTCCTTGCTCAACGCCTTGTAGTCTTTTTCTAGTGGGCCTGGCGATGCTGATGTCTGCTCTTTTTTCAGCGACAGGCCTTTCCGCTTGCCTTCGCCGGCCACAGGCCGGTGGGCTTCGCGATCCTTGTCGCTCAACTGCTTCAAGACCTTGGTAACAACCTGCGAAATCTTGCTGCCCTCGTCTTTCGTGGCCCCTAGAGACCGTGGAGTGCCCCAGCACACCCGGGCAATCTCCAGTCGGCCCACCGAAATGAGACCTGCTGTTGCCGGGTTTAGGCTCATTCCGTTTTCCAGCACGTCTTTGGCGCATGCTTCTGCTTCCGAGCGGCTGCTGAAGGTCACGAACGCACACCTAGCGTGGTGCAGCACCTTGACGTGGTTTACCGCTCCGTACTTCTCGAAGCAGGCCGAAATCTCGTACTGCGGAGTTTCCGTGCCGAATCCGAAAACAAAGAATGACTTGACTGACGCGTCCTCGGGTGCCTTGAGGTTTCCTCCGAATGGGAGCTTGGAGATAATCTTGCCAAGCTCCTTGCTAGACACATCCATGGCCCTTTGCTTGGGACGCACTGCTTTCAGATTTTCATTTGCTAGTTTTGCGTGAAGAGTCTCGAGAATGGCTCTCGCCTTGGCCTGCTTCTCCTCCAGACTCGCTGAAGGAGCGTCTTTTAGTTTCTCCTCCATCTTGTCTGCCATGATCGCCTTAACCTCATTGTTCCTTGACAACTTGCCCACCTCAAAGGGATTGTCTAAATGGGCCATTTTTAAAGCTGCGTCCCGGATTTCCATCGGAATGCCATAGTCCACGTCCATGGTACACGACTGGCAGCAATTTCTTGCTTGAGAACATGTTTTGCAGAGGATGGTTTTGCTCAGTTGGTTGTTGGCTTCCCGAGCATTCCACCTAAAAACGGTGAACGGCCTCGAACAAAACTTGCACTCCTGCCCGTGCGGCTGCCTCATCATCTTGATATGTTTCCGCCCACCCAAGCATTGGGCGCAAAGAATCGGGTTCTCCGACATTGTAGAAAAATCAGAAACGGAACCATACCCGTGATGAATCACGATCGCACGCGGCATCGCAATGCGATGGGATGTCCTGGCCCCGCACTTCCTGCCGGGCCCGCCTTGGGCCACTTCGAGAGGGCATTGATTACAAACTTTACGTCTACATGGGATGGCCTCCCAGCGCGTACTGCCACTTGATAGCATCCCATCAAGCTTCAGCGTAGCAGGGGCCTTCAAATTAACGAGGCATGTGAGTGACCTATTCTGTTAGTAGATGCTCAACTGGGAGTGTGGTAGGTTTTGTCAGTGTTAAAAAGCTCTGTATTTTTTTCTCTACATGAGTTTTCAGGTGAAGAAATTCGTTGTTGTTTAATATGATCTCATCCTAGTAAACCTGTTGCAAGTTCACATACCATTTCCTTGACTGGGGTTACTCAATTTTTTACCATCGCGATTCCATTCTTATATACTCAGTACGACACAGTTACCCGGACTCGTCTCAACGCGCGGGTGCAAACCCTTGTGGGCTGGTAACTGCCAGTAACTGGCATACCCCATGCAGTCAGCTCGAAGCGACACTCTAATCTATTGATACATACCTGTTTTCGATAAGCAACTTGGAAATTTCATTTCCCTTTTGCTCAATAGCCGCATTTGTACGGAACAACCTGGCTAAAGTCATCGCTTTTCTTATAACAGTGTCCAAGTGTTCGTTCACCACGTACAAGGAAAGCTTCTCATGATTTGCCCGAACTGTGTCCAAAACAAGTTCTATGAGCGATCTGAGTTTTTCTTCGACAAACTCTTGGTTAACATTTCCTGCGTCGCGAAGTGATATCGATAAATGTTCAACAAGCTGAATCTCATTAATGTGTAGATTGTATCTCTCCAATTCAAAATCTGTGTGGAGCTGTTCGCTGTCTAGATCACTAATATTCTGCACAATTGTATCTCTGATGGCTTCTGTGAGCAAGTGACTGCTTGCAGGTGTCACGACTTTTTGCAAATCACATATAATTTTGTGTTTCGAGCTCTCTGAATTGGTTTCTGGAAAGCATGCCAATAGCCTTACTTCTGATGAGTCATCGTGTAGGCAGTAATATCTGTTTAACCACAACCTGACTTTATCGCACGAAGTCGATATGCTCTCGAGTGGGATTTCTTTTATAGCTGTAGCACGAACGATTCGTAAGTTTTCTTGTAAGATATCTTTAGGCGGTGCGGTTATCATACCGATTAATTCAGTTGAAATCTGCTTGCTCAGCCTGATCATCAATAGGTTTCGCAGCATCCTCCTGACTTCATTTGCATCATATCTGGAATCTTTCGAAATGTCTAGCTGGACATGTGCCTTCACGGCGAGCTCGATCATCAAGCCTTTGGCATAAGCCCACTTCTCTTCGTCGAACACTTCTCCCAAAACTGAATGTATTGGCAAAAGACGGCAAAAGATGGCTGGCCTTGCCATAAAGTAATCAATGACTGCCATTTTTAATTCCCATTTTTTGGACTTGAGGAAATCGACCGAGACTTCAACCATTTCGTTCTCATCAGCAATGTTATCAAGAATCACGTTGACACCTGTTTCTAAGAAAAGCTTCTGTGCTCCATTCAAGTAGCCCTCTGATCCCTCGACAGTTCGGGACATTAAGGATTGTATACCATGCAAACTTTTCAGCGATATTTTGGTTTTTGCCATGATCAAGAGACAAGCTCTCGCATTAATTAGATCTAGGCCATCAGTGGAAGCGGATGCATCGAAGAGATCAGCCGCTAAGTGTGACCAGTTATTCACTTCACTGTTGAGTGTTTGGACCTTTGTAACTAGCTCCATGACGTATAGGCAGCATCCATGGCGATGATTCATCGAAGTAGCATGAACCGCTTCTTTTAGATACTGCGAGATTTCCGAAGAATATTCACTCCTATGTATCATGCTTGCGACCAGTCTAGCCGACATCTCTCTTATTTTCCATTCCGAATGACCAAGGTAATGCTGCTTCAAAATAGCTATGAAAGGCTTCAAAGTCGTATCCTCTTCTGTGTTGACCGTCAAGTGTGACAATATAGCCAAAACTGGCAAGATGTCATTTGCTTTAACGTTATTCGAAGTATTCAATTTCTCCAACAAGATCACATCAACGCCAGTATATTTTGCGAAGAAAAAAGACCCATTTTGGAGCGACGAAAAACTTCCTAATTTCTGGGAGCCAAAAAGCCTTTCTTCCAAAGCTGTGAATAGCATCAAAGAGCTGTTTTTTATCGACCATGATTCGTGGTTCAAGTTTCGCAACGATAGTTCTAAAGCTTGATTCATGTGGTCTCTGAAACCCAAGTCGAGGCTGGATTCTCTAAAGATTTGCCTCAAACAATTTAAAGCGTGGACTTGAGGTATATCATTTGTCTCGTCCTCTGAAGGAATAAAATCCAACGCAGCAATTCGGTATAACTCGACGAAAACATAGTTCAGTAGCTCGACAAGACTGTTTTTATTCACAGCAGCATTGAGCAAACCACAAAATATCAATGGGATGCCGGCAGATCTTCGCGTAATGAGTTGTTGCTTAGATTCCATCAACTGAAGGCTGCTTGTCAAAAGCAGCTTCAAGTAAATCTCGTCATTGTGTGAGCGTGTTTGAGCAGCCGACGATAGTGCTGCGGTAATTGAGGCAAAAGCACCTCTGTGCGTCATATTCGCTAGTTGATCGATCAAAAGGCCGCATATTCTATGAATCTCAGGAGGAGCCACGAGAAGAAGATCAGATTTTCTATTGAGGTCCATAATGCTTTTGACAAGATGCGACATTTCCTTCACTACTCTCCAGTATCTGGAGTCCATGCTTGATGTACTCAATGTGGCTTGTTCCTTGGTCATTTCGCTCTTGATGATGGTCCAGATTTGTTCAATGGAACATAAAAGGCTAGTGATGAACTCACCAATCAACACTTCTTGCACCAGCAGTACGTCGCATTCTTTTAGTAGCAACGCCCAGGCAGTGAAAAAGCCATGAAGTTTGGAACGTCGCTGATTGAGTGCCTCCTCCATTTTATCAAAAAGCTTTGCCAAGACCTTTCGCTGATTATCGATATCTTTGTGCTTTTGGTACACAGAAAACACAGACATCACCAATTGCGCGGCGCTGTCACTCTGTCTTCCCTTGCAAGACTCGAGGAGTGTTAGGGTCCTCTCGAAATCTGTCAAATTGAAAACTCCCTGGAAGAGCTTGTAGGGACAGTTAAGAAGAATCAGAGATGCTTGTAACCTCAAATCATCGTAATTATTTGTGGAGTATCGCAACATGAGGCTAATGAAAGATGGCGAATAGATATCAATTATTCTGACTGGATCGTGTTTTTTTGATTTGATGCCACGACAAATGCCGTCGAACTCGTGCTCTATGAAAATCCCAAGCAACGTGAAACTCGTGGCCAATTGCGCGTAGGACGAATCTGGTACGACTTGGGCCACAACGTAATCGAAGATTACCAGGATAGCTGATTTGTAGTCGAGAACAGTCTGTTCTCTTTCGGCATCTGGTCTTTTTCTGAGACGAATTTCACTTGTTTGGATGTAATCTCTCATGTTGAGAAGGGCTTTTCTTAGAGTAGATGCAAAGACGGATCTAGATTCCGCCGTTTTGGATTCCCTGAAATACAAATCCAAGCGTAATCTATCTTGGATTGAATCAATGGCATATCGAGGACATGGTTTGGTTGGGTTGATGGCATTGGCAACCAAAGCAAACAGATACTGCCGTTCTTTTTCGATTGGACTCTCCAAAAAGACACAAAGTTGTTCAACAGTAATCGATCCCGAGTCGATCGGGTCACTTGAAGGGCATATTTCCTGACCTTTTTGTAGCACGGCCAAGAACGTCTCTTGCCACGAACTAGACATACCCCTATAGTCCAACCGCTTCGACCAATGGGGGAATTCTGTGGGGATCTGCTTGAATAGCTGAGGCAATAAGTATTCGATGATGTTTCTCGTCAAGCTGGCAACAGCCATTTTGTTTTCTATGAGTACCGACCACGACTGGATGAAGGTCTCCGAGTTGGATCGAGGCTCATGGAGCGTAGTGTAGAATGCACCTACCGCTTTGCTGATCGAGTTTGCCAAAGGCTCTGACCACATCATGTCGAGACAGCGGGGACCTAGGCTTGGTTGCGTGATGTATAGGACGCGTGCAAAGCCATGAAGGTCTTTCAACAAGAGCTCCAAGATGATATAGTAGCTCTTCAGGGTCTGAGGCATAGACTGGAGATTCGCAATGAAGCAGTCGAGGAACGACCGTCTGTGGGTCTCTTGGGTATCCAAGGAATTCACGAGAGCCACGAGCTTCTTCAACACGCCCATCACCGCATTCGTGAACGGGCCGCTTCCACTTTCATGGAATTCACAGACGTAGCAGAAAATGTGTTTCAATATAGACTCGCAGCCGGTTGCCGCATGGACTTCACGAAACTCCGGCCGGCGTCGAGCCAAGACGGCCGCACGATTGAGCCATATGGACAATGTGTCCAACTTCAACACGGCCTCTTTGTCTATCGAGCGGTGGGTATCTAGGCAGATCCAGATCTGGGACAAGAGATCCAAAAACGGGCGCAAGTCGTGGACCTCGTCAATGCGCATGGACCTAAGCTCCTCATGCACGGCGGCCACCTCCATCGGCCGTGGCTGGCTCATGTTTAGGCCAAAGGGTGTTTCTGCTCGTGATGGGCATCGAAATGAAGGCGCGCCTCAGGCACTTTGGCTCTAACCACCCACACCGAACATTTCCCGCGCGGACCGACCTTGCTTCAAAGCCCCTATCTGAGACTCACTGCTACTACCGGCCATGCTGTTCCAGAGCAAAAGCAGAAGCATATGGAATGGGTACTATCACCACTTCCCCTTCTACATGTTGACCGGGCCCGAAAGGCTTCTTTTGCACTTGTTTATTATTTCGTTCTTGACCTTGGTTGCCTATGGCTTGTTTAGCGTGATTCCCACCTACGTGCCTTTCTTGATCTCCAGGGCCTCCTACTATTTGACTGGCGGTGACTACTAGGCTGGACAGCGGTCAACATCCACCTTCCTCTTGCGCCTGGGCGTCTGGCCTTCGGGTTGGGTATAGTTAGCTTAATGGTATAGATAACTTAATGGTATAGAGTTGCTTAGCGGTGCAGATTTCAGGAAAGCTGATTCTGACATGTTTTCCGAATTCGGTATTGACGACCATGTACTGTAAAGCCCGGCCCAAAACGGCGTGTTCGTGTTCCTTTGATTTTGATTTCACCCTGCTCTTGACTTCTTTCTATCCCGCGTCTGCGCATACCTCTCGCAACATCCTTGGCTTACATGTATAGACGAAAGGTAAACGCACCGTTTAGGGCCCCACGACCGTTGGGTCTGTCGACAGAAAAAGAGAAAGACGGCAGCCTTTTCGTGTCGGATACTGAAGATCCTACGCCCGCGATATCATCTACTCCGAAAGCGCTGGAGGACGCGTCTCAAAGGCTCAGCAAGAGAACAAAGTTGGAACCGGCAAACAGAACCGCCGCCTTCAAGCATCCCAGATTACAGCTTCCAAAGAATCTGCCGGCGGAAGAAGCTCCGCATGCACCCGCCGATGAACCTACAAATGCCCTGAGCGGGTCTACAAAACACTACACTGTTCAATGGAGGAAGCGGTCCAAGCGGAAAAACAAGTCCTGGGATGGCGATGGGGTGATCAGCGTCTCAGACTCGGGGATCACGCTCAAGATCCAGCAGCCAGACCAGTCCTATAAGTACGCAGGGCGGTCGTCCCGAACAAGCACTGAGGGGGTCTTCTCAATCGGAATGTATGAGGTGGAGATTGACGCTGAGACTTCCAAATCGGAATTGGCGCTAGCCGCCTCTGGTATTGAATCTCAAAGTGCCACAGTCCCTACCCCAGACCAAGCCTTTTTATCCACTTCGCGTCCATTTTCCTCTGTCAAGAAGAATCTAACCTCGAGAAGATCCGATCCCACCGGTGAAACTAGTGGTAGATCTAGCGAAAGTGCCGAGCTGGCTTCAAGCCTTATTTTAGGCTCCCCTGACATTCCCAATACGAAGCAGGTCTATGTCGACCCCCGCTTAGTGGCGTTTCTTCGGCCCCATCAACGAGAGGGCGTTTCCTTCATCTTTGATTGCATCGTGGGATTCCGGAACCCTGGTATGTTCGGGGCACTCTTGGCGGATGAGATGGGACTAGGGAAAACCTTAATCACTATAACTGTTATATGGACTCTCTTGAAACAGAGCCCGTTTCTCTCGGAAAAATCAAACATAAAGAAGGTCCTCATTTGCTGTCCTGTTAGCCTCATTGATAATTGGAGAAGAGAGTTCGGGAAATGGCTTGACATGAACCGACTTGGCGTCTTGTCCCTCAACAAAATGAAGCAGTCCATTGCAAAAGATAAGCAAGATATCATTAATTTTGGCAAAAACAATGTCTACCAAGTCTTGATCATGAACTATGAGAAAGTTCTCACATGTAAGAACGAGCTAGCAGCTGTTGGTATCGACTTTCTAGTCTGTGATGAAGGACACAGATTGAAGAGTGCCTCCAATAAAGTTCTCAATTTCTTGAGTGAGCTTCCCGTCAAAAAAAGACTTGTTGTGACTGGAACTCCGATTCAAAACGACTTGAACGAATTCTACACCATAGTGAACTTCATTAATCCTGGAATTCTCGGGTCTGTGCAGCAATTTCAAAAAGAATACTTGAAGCCCATATCCAGGGCAAGAGAAGTTGGTTGTGCTCATGAAGGTGTGATTTTGGAGGGCAAAGAGAGATCCACGGCGCTAATTGAACTAACCAAAACTTTTACTCTCAGGCGAACAAAATCTGTCATAGAAAAATACTTGACCGCAAAGACTGACTTGATACTTTTTTGTCCTCCCACTAAGCTCCAAAAAGAGTTGGTCTGCTATGTCAACACTTGTTCATTTTTTGAAAAAACAATCAATTCTGGGAGTTGTGATGTTTTAGCAATCATAAATCTTTTCAGGAAAGTTTGCAATAGCCCTTCGCTTCTTTGCGAAGACAACTACTACAACAGCCTTGTGAGGAACTCAGATCAGTGTCCTCTGGCATTGTTGCCTACAAGTCTAGCGAATAGGCAGGTGGGAGGTAAAATCAATGTCTTGGTTCCGCTTTTGCTCGAATTCGTAAAGGGCGAAGAGAAGTCTGTGCTTGTCTCGAACTTTACGCAAACTCTTGACCTCATGGAGACAATCCTATCGAAGCTCAACATTCGATACGCTCGCTTGGACGGATCTACTCCGCCGTCCCTTAGAGATTCGTTGGTTGTTGCATTTAACAAATCGGATAAGTATCAGGTCTTTCTCTTGTCATCTAAAGCGGGGGGTGTGGGCTTGAATTTGGTTGGAGCATCGCGTCTCATACTCTTCGACAACGACTGGAATCCACTGGTGGACTTGCAAGCGATGGCAAGGATACATAGAGACGGTCAAAAAAGAGATGTTTTTGTCTACCGCTTATTTACAACAGGGTGCATCGATGAGAAAATTCTCCAACGGCAGTTATTGAAGAACAATTTGAGTGATATGTTTCTTGATGAGCAAGTGGACTCTGTTCTGGACATTTTTGACTACACTGATTTAAGAGATTTATTCTCGCTAAAGGAGACGCTTTGTAATACTCATGATCTTCTTGAATGCACTTGCGGTGGAACGGGAGAGTTGGATGATCAAAGTGAAGGCAGTTTAGCTCCGGAACTATCCACTCAAGAAGACTCCCCGGAAAAGGAGTGTCTACTGAGCAGTGATCTTACTTCTTCGGGGTACATGAGTGCACTCGAGTTGAAAAACTCTGCGGCGTCACAACAAGCAACAAAGCAGAGTATCCGTTCGGCATTGACGGGCTACAAACACTATAGTCCTGTGTCTTTTGATGGTAAAGATACTGGCGACGATATTTTGAACAACGTTATTCGCAAGGCAAATGGTGACTTGAGCTACATCTTTTCGAAAAGATTCTAGGTTAATCAAATATTTGTATATTTCTTGTATTTCATATTAAGATATTGTTCTATTTACAAGGGGCACGACATTAATTCCTTTACTCAGTCTTGCTCGACTTTTCGCCCTCGACTGACTTGAGATCATCTTGATTGGTCTCGGAAGCGGAGTCCGTGGTGCCTTCCTCCACTAATGAGCCCGTTTCCTCCACTGGCTCATCTCTCTTTTGAGCAACTGCGTTGGGCAATCTTTTGTTGGTGATGAAGAGGCAACAAATCAAAGCAATAGCGGCATAGCCAATATTCATGATAAATGTGTTTCTGATACCTTTCATTAGCTCTTCTTTCAAAAACAGTCTTGCGTCCGGCGACATGCTGTCAATGATGTTAGTTCTGCTTATAATGGATTTCAAGTCATACAGCAGAAGCTCCTCGATGATTTCCTTCGACTGTTTCGCAAGATCCTTTTCGATATTGTTAATGAATGTGGTGGTGTAAACTGTGTCAGCCAATGCACCCGAGAGAGCACCACCAATAGTACGAAGGAAATTGATGAGGGTTGTTGCCATGATAATTCCACCTGGGGTCTTTGGAGCCGTTATCTGGCCAGCGATAATGGTAGATTGCATAATAACTCCGATTCCAACACCACCCAATATAAGATAGCCGATCTTTTGATGAGTGTTGGAATCGACTTTGAGCAACACTAACAAGCCCATTCCGATTAAACCACAGACGTTACCAAACACGGCAAATGGCTTCACAAAAGTTGTTTTCTTGACAAGGATTCCGGTGCTGATAGACGAGACCACAACGGCGATAATACATGGAAGAAGATCCACGCCCGATCTCCATGCAGAAGCATCGTGTATGACTTGGAAATAAATCGAAAGATACAAGACACTGCTTATGAAGTAACTGAAGCTACCAAACAAGCAGAATCCCGCTGCAACAGTTTGGTAAGATTTAACGACATCAAGAGGAATAAGGGGGTTCTTAGAAAACATGAAATTCCAAATACCGAAAGCAATCACAAGAAGACCCCCGAGAACGAAGCAAAGAATAACTGCCGCGGATCTCCATGAATGTTCACCACTGGAACCAAATGTTAAAGCAAGAAGGATCAAAACCAAACCTGGAGTCATGATAGCAATTCCAAAATAGTCAATTAACTTCAACTTATCTTTGATAGACGTCTTCACTCGTGGAGGATTAAAGGCAAAAAAGAACGCTACCAACGCAACAGCTCCAATTGGTAAATTGATGTAAAAACACCAACGCCATGAGACATTGCTTGTGAACGCACCTCCAACTAAAGGACCAAGAACGGAGGATACAGCGAAGACACAGCCGATTAAAGCCATTCCTAAAGGTCTCCTATGCATTGGGAGAATCTCTGTGATGAGAATAAAGACAAGTGTTTGTATACCACCACCACCAACACCTGCCAAAACTCTTCCGCCAATAAGCACATTCATAGAATTAGCCAAGCCGCACATTAAAGAACCGGCTTCAAAAATGACAACGGCAGCAATCATGGAGTATTTTCTTCCGAAAATAATAGCGATCTTTCCCCAGACTGCGACCAACACAGACATACTAATGAGAAAGCCAGACGTCAACCATCCGATCTGGTTGGTCGCGTGGAACTTGTTTCCCACTGTACTCAAGATAGTGGCGACAATAAGCTGGTCCAAGGAGAACAAAAACATACAGAGGTATGCCGAAGCCATGCAAAGAAAAAGAGTGAATCCCAGAAAATACATGTCTTCTCTTTTTGTGCCATCACCAGCATCTGACTCGAAGTA
The DNA here is from genome assembly GCA_002893665.1 of Metschnikowia orientalis. Lineage (NCBI taxonomy): Eukaryota > Fungi > Ascomycota > Pichiomycetes > Serinales > Metschnikowiaceae > Metschnikowia > Metschnikowia orientalis. The sequence continues at coordinate 1,090,150 of NXGZ01000002.1, read as the reverse complement.
TTCTTTCTTTTGGATTTCTTCTGGTGGTTGCAAAGCGATTGGTGCTTCAACCTGAGTTTTTGAGGCCTGCTCATTCATTTTCTGGCTAGTAAGTTTTGCTTAAAGTCTTTTTGGTGTTTGATTGAGAATTTCAATTGATGCATCTTCCCGAAATTTATAAGTTCGACCCAGGTGGCAAAAAAAAGTGAAACACGGAACTGCTATGTTTCTACCGTTAACTCCGATGAGCCGTGAGGCGCGCGCGGCTCGTAAAAAAGGAATCCTACCCAAAAGGGTTATATCCGAGGTGCGGCTCCGTCTGACACCTGAACGGCTCGGTCTGACACCCGAACGAACGGCTCCGTCTGACACCCGAACGGCTGCGCCTTATAAAGCTAAATGGATCTATACCATGGCGGTTTGAAGGGTCACATTTACAATCTCTCACGTAATAATGACTAGCGTAGTTTCAATTCCCGGCAAATTCGGCTTCGGCTCAATGTCCTTGACTTGGACCCCTGAACCAAAGCCCATTGAAGAAGCGATCGAAGTTATCAAGTACACCGCTGATAAATATAACGTCAAATTTATTAACGGTGGCGAGTTTTACGGACCGGATGACATCAACTTGAAGTATCTCCTGGAATTCTGGCGCAAGTATGGCTCTGAATATCCAGACTTGGTGATTTCTGTGAAAGGCGCTATCAATACGCAAACTTTGGCCCCGGATGGGTCCAAAGCTTCAATTGATCACTCCATCTCCAAATTCATATCCTACTTTCCGTCAGATAGAGCCAAGAGGCCAAAGCTCATTTTCGAAATAGCTCGTGTTGATCCCAACACTCCTTACGACCAGTCAGTTTCATATATCCAAGAATATGTGAATAAAGGCTTGATTGATGGCATTTCTCTCTCCGAGGTGGGTATCAAGTCAATTTCCATAGCTGCTGATACTGCCCCCATCAGTTGCGTGGAGATTGAATTTTCTCTCATGTGCCAAGATATCTTCGAAAATGGTGTTTTGGAAGAACTCTCCAATAGAGGTATTCAGGTGATCGCTTACTCTCCCTTGTGCAGAGGTTTCTTGACCGATAGAACCGCAAACGACTTAGATTCATTTTACAAGTTGTGCCATAGACCTGGANTCCAATAGAGGTATTCAGGTGATCGCTTACTCTCCCTTGTGCAGAGGTTTCTTGACCGATAGAACCGCAAACGACTTAGATTCATTTTACAAGTTGTGCCATAGACCTGGAGACATGAGGGGTCATCTTGACAAGTTTTCTGAGGAGCATTTCCCCGAAAACCTGAAAGTCGTTCTCAAGCTTGCAGAATTCGCCAAAAAGAAGGGAACCACTCTCGAATCCTTAGCCTTGTCCTGGATCGTTGCTGTAAGTGGCCAGGAAGACTTCAACGGCATCAAAAAGGTTGCCAAAATTCTCCCTATTCCAAGCGCAAGTACACCAGAAAAGACGGACGCTAACTTGGGACTGATCATCCCTTTAAGCAGAGCTGATTTGAACGAAATTAAGTCGATAACTGATCAGAATAAGGTCCAGGGTATGCGTTATAATGACCATGCTAAACACTTGGACTTTGCATAAACTTTTTCCTTGAGCATATTAACTCTTTTTTTTTTGCATTTTTGGAATATTATGCTTTATTGAAAAAAATAATTCTAGCAAGCCCTAACGAAAAGAATTCAGCCATGGAGCCCCGTTATCTCTATGTGGCTGCGAAGACCGCAAGTGGTGCAAGTTGGCTTATTGGCCGCGGCCATTCTTGAGTCTGGCTTCTGCAGCACGGGCTCGTTGTTCCCTCATTAATCGCATTTTCTGTTGATCAGTCAACCCTGCAGTGTTCGGAACTGCAGTCATGACTCTGTGCTCACTTGCTGGTTTTGCTGACGGCCTCTCTGTTTCGGCGGGCGGCTTCTTAGCCAACTCTCCCTCGATCAATTTCTTGCTGTGCATTCTCGAAGCAGCTTCCTTTTCTTTCTCTATTCTCGCGATTTCCTCGCTGCTCACTGCAGGGCCCACCTTAGCCTTGTTCCAGTCGCAGTAGTCTTCCCCCAATTCGAAGCGACATGCCTGGAACACGCCCATCACCTGATCCGACTGCCGTATTTGTGCCGGTGTTCTTCCCGAACTGTTGGTCACTGTCGGGTCAGCTTTCAAACTAACCAAAAGGACCCTGACTAAGTGAGTTTGTCCATGCGAGGAAGCGTAGTGCAATAGGGTGGGCAAGTTGGCGTATTTCTCACGTGGGGTGAGCTCCATGTCCACGCTCAATTGCTTCGATTTAAGGTAATTCACAAGAAAGGGTGCCTTCGACTTCTTCAAGAAACCCACTAGATCGCTTGTCTGTGTGTCTGATTCCGGCACCGCCTCCTCCTTTGTGGGGATCTTTTGGTGCTCTGGCTTGGTTGCTTGTTGTGGTGCAATTGTTGCCTTCGGAATCTCCACATCCACCAAGTACGTAAGCTTTGTCCATGCGCTTTTGACTTCGCTCAAAGTGGCTCTTTTTGTTGTGAATGGAAACGACCTTATTCTTGGATCGCTGGACTGAAGCTGAGCGCCCTCGTACCCGACTAAGATCTTCCGGTTCGAAATTCCGTTGGCACGAATGAAAATGTGCTGCGCTCCGGCTATGTACAGCTTCCATGCTTGTAGTAATTCCCTTACCTCCTTTATAAGTGCCTGCTCGTTGTAACGACGAATGCTTGATCCGGCAGAGTTTGCTTTACCGTGAGCGTTGTCCGACGCGCTTTGAGATCCACCCTGCTTCCTTCTGGTAGTATACCGATGGAAAGTCTTGGATTGTATGACAGACACTTTCTGCATAGCAACCGTCTCCTTATGGTTTTTAGCATTACCCTTGATGCTTGACCTTCCATGTGAAATCACAGCTCCTGCAAAATGCCCGCCACCAATCATCAAAAGAACAGAATGTCCCGCTCTAGATTTGGCGCTGTTGTATTCTTTGAGTCCCTCGACCACGTGTCCTTCAAGAAGTTGTTGCTCCGGGAACATGGCCTTGTATACTCCAAAAGCCCTGCCGATTGGCAAAAGAGGAGACTCGAGTAGAACAAAAGGCGACTTGGTGTTCATGTGACTCACGGGAGACTCTTCTTCGGCTGGTCCACCTGGTTTCATGGACAACTCTTCGATTAAGCCGGGAAGCTTTCCATTTTCGTACTCCAGCTCCTCATCCGAGGAGTCTGAACCCGAAAGACTATCCATGGATCTTGTTTCAATGAGATCCTCAAACTCTTGTTCAGTCAATGGAGGCAAGGGTATAAGTGCTCGCTTCAAGTTCAACCGATGCAAGTCTGTTTTGTAATGTTGCACCCTCTCATTCTGGGGAATCTCGGGTCCAAACTCATATTGGCAGGTCAAGCATACCCTGGTATTCTTTGCTTTTGACTCTACTGGTTCAGGTGAAGTGTCTTGTGTGCAATCTTTCGCCGGTTTCGGATCCAGTACAATTGAGTAGGAGGAGTCAAAATGAAGGAGCCTGAAATCATTCAAGGCATTTTCTTCAAGACCGAATATGTAATCGTCTCTTTTACTCATTATACTGCTGAGCGCAATGAGCTTATGCGACGCTGACGTATAATTATTGCGCATCTGCTCACGACTCACGTTCTTTGCATCTTGACAACTACTTTTACTGAAGGCTGCAGGAATTATGCCTGACATGTCTCTGTAATCCTTCCCACGTAAATGGATCAGAATGCTTTTCTGGTCGTTTTTGTGCCGGATTCAATTTTTGAGTGATATTTGATTTCTTCTTTCTATTTCATTTTAACCCACGAGTGACTAACTGTGCAGAGATGCGAATTGTCTCAGAAGGAACTCAACTTGGATAACAAAAAATGAGATACGATTTCAGTGCCGCGTGGCTTAAGATTTTGGATTGTCTATATAATTAAAGCTCATTGAATCGTTTAAGTGCATTATGACATTTTAGATAATTCTTCGGTGGCCAACCCGTGTCGAGCCGCTTACTGAGATCCAAAACGGTGGCATTCCTTCAAAAAATGCTCGACCTTCTCTGGCTTCATGAAAGGGTGAGTTCCGTGGCCAAAGTTGACGATGTAGTTTTTCTTGCCGCCTCCGAAACCTTTGATCATCTGCTCCACCTTCTGAGTAATGACCTCATCGGAACCGTACATGATACCAGGGTCCAAGTTGCCCTGCAAGGTGATTCTCCGGCCATTGACGATCTTAACGGCTTCTTCAGGCTTGTATAGCCAGTCGAGCGAAACGGTGTCGTAGCCGGACTCGCACAAATCGTCCAAGGCATACCAAGCACCTTTGGCGAACACCGTCAACGGAACCTTTTCGGTAATTGCCAATTCCTGCAATCTCTTGGGCAATTTCTCAGCGATTTGTCTTAAGTAGGGCAAACAGAACTCATTGAATTCATGAGGCCCTAATTCGCCCGCCCATGACTCGAAAACCTGCAACATCTGAGCCCCAGCCACAACTTGCTGCGCCAAAAATTCAACACAGGCGTCTGTGATGGCCTGCAACAACTCGTGAGACTCGGCCGTGAACTCGTAGATCCATTGCTTGGCAAACCTGAACATCTTGGATCCCTGACCTTCGGTCATGTACACCAAAAGAGTCCATGGCGCCCCACAGAAGCCTAACAAAGGCACACGTCCGTTCAACTTATGCCGGGTAAGGTTGATAGCCTTGAATGCCCAGTCCAACTCCTTGAGAATGTCTGGCTTTTTCACGACCCTCTTCATGTCTTCTTTGCTTCTCAAAGGGTCCACAAAGACAGGTCCTTTTCCCTCCACCATCTCGATTTCGAAACCCATGGCCTGAGGGATGACCAAGATATCGCTGAAAATGATGGCTGCATCAATGAGACCGTCGAAGTGGTCGATAGGCTGGATGGTGATCTCCGCAGCAATCTCAGCATCTCGGCAAGTCTCAAAGAAGTCTCTTTTGCCTTTGACCACATGATATTCGGGCAAGTATCTTCCTGCCTGTCTCTGACGTCGTTAGCACTAGGGTGTCCGGGTAGCATTTCCAGAATTACATACCATGATCCAGATTGGAGGTCTCTCGACCGTTTCGCCCTTGGCGGCTCTCAAAATGAGGTCGTTTTTCAATGGAGGGAAAGACATTCTTTGGTTGTGGGGGACGCAGCGCCGAGGCTCTCGACTCGCTTGTGATGGGAGAAAGGCACGGGTTTCTCCATCAGCAGGGTTGCTCTCTCCATGGTTACACAGCCGATTTTGCGCTACAATGGTGGAATTGTCTGGAATCGCCCATGAAAATACAAGGGTTTCCCCTCATACACGACTTTTTCATTAGAGTGGGCCCCTCTTTGAGCAGCGATTAGCTTGTGTCTTGCTGGATCTTGTTTTGGGGTGCGCGCCAGCCACACCCTGCTTCTCATTAATTTGGCGAGCAGTATCTCAAATAGCTTATCAGTCACTCATAAGTATGTCCCGGGAAAGCGTCTCATCGAGCCCACGCCGAGGCAGCTTTGACAATGCCGACGGGAGCAGGCCTCAGACACACTCGCGCCACGAGTCTGGCTCCAAACCCAATTATGTTATTCGTGTGTTCCGCTCTATTTTTGGTTATAGAAAAACCACACTCACTTTCTTGGTGTTCCTTACGTTTTTGTCAACGGTGATCATTTCTTCGATCGACAATTCATTGGGCAGCTCTGTCTCAATGCCTGATGATGCAGACGAAAAGTTCATCTTGGATTACTCTTGGGACTGTCTTCAAGCAATTGGTGCTCATCCCCACACATACACATCTAGAAACAACGACAAAGTTCATGACTTCTTGGAGAAGGAAATTCGCAATACGATCAAAGGCTCCGATTTTATCGAGTACGACAATGACCTCAACTACACGAACAACATAATATTTGCCGTCAAGTATCTCAATTACGACTCTGTGTCATACTACGAGAGCAACAATTTGTTGGTGCGTATCAACGGCACAGATTCCGAGTTACCGGCTCTTCTCTTGAGCTCTCATTACGACTCAGTCCCTCTGTCGTATGGAATCACCGATGACGGGATGGGCGTTGCTTCGATGATGGGTATCTTGAAGCACTTCGCCAAAAACCCCAAGCTTCGCCCTGCTCGGACCATCATTTTTAACTTCAACAACAACGAAGAGTTTGGGTTGTACGGTGCAAATGCCTTTTTATCACACCCATGGTTTGCACAGATTCGCTACTTCTTGAATTTGGAGGGAACTGGTGCCGGAGGAAAAGCCGTTCTATTCAGGGGCACCGATTACGGGATTATCAAGCATTTTTCAAAAGTCCGCTTTCCTTATGCCACATCTTTGTTCCAGCAAGGCTTTAATAACGACCTCATCCATAGCGAAACCGACTATGCAGTTTACAAGAACAAAGGTCTTATCAGGGGCCTTGACTTGGCTTTCTACAAACCTAGAGATTACTATCACACTGCAAGGGACAGTATACAAAACACCAATATTCTATCATTATGGCACATGCTTTCTTGTGCTCTTGACTTCTCGGTACATTTCTCGGAACTGGCACAAGACTTGGATGAAGAAAAATCACTTGCCTCAGAAGGCTCAGATTTTGATTCCGCAGCATACACATCAATTCTCAACTATTTTTTTGCCATTCCAATTTCCAGCCTTGTTGTTTCCAATATTGTTTTGCTTTGCGTTGTCCCCGTTGTATTTTTGTTCTTCTTTATTATTGTTTTCAAGCATAAGAGGTCATGGAAGATAAGTTTTATCAACTTCGTTAAGTTTCCATTGTCAATAATCTTCTCATTCACGATTATGAGCTTCTTCACTGATGTTTTTGTTATTCCATACAATCAATTCCTTATCAATAACTCGATAAGTGCCCTCTTGGCGATGTTGCTTTCCTTTTTCTTGCTCCTCAACTACACATTTTTGAACAGTTTTAACTGGCTTTTCAAACACTTTAAGGGCCATCAACACGATGAAAAGCTTGTTGTAATGATTCAAATCACATTTGCCTTTTGGGTTGCATTACTCTGGTCCACAATCAACCTCTCCAAAAATGGCATCGGTCATGATCATAGTGGAGAAATTGGGTTCCCTATTTTATTCTGTCTTAGTTCGGTGGCCTCTTTGGTGGGTTTACTCGGCTGGAGCTTCAAGCATTCGGTCAAAAAGCCCGTCAAATTTGGCTCTGAAGACAGGGCCCCTTTGTTGCAAAGTGACACATCACAGTACGGATCAAATGATGCAGCTTCTTTGGAGGCATCAACATCCTTTTCATTCAAATCTGGTATCTCAAGTAAAGACGAAATTGATAGAAAGAAGTCATTTTCGTACGACTGGCTTATTCAATTTTTGATAATTGCTCCAGTTTCGTCTTATGTTGTATACAATTCAGGTTTTTTGATTTTAGACGGTATAAACAAGTCTGTTCAAGAGTCTCTAAAGGCCCAACAGATGATTTATTTGTTTTTGAAGCTATTCGTTCTTCTTTGGTCTATCCCCTTCCTCCCTTTCATTTTTAAAGTCAACAGAATTATGGTCCTTGTTCTAATACTTGTTTTGATCCAGGGGATAGTGATTCTTGGCACCAAATCAGCATTCGATGAGGCCAATCCACTAAAACTAAGATTTTTGGAGACAATTGACCTAGACTCGACACCACCCTCCAACTCGGTGATAGTCAGCGGCCGTCTGATTGATTCGGTGCCTGCAATTTTACAAGACATACCATCTTTGAAAAAGGCAAATGCCACGGTGGACATGGAAACTGTCGGTGATGGTATGCTGAGGTATACATTGAACACAACGTCAATTCCCAAATTACCAGGTGGGGCAGAAGTCACAGAAGACACAATCAAAATTGAGGTATTGAAAGACTCCACATCGACTTCAGATGCACCATTTGGAATGTTGACCGGGGAAATAAGAATAATTGTGCCGCAGAATAGGAATTGCAAGGTGACATTTAGTACAGCTGAATCAATAGTGAAGATTTTTGGCAGTCTGCCTTCAGAACTGCTTTCGCCTGTCAAGCGTGTTACCGTTTATACAGACGAACAAATTGGAAATAGCTCTTATCAGGGAATATTTCTGTCCAAGAAAGGACAGAAGAGTTATGTTTGCAAAGATTACGAGACGATAAGACAATTGCAACTTAACAAGCTTGATTGGAATAAGCCTTATCACCTAGGCTTTCAGTGGGTTCCTGCAATTGCCTCTGCAGCCGCAGATGCAGACATTGTGACAAACCTGAAAGTCAATGTGAAGAAGTTAGGTGTCCAAGTCGAATGCTACTGGAGCGAGTTGGAGAGTATTGGGTTAGGCAAACGGAGTGACTTTGAGACGTCGGCTACCATTCCAATTTATGAAGAGCTTCTTCAGTATAGCCCAGGATATGTCACGTGGTCAAACTTGGATCGCGGGCTTTTCTCGGTTAAAAAATACGTCGAGTTGTGAGGTGGGCGAAATAATACGAAGATTTTTATAGAATAAATTAAAATTATGATATGGGTAAAAAAGCATACGGGGAGCAAAAAGTATGCGATTTCTGTGGATTGAACACAGGACCTTCAGATCTTCAGTCTGACGCTCTCCCGACTGAGCTAAAACCGCTAAGAACCCATGCCGGGACTCGAACCCGGAATCTTTTGATTAGAAGTCAAATGCGCTAACCATTACGCCACACAGGCAGATCGTGACCGTTAAATCTGCAAAGAAAACAGTACCTCTTAGTACAAATCAAAGCCTAACCGTAGGTGCACGAGCCTAGCAGTACATATCAATACTACCCATAACACAGAAAGTTTGTTGGTCTTGGATATCGCTCGAGAGGACGAAGTACAGACTTCATTTGGCGAGACTATTGCGTTTTGACTTCATTGATTCTGTGATAGCTGCAAACATCAACATTCGCTCATCAACGAGCAATGTAATGTTAACCAGATTTGTGGAGAATAACAGGTGTAACAGCTCGCGTCAAGCTCTAATGATGATTAAGAGTTTTAAAGATATCATATTTTGTAAATAGTACATGCTTTTCAAATTTTCTGTATATTGGAGGGTTGGCCGAGTGGTCTAAGGCGGGAGACTTAAGATCTTCTGGACGATTGTCCGCGCGAGTTCGAACCTCGCATCCTTCATGACTTTTTGCTTCACGTCGCTAATGCTACCTTTTAGATTCATCAGTGGACCCAGAATAGCCTCCCAGCTTTCGGTGAATTGTGCCATGCCTGGAGCTCGCACGCACAGCAGAATTGTGTGGGTGCCTGCCAGGCTTGCGTGATGTTCACGCGAGTCTCAAAGCAACTCACTGTGCGAGCAACAGCACGTTGTCTGCAGGCACAGGACCGCTTCTACTTACACCCAACACGATTCAGAATTTGACGAAACCCTGGAATCTTTGTACTTTCGACAACCGCGAAGTTACCAGGAAAGACTGTAGGTATATTGCTCTAAAACATTGTTGGTGGACCCGGCTTGGACCCGAACCACATTTAGAGGGCCTGGCAAAAGTGCCATTCTGCAGGACAAAAACGAGCGTGCGCTTGTTGCAGTCGAATTCGACGAGCTTCGGCGACTCATGTGTCGGCCCGGCACATTATGTCTCGTGACCTTTCGCAGCTGCGTCACAGTGCGCGTGTCTGGGTACCTGGCTAAGATTATCCTGTACCCTAAAGCACAGCGTGGTGTTGCTGCGGGGCTAGATTGCTTCGAATTGGGTCACTCCCAAGTATATAAGCTTGTAAGATTCCCGCCCCCTATATCCCTCAGCAACAAGAATATCCTAAATAATCTCACACAAAACAACAAACACAATGGTCTCCCCACACAAAATCTTTTACAAAGGCGCTGACGCCGACTTCATTCTTTTCATCGACAATCCTGAACTCGCCAAAAAATACCAGGCAGGAGACAAAACAATTCCATTGATCGACGTCGTTTCCGTTCTCAAGATTTTTGTAAGCAGAGATGGCGGTGCCGAGGGTATCTTGGATGAGGCCTCCAAAGAACAATTGGAGAACGAATTCGGTAAGGGCACCACCGTGGAGTCTGCCGTTGAGAAGATCTTGAAGGGAGGTGAGGACAAGCATAGCGTGGGCAGGATCTAAGGTCATGCAGTCTGCGCGCTCCATGTTTGTTCAACTTTTGCATCCATCAGCAGATGACTGGCGCAAGCCAAAATAGCAGTTGCACTCAGTACATACAAGGGGTGGATCCCCAGCAAACTCCATAAAATATTTTGAATACGACATGGACTGTAGAGTGACACATTGGCTAGAGAGCGATTTGTCGGACTGCTGAGCGAATTTCCGGATTGTTGAGCGATCTTGGTAGAGGCGCGAGACAGGATATGGTGCTCTTCCCCACGTCGTCTGCATTCATCTGCTCACGGGCGGTTTCCCACCAGGAGCCCATGGCGTCGCAATTGAGTGGGTAAGAAATTGCCGAGACCTTCAAAAAGGCAAACTTCTCCATGCTGAGTCAAATTCATCAAATGTATGAGGAGTATAAGGTGCCGTTGTCGTGCAGTTTTACTCGATGAAGGCGCGCGCAACCACCCAATTGCTGCCGATCAACTACATTCATCATAATCATGAGTTCCAGAGCGTTAAGACGGCTTGAGAAAAGTCGCCTTGAGTTGCGTGCAGACGAAGACCCGTCCTCAGACGAGCCGGAGTTCAGCACAGGCCCGAAATCCAATGCATTTGCTCTATTGAATGAGGAAGCAGGTGATCTGAGTGCTGAAAGCGCCGATGAAGCATCCAAGGAAACCAATGCTTCCCCGAGGGAGGCTCCCTCCGAGACCAAAAGCGAGCCCAAGAAAACTCCCAAGAAAAGCAAACAGAAAAAAAAGAGCGCCAAATCAAAGAAGCAAGCCGACAAGAATACTGAAAATGATGACTTGGAGCTCGATAGGTACTTGGAAGAAGTGAGAAGACAAAACCACGAGCAGAGCTCTCGAAATAGTCCCAGTGCCCCTGAAGTTGAAGAATTGGAAGATAACGAAAAGGAGCTTAACGAAGAGGAACCGCCTTTCGCCTTTGCGGATCTGAATTTTGTTTATTTCACAACAGAGAGGCTTTCAAAATGCTTGCATCTTTTGTCGGTTGAGTCTGTCAAGAACCTCGATCCCGATACGGAGCTCAAGAATTTGTTCGGCAATTTGTCCTTGGAAACGATCGAGGACGCCAACAGCGCCACGTCTTTGGCCATTTCTCCGGAAGTTTTGGCGCAATTCAAGAAATTGGCCCGCCTCACCCGTGGGTGGGGAGGATCGGACCACAGAAGTGTTCCTGGAACATCAAGGAAGTTGCTCTTGACCCGCATCAAAGATGACTGGTTGCCTACCACGCAAAAGACAATCAGCATGGACGATTTGTCCGAGGAGGAGGTCTTGAAGTATGAAGAGTACAAAGAATCCTTGGTGGATTACGAAATCTTGAAACTGAAGATTCGAAACGAATCCAAGCTAGGTGTGCGGTATTTCAAATTCACAAAAGTGCCCTCCATGCAAGACAGGATGGCCAATTCCAAGTTTTACGCATCGGTGGTGATGACGCCTGATCCAGAGTCCTTGATGCGTCTCGTCCAAGAATATCCGTACCACGCGGAATCGTTGTTACAGGTGGCAATGGTGCTTTTAAGACAAGGTAACGAGAAGTCCACCTGCACAGCTCTTCTCGAAAAGGCGTTATTTGTCTTCGATAGGAGTTTCAGCAAGCGTTTCCACGAGCTCCTACAGAGCGGGCACTCAGAGCTCATCAGACTTCCCTTTGAAGTATTTGCCAACCGCCAGTTCTACTTGAACATATTTCGCTTGATCACTGGTTTCGGGGAGAGGTCCACATTCTTTACTGCCTTAAATTACTGCAAGCTCTTGCTTTCATTAGCACCGGCCGAAGATCCCTTAGGAGTTCGTTATTTTATCGATCATTACGCAATCGCATCTGAGGAGTACTCCTATCTTGTGAAGCTAGTGGACTCATCTCTTGTGCAGACCTATACTTCCTGGTTCACGCCTGGCTTAGCCTTCTCTAAGGTGCTAGCATTGTTGCAATTGGATAAGGTTGACCAGGCTAAACAGAGTCTTCAGAAGGCTTTTGTGAGCCATACATACTGTGCGGCACGTCTTCTCAGAGAGGTATGTCTAGCACCAAGATTGCCCGCTCAAATTAAAAGCTTGGAGCCAGACGTATCCACAGAGATCGAATGCGAAACCTACATGATCAGAGCTGCTGCTCTTTGGAAAGAGCAAGCCCACAGGGATTTCTTACATGACGAGCTCATGCATCTATTTGAAACATCCGGATCCGGAAGCACAGGCTCATGGTTGACGAGCTGGATGAGCAAGAAGTCTGCCAAAAAAGAAACTGACATCCCCGTTAACTTGATAAGATTTGCAGTCTTGTCCGGAGAGAACAAGGTCTTGGCGAAAATCCCCGAGAAGGTTTTCGCCAGAGATGACGTTCTCGAGTACGACGTGCTTCCGCCCAAAGACAACTCGACTGAGTACGACGTCTTCACGGGCCTGAAGTCGGATACCAAGGTGACTGATTCGCTTTTCGATTACCTCGACCACAACATTATCAGTGCCATTGTGCAGAATAGGACTGGTGCTGAACTACACGACTTTATGGGCTTAGATGAAGAGGACCCGGACGGTATACGGGACTAATCATCTGTCATCCGCTTAATTGCACCTCAATCAATAGCATCCAGTAATGTTTCGAAACATGTAGAGTCTACTTTCCATACTCGACAGCCACAACAAACAGTGTGTGCTGATTAGTCGGCATCTCACTTGACGAACCAATCTATAAAACTTAAAGCATCTTGGAATTTTCAACCCTCCAATGCTCTCCACGTTTTGCTTTACGTGCATTTTTTCGGCCTGTTCTCAATCAGTGGTGAAATATCTAAGACTCGCGCAACCGGACCGGAATTCAACGTGCTACTATAAACTGCACTCTTCTATACATGTATCCCTATGATTGCAATCAATCTTGATTTCGCTGATCTTCAGTGGCAGTATCAGATCTCGACAACTTTCTTCGTTTGCTTCATAGCTCCACTCATATACTACGTGTACGAGAAATACATTACGCAAAGACCCAACAAATACAACAAGCTCGAGTCTCCTCGCAAACTCGAGTACCTGATTCCCGATGAGGCAAAGCGCCATTGGAAAGGAAAAAGACTCTATCCCCCAAGCATTGAGCTCAAAGAGGGTGGCGAGAATGACAAAATACAAAGTTACTGCCCTGCAACAGGCCAATATTTGGGTACTTTTACATGCACATCAAGAGAAGAAATGGACAAGAAAATAGCGTCAGCCTCGCGTGCTCAGACTGATTGGGCCAAGTCTACCTTTGCCACAAGAAAGCAGCTTCTCAAGACACTCAATCAGTACATCTTGGACAACCAGGAGAGCATAGCCCGAGTGGCATGCAGAGACAGCGGGAAGACCAAGCTCGATGCGTCCATGGGCGAAATAATGGTGACTTTGGAGAAATTGAATTGGGTAGTGGCTCACGGAGAAAAAGCACTCCGCCCTTCAGCACGGGCAGGTCCTTCGTCCTTGCTTCTAGGCCTAATGAAAAATGCAGAGGTTCGCTACGAGCCCCTTGGAGTCGTGTCTGCAATCATATCTTGGAATTACCCACTCCATAACTTGATTGGTCCTGTGATCGCGGCATTGTTCAGCGGAAATGCCATAGTTGTGAAGTGCTCAGAACAGGTAGTGTGGTCGTCCACATGGTTCATTGGTATGATTCGTGCAGCGTTACGGCTGCTTGGTGCGAGCGAAGACTTGGTTCAATTATGTTACTGCTTTCCAAATGATGCCGACTATTTCACCTCCCACCCGGGATTGAAGCATATCACCTTTATTGGGTCTAAGCCTGTGGCTCACAAGGTCCTACAGAGCGCGTCCAAAGAATTGACCCCCTGTGTTATCGAGCTAGGGGGAAAAGACTCAGTATTGGTGCTTGATGACAAAATCGACTTGAAGGCCTTGTCTTCAGTGATCTTGAGGGGCACGTTTCAAAGCGCTGGTCAAAACTGTATCGGAATAGAGAGAGTGATCTGCCTTCCAGAGGCCTATGACAAGTTGATTGAAATATTGAGCCAGCGCATGAGTGCTTTCAGGCTAGGATCCGACATTGACCAGTTGGATGAAATTGACATGGGTGCCATGATCTCGGACAATCGTTTTGAAAGAATCGAGCTGCTCGTAGAAGACGCTGTTGCCAAGGGCGCCCGATTATTGTACGGTGGAAAACGTTATCTGCATCCGAACTACCCCCAGGGACACTATTTCGAGCCCACGTTACTCGTGGATGTTGATACTTCTATGGACATTGCTAATGAAGAGGTTTTTGGTCCTGTCTTGACAATGATGAGAGCAGATGATGTCGAATGCGCCATTGAGATCTCGAACAGCACGGAGTATGGCTTGGGAAACTCGGTCTTTGGTCTGCTGTTTTCTGAATGCGACACTGTCGCCGCAAGACTACAAAGCGGTAATGTTGCCATAAATGATTTTGCCACATTCTACGTTTGTCAATTGCCATTTGGAGGCATCAAAAAATCCGGCTATGGCAAATTCGGAGGTGAAGAAGGTTTGACTGGTTTGTGCAACGCAAAATCCATCGTTATGGACAAGCCTCTCTTGCGAGCACTCGGCGTCAAGACAGCTATTCCGCCTCCCATTGACTATCCCCTCGCAGATGATAAGAAGGCTTGGGACTTCGTCAGCAGTCTCAATTCAGCAAGCTACGATAACAGATTCTGGAAAATCGTGAAGGCTTTTAGAAAATTAGCAAAGGGGGGTGCTTAGCGAGCGACCAACTCGGAACTGTATGAAATTGTGAACGCTTCCTCTCAAATACATGGCATGGAAAAATAAATCGATGTTTATTTAGACTGTAATTAACTTATTCGAAGAAAGCGTCATTAAGCGTTGATGTGTAACTCTGGAGTTGGCTTAGTTGCTGCATCAACTAACAACTGAACCACAGATGACTTCTTCTCGCTGAACACTTTTTTGATGTCTTGCAATTCCTTCTCAACGGATGCGTCTGCTTCTTTCTCGATGTTGTCGTTCAATCCAGCATGGTCGCTTTCGAACTTCTTCAATTCGGCATCTTTTTGGGCCTTGTATTCATCAATCTCCTTTTGGGCGTCAGCCTTGGCCGATTTCAAACGCTCAGTTCTGTACTTCCTTGCATCGTTGACGATGGATGCGGCTTCCTTTTCGGTTTTCAAAAGTGACTGGATACTGGTTGACATCTCTGTGTTATCTGAACAAGCTCGCTCAACCTGGAAATACCCGATAATTACTTGATAAAAACGGGGCGTGTACACAACGCGAGCACGTGATTTATCCGCGCTATCTCTGGCCATTAGGCCCTAGCCGGACTTTAACCCTGGCTAAAAAATATGTACTCAATTTCACTAGCGTTCATGATTACTCAACGTAATATCCTTCGCCTATAGAGCGGAGCATATACTCGTCAATATGCCCAACACCTTCCTCGTAGTCAAAGTCACCCGTTTCGTCCGGTTGGCTCACACTCTGCTCTTGTTTAGATTTAGTCTCCTCCTCGAAATCTTCGTCATCTACGGCAACTTCTTTCATTGCCTCTTTGGCGGCATTTCGATCAGCCTCATCTTCTGCTTGAGCCAATAATTCCATATTAGCGTTTTCGCCGATTGGCTTATCTGGCAATTCACCCACAATGCTCGTGTCGTTCACAAGATCCTTTACCGAGAACTTGCCTAAATAGTCGGTTGTGAAATCACCTTCCTGAATCACGACGCTATCGAGTTGTCTCTTTTGATTGGCTTTTCGCAAGATGTTAGATTCGATTGTGTACTCTGACACAAATCTGTAGATATGGACATCTCTCATTTGACCAATTCTGTGACAACGATCCTGACATTGCTTATCCATTGCAGGATTCCAATCGGAATCATAGAAAATTACTGTATCAGCTCCTGTTAAGTTGATACCTAAGCCACCGGAACGCGTGGACAAAATGAAGACCGGAATTTTGGGATCTCTGTTGAATTTTTCCGTAAGAAGCTGTCTGTCTTCAATCTTCGTCGCACCATCCAAACGCAGGTATCTATACCCATGGAGGTTGAGAAATTGTTCCAAGATATCTAACACCTTCGTCATTTGAGTGAAGATGAGAGCCCTATGGCCTTTGGGAATAAGATCTTGCAAGAGAGAAGCAAGTTTCTGCAATTTACCACAATCATATTGCAATAATTGCTTATCAGGAAATGCAATTGACAACTTCACCTGCGCTTGATGGTACGGGTTGGTTATCTCTTCATTTTGAACGCCTTCACGAACCCTATATTGCGTTTTAACTGGGATGAGTTCGTCCTTCATGTCCAATGCCACTGCAGCAGGGGTGACGACTGCGTATTTGTTCACTATATCTGACGTCTCGGCCTGCCTTTGAGGTATTGTCATGAGCATTTGCTGATATGTTTCGCAATAAGATTTGAGTCCTGCTTTACCCACAAAGTCAAGGAAAGAAGCCCCATAAATTGGCTTCTTCAGGCATCTCAATCCGTTCAAGTAAGAAATGTGCTTGAGTTTCTCTCTTAGCTGTACCTGCTCGTCGAGTTTTAATGCTCGACTCACTCGTAAAATGTCTGGACCGGCAGCAGTTTCTGACTCGCTCTTCATTGACTCGAGTCCCTTTGAGATTAAATCATCTAAAAAATCAATTTCCTTCTTGAAATCTGCCTGGGACATTAGCCTTTGCTTGGCCTCAGAGGCAAAATAATTCATATCATCGACTTCGGTAATGTTCAAGTTAAGGACTGGTAAAGATACGGCCGGCTGCTGAGAGTCGCTCAAAAGCTTTTTGACAGCTGAATCAGTGGAGTTGTAGGAATGGAATGCATTTTTCTGCATTGCAAAAGAGGTTACGATGGGTCGCACCTCAAATAAATCTGGATGGTTGCAAACTTTTCTTAACTGCATCAAGCAATTAATAATAGACAAAAAGTTTCCGGATGCCAACGTCTCTTTTGTTTTTGCTCGGGACATGAAATCATCATACAAGTATCGTTGTCTTTTGGATAAGCGACAGTAAATGATATGCTCATATTTTCCAGGCATTTGCTTCTCCACATCTTTTTTCAAACGGCGAAGTAAGTAAGGACGCAAGACTTGGTGTAGTCTAGAAACTGTGTCTTTAGTCTCTTTGTCTAGCTTGCTAGTGACATTATCATCAATTAGGTCACCTGTGGCTGTTTTCTCTAAAATCTTGTCTACTGGCTTTCCAAACCATTGCTGAAAATCTTCAAAGTTTGCGAAGCCTTCTGGCATCATTTGCTCAACTTTAGAGGAGGGCATTAAGAAATATAGCAATGACCATAATTCCATCAAATTGTTTTGCAAGGGTGTTCCGGTTAACAAGAGCCGATTTTCAGTGTTGAAATTAAGAAGAGCTTTCCATCTAGTAGACCTAAAGTTCTTGATGTTGTGAGCCTCATCCAAGATCATGTATCTCCATCTCTTTCTTTTAAATGATGAATGATCGTGAACAACTAGCTGATATGACGTAATGCAGACATGGAATGCATCCTCTTTATTCCAGCCTTTTCTCTTTCTTGCTCTTTCTTGAGGTGAGCCATAGTAAGTCATCACTTTAAACCCAGGCGCGAACTTTTTAAATTCCATTTCCCAGTTAAGCATAACACTTGTAGGAACAATGATTAAATGAGGACCCCAAATATGATGCTCACAGGCCAAGTATGCTAAGAGAGATATGGTTTGTATCGTTTTGCCTAGACCCATCTCGTCAGCCAATATTCCGTTAGTGTTGTTATTGTATAAGCTAGCAAGCCAATTAAGTCCTTGTTTTTGATACGGTCTCAAAGTCCCGCGAAGTAGATGTGGAACAGGCACATCTTTGACTTTATACCCGTTGATCTCTTCGACAGCTTCGGTATCTGAAACAGGCGCCGCTTCCTCGCTTTCTTGAGCAACTTTCTCCACAGCGAGAGTTTCTTTCGAATTGTTGTTCACAACATTTGGTTTGTTCGAGATGTCCTCTGAAGCAGTTGAGCCATACAAAGATGCTAGACCAGCATTTGACGTAAACCCCTCATCATCCTCATCGTCTAAAGACTGACCGTCAGAATCACCACTTGTATCAGATTCCAGAGATTCCTCACTCATGGAGTCCGAGGAGGACTCCGAGCCAAGACCGTCTGGCCCACTATTGGCCTCGCCATTTTCGATGATCTTTATTTGTTCTTTCGTGTAAACGGGGGGATCCATTTCTTCATTGGTTTCAACAGGGGAATTTTCGGAGGTCTTTGAGTTAGAATCATTATGATCCTCATTCGCAATCATATCGCTGGACGTGGGTCCGTTGAGATGTGAATACTTCTTTTTTAGTTCGGCAACGGAGAGTTCATGATCCTGAGCTCGATTCTCAGCCGAACTGCTATCGTTGGCTTCTATTTCAGAGTCGGAAGATGAGGATAAGGAATCAGAGTCTTCTTCATTATTTGAAGACTCTGGGTGAGATTCGAGTTCAGCCGTTGCCTCCTTTGAGGAGTTATTAAGTTGGGCCTCAAGTAACTGAGTAGAGTGCTTAAGCATTTTACTCAAGTGCTCACGACCCTCAATTTGCTTGAGTTCCTCCTCTTTTTCATGTTGAAGAAATTTGTAAACCTTGTTCGCCTGTGCCCATCTTTTTCTCACAGACTGCATCGCCAAACGGCTTATTCTTCTAAGATTTTGTTCTCTCTCACGAGCTGCTCGCTCTTTTTCACCCGCTTTCTTTCTGAAGTGTTGCTCGACGATTTGTGCAATTCTTCTGGTGCGTGCCTGGTGCAGCCGTCTCATCCCTTGATGCAATCGAGAAAAGGCCATCCCCTGGTTGACAAGGTGGTCTTGAAATGTGAACTCGTTCGCTGCACCTTGCAACTTTGGTATAATGCAGCCATTTTCCCTGAAAAAGTCAGACAGACCCTTGGAGGCCTGGGGAAGGATGACTTTTCTTTTTTCTATTTTCTCTCCATTGAGCTCAAAGCTTCCTTCATCCATCACCTTTTGACGCAAAGATTTTAGAAATGCCATTTGCAGAGCCAATGTAGTCTTGAATTCCTCGGGGGTGTTCGAAACCTCCTGGCCCGCATCATCGAGTATGCTTGATTTGAATTTGACACTCAAGAAATTTTCGAGTTTATTCTCAATATCTGGCGCGTGCATGCCATTGGCTTTGTCTGAGATGAGCCTTGTTGGCTTGGAAACGAACTCTAAAGTACTCTGATCTACCTCGGTATTGCTTGGAACATCGAGGTCTGGACGCGAAGGCCGCCACGAAGGAATATGAGAAGGATGAGTAATTGCAATTGGCGGAATGGAGAAACCAACGGACTTTAGTTTGTAATGCGTGTCGGGAGCGGGACTCAGTTCTTCACCACTATCTTCGGAGACAGCAGCAGACGATTCTAGTTTAACGTCTTGTGGCTCAGGCTTCTTTTTGGGCTTTGCTTTGGAGACAGAGGCGTTGGGAGCCGGACTTGGCGCCTCCTCGTTCAATGTAATTAAGCTGGCCTCTCGCTCAAGGCTATCTTGTTGCACACTGTCTATGAACGGGTATTTGTTCTTGAGCTCAGATTGTCGCTGAGCTATGAGCTTTTTTTGCAAGCGGAGAGGCATGCTATCTAGGTCTTCGCCACTCGTATTGCCCCATTCTAGTTTGTAATCGTTCTTGTCTTTGAAGTACTCGAATATCTCTGGAAGCTCATCCTTGAATGCCTTTGAAAAGTCAGATGGGTTCCATTCAGCCAAAGACCCGTACTCCTTGAGCTGGAAGAGTTCATTGACGTAAAGATTGAAGTCTGTGATAATATTCACAAGAGAACCTTCTTCCCCTTTGTTTTGTACGGTTGACCTCGGCAGCTCTGTTTTAATCCTTTTGTTGTTTGGGAGATCAGCATCGCCACCAGTCGATGCTGTAAGAGGATCAGGAGACCTCTTAGAAAGTCTGGACCTCATTTCGCAACCAGAAGCCTGAGTAAAGCTCTTCCACTGAAGTTGATGGTTTTCGCAAGTCTGGAGGCGTGCATGGAGTTTGTCCGAGAAACATCGGAGCGCAACTGCAGGCAAAAAACAGATGGAAGATCAAGAGAACAACACACTGATAAAATAGTCTGCTTTGAATTCTACGTTTGCAAAAAAAGACCAGCGAGTCCAACAAGCCTGGGAGGACATGCCGTGTTTAGTAACTGTGATTTATCATTCCAAAGAATATATATGCGTAATTAAGAGAGCCTAGGCCTTGAAAAAGTCAGGGTTAGCTTTCAAATAAGAGTCTTTCTGAGCAGTGACCTCGTCCTCGGCTGCAAGAACACCAGCAGCAGCAGCAGTATTGTCAGGTCTCACTCTGTAAAAGTAGTCAGATTTTTCATCGGCAGAGCCCAAACTCTTGGCCAACCCGTTTTCGGGAAACGATCTGGGCATGGCGGGCTTTTCGGGGTTGAGCTGGAAGTATGCCACGACACCGGCGATTCCAAAAATAAGCGAGAAAAAGATAGCATTGTGCTTCAAAGCAGTCTTGTCAGAGACAAACTGGAAGTAGTCTGGAGACCACATGTCGTATAAGTCATCATCGATATTCAATGGCTCATTCTTGTTTCTTCTCATCTGCTGGAAGTCATATGTTTGATAAGGGTCCCTGGACAGAGCCAATGTTGGCTTGACGTACGGGTAGTCAGCTATTTGTGGGCGGTTGGGGTCGGTCAACTTGATGGTTTTGCCTGTGGCGTGGTCGACTATAGTAGTCTTGGTGGTCATGAGTCTCACGGCACTGCGCTTAGACTGGGAAACGGCACCGAGGCCAAGCCTAGAGATCATGTTGTCTAGTAGGTTGGTGCTTAAGCTGGCGCTCGCTCTCACCCAATGGAATTTTCTCAAATGTAATTGTGCCGCGCACGTCCTCACCATGGGTCTTCGGCGTGCTTCAGGTCAAGAACACGCCTGGAAGGAAACAATTCGAGTGCTTTTCCAGGCTGCGAGCTTTCGGTGACCTCGAGCTCCGCGTTCTATAGAAAGTTAGTTAGTTTACTTGCGCTCGGAGTGGAACTTGCAACTACGCAAACGAGACGGTTTAATGGCAGAACAACATTTCCGCCGTGGAAGATGTTCCGTAAGCTGTATATGTATTCACTAAAAAAAGCCCCTTTACCCAGTGGTTTGAAACAACCGAGCATCGGTTCTTATGCATTTGTTTTCGACTGAGGTTCGCCGAATGTCAAGTCTTTGAGCGGAGACTTCTCGGATTTAGCAAAGGTGTTCAATCCCTCGTATCCCTCAAGGTTCTCTCCAGTAAACTTACCTAAGAAACTGACACCCAAAATGACGGGCGTTATGGCCAACAAGACCGAAAAGTTTTTGGCGTTCCAGTAGGCATGCACGGGAGGAGGATTTGTGTTGAAATTGTACTTGTTGTTGAAAGGCTTTTCCACCTGCTGTGGTTGTGCAGCGTGAGACTCAAAGCGTCTACCCAAACGAGCAGCTGTACGCCCACTGATCCTGGACAACATGGTGCTGACGATAAATGGTAAGTTGTGATTTGAAAGAGTAATTTCTCATCTTTTAATTGGAGGCGTTTATGTGCACCACCTACGCTCGCACCCACCACTGGATTCTGCTAGCGCGCCTAGCCATCTCACCAAGCTGCTTCCAGCCAAACTCTGGTTACTATAGTAATGTAGAATGTCGCCGGTTGTTTATTGACGTGCATGGCATCCACTGTGTATTTTCACGTAGCTTAGTGACTCTTGGAAAAAATGCCCGGGACAACTTAGAATCCAGCGGTTTCTGCGGAGTCTGAAGTCCGGCCGGACTCGTCGCTTTCGCATATCCAGAAACGTCTTTCGCATCTCCGCAATACGTCTTAATACAAGTCTAGTGCATCGAACAGAACCACAGCATGTCGTACAACCAGAGAAGTTCGTACAGACCTGGGAATGATCTGTATCGTCCCAGCAACACCTCGGAACATCGAGCTGATTCCGGTTCCACGTACCGCAAAGAGCACCAACAAGCAAGCTACGACAGAAGAGGGACTCAAAACAACCACAACTACAATCCAAATTCAAGAACCCGCAACTACGGGAGCCGACCTTCCCAGGACCAGCATCATAGTGGGATCCAAAGATATGCTCAAAATACCCGGGGAAACTTCCGGGGTCAAGACAGGCCTTCGAGCTCGAGTTACCAGCCACATAATGGCGCTGGGCATTTTAATACGAGGAACAAAAACACATCATCTCATTCCCCAGCATTCTCTGATAGCTTTTCAGGCAGAAATGGAACGAGAGCTTCGAATAACTTCAGCCATCTGGTTTACAGCCAAGCGCAAACAGAAAACCAGCTCTGGATGGGCGACTTGGACCCGCGATGGACAGAATCTGACTTGCATGAGATCTGGGCTCAGATTAGCGATGGACCTCTAGATATAAAGCTAGTAAAGGATAAAACGGGAAAGCCGCAGTGCTGTTTCCTCAAGTTTGCCAATTCTACGTCCGCGACCAACGCCTTGAGACTCAATAGAACGCCTGTGCCAGGAAAATCTAGACTCTTTAAATTGAGCTTGCCTTCAGGAAGCTCCCAGGGGGATTTCAAGCAAAACCACGGCACCGGCGGCTACTCTCATTCAAAAAACACACCGGACTATTCAGTATTTGTTGGTGATCTCTCGATGGACATCTCGGAAGCGATGCTCTACGAGAAGTTTAATAGCGCATACCCGGGATTTGTCAAGCAGGCAAAAGTCATGATGGATCCTAACACCGGTGTATCTAAGGGATTTGGGTTTATTAGATTCAACAGCGCTGAACCCCAACAAAGGGCTTTGAAGGAGATGAACGGGGTCATCATCAACCAGCGCCCCATCAGAGTAGGACATGCCAATATGTCTCATCAAGATACCGCGATTGGGACCCGACTGTCAGGCGATCCAATAAAGACCATGCTAAAATCAATGCTGGCCCAGCCGGCTTTAACGCCATTCTCAGACCCAAATAACACTGTTCTTTGCATTCAAAACATAACGACAAATATCACAAGGGACGAATTGTTGGCTCACTTTATTGCCTTTGGTCATATTGTTTACTGCAGAGTGGACTATGGAGAACAACAGGCCCACATCAAATATCTTGTGCGGGGAGGGGCCGAAAAGGCTCTCTTATTCTTGCATGGCTCTACCCTAAACGAGAATAGGATCACCATCAAATGGGGAAGAGAAACTCCCAACTTGGATTCCAAAACCAGGTTCTCCCCTGTCGGAAAGCACTCTAAATATACCGCATCAGAGAAGCCACCTGCTATTTACAGCTCTTTATCCTCCAACATCGTCTTTGAAGACCTCACTCTAGAACAGTCCCAAGAATTAGACTTTTTAGAGGGAAATGAAGATATGTCACTCATCAAGTTCAATGGGATTGGAGAGGAAAGAAGAAACGAGAGAAAGAGTTATTTTGAGCGCCAGATTTGACAAGGGGTTGATCAGTTGTGAGTCTCCCACGTCATTCCTGGACAGCTTTGTTCCACATCAAGCGCATCTTCATACTGAACGTTGCAGTAAGGGCAGTAAAAGAATGTTTGTCTCGCAAAGCCAAGCAAGTCTAGTAATTGCAGTTCGGTGTCTTTCACTTGCTGAGGAATTGGAGCACCGGCATGCTTATCGCTATCGGTGACTGAACACTCAGGGTTGGTGTTGGAATCGATTGCACCCGAGTTTATAAGTTCGCTTACAAGCAGCCGCCACTTTGGATTGACCTCACAGAGTGTAAGCTGCCTGTCCACAAACATTGTCTCCTCGCCGGATGCTTGGAAGCAAAAGTTTTGGAGCTTTCGGAGCGTTTTCTTGATGGCTTCTTTTTGATGCTTTCGCAGTGCATGGCGTCTGAATTCAGATACCGAATCATTCGACATTACAACATTCAAATCAGCACGCTGTGGCACCGTCTTGACTGGCGTTGCACCCAAACCGCTTCGCTGAAGAGACAGGCGTGGCATAATGGGCTCATATATCGCATTCAGGTTCTTTTCCGTTCCTAAATGGTCTCCCATTTTGTATCCCATCCGCTGCATCATCTTGAAAGCGATTGAATCAGGATTGAGAATGGACTGCGTGACTGAGGACTTGAGCACCGGCGAAGCTTGATCAGCACACGAGTTCTCGTTTGATCCATCTGCCTCGAGGATATCCTGAAAAGTCTTTT
Source organism: Metschnikowia orientalis (assembly GCA_002893665.1). Lineage (NCBI taxonomy): Eukaryota > Fungi > Ascomycota > Pichiomycetes > Serinales > Metschnikowiaceae > Metschnikowia > Metschnikowia orientalis. The sequence goes on along the minus strand of NXGZ01000002.1, from coordinate 1,065,902 downwards.
CTAACTCGACTTCGCTTGCTCCATCGTTCAGGCTGATCCTAGGAAGAGCATTATCGTTATCGGTGTCATCTCGTGAGCTATCAATGACCGGCCTTGTTTGGATTTGAGAGATTTTCCTCAACTTGACTGGTGGTTCATCTTCAGATTCGGATTCGGATTCACCAAACACATTCTTCATAGTAGTTCCATGGCATGTATGGCTAATCAGGATCAACGTATCGTCACCTCACCTTCACTCGCTACTGCGCATGTATTTCCGGCACACAAGCAGGCCCTTCACGTGGAAAACCCAGACCATCAACCACGAGTGGTGCTCCAATCGGTCAGAATTCATGTCCTCCTCAGGAAACGAGCAGTCGTTTATCTCGGTTCCAGCTTCTCGCGTGGGGCTGAGCACCCGCTTGAACCAGCTCGTGGGCGCCAAAGGCCCAACGCCTTTATCCCGGCCTGTGACACCAGGCGCCTACGTTGCCAGCTCTTTGAACCCATCTAAAAACCCACCGGTGACGAACAATCACACGAAAGTCCTCTCAGCAACAGCTAAAGATCTGGATAAGTTTGAAAGTATAGATCTTGTGAAAGATACTCGGCGATTCGAAGCCACATTGGATAAGTTGTCCCAGATGCTTTCATCTTTCCAAAGCGACCATTTGGAAAGCCAGGTCGAGGATCTAATATCAATCGACGATAGCATAAATCGAGGCATAAGTCTTTTGAAAACGCATCATGAGCTAGGGAAGAAGTCCGAAGAATTGAGCCAGCTCAACTCAGATCTAGAGGCACAATCCAAACAAATCTTGCGGGAGCTAATATCTTACAGATCGCAATTGAAAAAGTTAGCGTCACTCCCTGCATCGCCAGATAAAGTGTTGCAAACACTCAGGAACGTGGATGTGCAGACTTTGATCGAGTACTCGATGAAATTGGCAAAGTTCTCCAAAACTCCAGCGACTATTCTGACCCCATTCATTCACCCTAATAACTTTGTTTGGCCGGCAGAAGACGCATTGAGGCGGGGAATGTTAGCGGTGGCATCACTCAGGGCAGACGACTTGATCAAAGCAGAGCTCCATCCTGGAGGATCTGAGCTGCCACAGACTGCTGATGCTGGTGAAAACCTCGAGTCACCCAAAGGGGAAGTGCCCGAAAATATCTCCAACAGCCGGAGTGAAGCGGTGCAGCCTCAAAAGCAGAAGGCTCCACAAGCACCCAATCCTCAGGCCGCAAGCTTGGACTTGGACTTATTCAATTCAGATGAGGACGACTCAGACTGAGCCACGATAACGCAGACCCTACAAATCGATCGAAAATGGCCCCTGTGAAAGGACTCTATATATTTACAAGTATGAGCTTAGTCTTGCTTGGAGTGCTTGCCAAACAACTGCTTTGGGTGGGTGAAGGTGTTAGAGGTAAACTCCTTGCTCAACTCCCAGTCCAATTCCAATTGGTTGGAGTACAATTCGCCAGATTCAAGGTGGGTCTTCACCAAATCGGCCAAGCCCGAAATGAACTCTTCGTTGTCGTTCAAGGACTCGGCCCTTTTGACAGTTTCGGGGTGCTCCACCTCCTCCTTCAACTCAATATCCAACTCATGCAAGGTCTCAATGTGATCAGATGTAAATGCCACGGGCACGAGAACAACGCCCTTAATGTTGGGGTTGACATTCAATTTCTCCACGATTTTTGATGTCATGCCGCCAAGCCACGGTTTGGGGCCGACTTTAGACTGCCAGACCAATCTGTAGGGATTGCAAAAGTTCAACTTTTCCATGATCGCATAACACGATGCTGCGACCTCAGCGGGATAAGAATCACCACGGTTCACGATTTGCATGGGCAATGAATGAGCAGAAAAAAGAATAACAACCTTGTCCCTGTCTTCTGCAGGGAATTCATTGATCTTGTCTTGGATCAATTTGGCAAAAGGGTTGACAAGACATTTGTCTTTGGGCCACCTATCAACCATGGTCCACTCAATCGTTCTCTCTGGGTCGTGGATTTGAGTTTGACGGTAAAGCTCGTGAACAGATGAAGAAGAAGTTGATGCAGACCACTGTGGGTATTGGGAGAAGGCAACAGCTCTGCGAACGCCATCGGCCTTCATTTGCTCCAACATGTCTTCTGTCAAAGGCTTTGCGTATCTAAATGCAACGTACGGCTTGTGAGGAGCTGTGTTGGGGCTGATCTCGTCAAGTCTCTTGCAGACTCTTTCAGACTGAAACTCGGACCAGTATCTGATGGGAGAGCCTCCTCCTATTTCGTCATATTTTTCAGCAACTGATGGAGTTCTTTGTTTAGCGATGAACCAAGAGAGAATCTTTTGGAAGGGACCCAAAGGAATCAAGTCCTTGTCGGAGAAAAGCCTGTGTAGGAAGTCGAATGTCTCTGAGCTCTTGTTGGGACCTCCCATGTTCATGAAGACGACACCAGTTGGGGACTTGGGAGCCCCATTCGAATAGAATCTGGCTAAAGCGCCAGATCTCAAGGCCAAGCTTCTACCTGCCAGGCGGAACATTTCTGGTATTTGGAGCAAAGAAGTGAAAGTTGGTGATCTAGCGAGCCTGACCCAGGCCTATATATAATCTCACTTCGCCACGGCCTCCATGCGCAACTTCATCAGTCTGCAGCCTACTCAAGTTTGATTGGTGCGCAGCTGCAGGACCAAAAGTTGTGCGCGGCAGATGGTGCCAGATAGCAATGTTGGCGCAACAGCATGTAATTCCAGATTCTTTGCGCGTCACCATTTTCGTGACGCATGCAACTAACGCTCACATGCGACACATTTCTCGGTCCATGTGAGTCCTCTGACTCATCTCTGCTCGCCAAATCAAGCCAATGAACGCGGAGGCTGCCGTCACATGTACCTTAATCCTGCTTTTCAGAGGCAGCCTGCTTCTGGTTCTGAAAAATCTCGTTGACTTCCGTGGTGAAATTATTGTAGGCATCCTTCAAGCCGTCAAAATCATTGGAGAAAGAGCCTCTTCTGTTTCTGAAAGTATTCCACGCGTCTGCCATCTCTTTTATCTCTTCCTCCAAATCATCTCTGTTCGTCTCCTCCAACACGTCGATTGGTGGGATACCTAAAGAGGGGGAGTCGTAGTTATCATTAATGGCCTTCTGAACCATCTTGGAGACTTTCTTCGATTCTTCTTTGGTCAATGTAGAGGTTCTTGACAAGTCCGGTCTCGGTGCTACCTGCGGAAAGTGGCGCTGACAAGCTGCGATGACCTTCTTGCTCCAAGGTCCCTTGAATGCAAGCAATGTCACAAATATCCCCACTGGTACATAGTAGTCGACAGTCCACCAACAGTATAAAGAATCTTTTAAGTCGAGGATGACGAAAGGCTGGCACACAAATCCAAACGTTAACTGGGTTACCAAGTAGCATACGAAATCGTAAACTTTCTTGCTAGGCTTTGGTGTTTTACCATCGGCTTCCAAAAACATTGGGCGGAAATTCTTGCGATATATCTTTCCAACTGTTTGAATGAACGCCCCTAAGACGAACGTGAGATAGTAGCCTGGCCTCGTTCCGTGCCAAAACGCACTCGTAGCAAAGGTGAAGAGTGTTGATTTGAAACCAGGCTTCTTTCCTTTTCTTGCAATCCTCGTGTAGACATAATGTTTCAACCACTTGTTTGTGTTCATGTTCCAAGCTTCAAGACAGGCGTGTACATTCTGTCCTGTTTCAAAAGCCCAAGGATCAATATTCTGGACCCTATTCCACCGGAAAGTGTTTGTCTCTTCGTCATATCCATTGTATCCAATGCCACACAAAATGCAAGCACCCTCTGCAATCTGCCATATAGTGTAGTATTTCAATCTGTGGTAGATCCCGAGAACCCACAAATAGAAAATCCGGTAAAAAAAACCATGGTCGCTCACAAAGCTCTTACTAAAGACCTGCTCTAACGACACATACTTAGGCGCCACGAGGTACAAACCTGCCCAAAAAAACCCTTGCATGACTTTGCTCAACGATTGAAGACCACTTCTTGGGATGCGTCTCTTTGCTTTGCCCGGCCGTTTTTGTTCAGGTACATCATCGAATAAAGACCCATGAATGAATTTATCGTAATCCACGTAGTCAAAGGCTGGACCGGTTAGGAGCGACGGATAAAAAAAGACGAACCCGAAGAACGGTAACAAGTTGGGGTGTGATCTGATTTTTCTCGAGTTGGTGTATTCCGAAACGGCTGCACCACTCCGGCCATCATGCACATTCCATCCGAATGCTGACAACTTCATAACCATCACCATTTGAGCGCCTGTTATGTCAATCTTAGAACTATCATAAGAGTTGAAAAACTGCATCGAGATGTGGCTGTTAGCGAGGTGGGCCATCAAGAACAAAAAGTTGATCCAAGGCATCAGGGTTGTTCGGACGTACCTTGTAATGAGGTAACAGCCCATAGATGATATGAAAAGGGTGAAGAACCCAGATGTGAGATTAAGAATCCCGAAGACATAGAAAGCAGCGACTGTTATGACGTAGAGATTTTTGAGTGTATATCTTTGGTCAGGCAATCTCTTGAATATCCAACTGAAGGGAAACGACAACAAAGAGCAGAAAAGAATCTTGAAACTTGCCTCATCCATTCCGGCAAGATCCAGCAAATACCCTATGCCAGATTGAAGGTTTTGAAGCATTTTTGGTAAGCTAACCTCAAAAAACCTGAGTCCCAGATCAGCGAATATGACCCCAGGTTTCGACTTCGCGCGCGCGGTTTCCGAAGTTGCTTTGCAGGAGAAGGACCCGAGGAAGAACATCAGTGTGCTGAAATTAAAATAGGGTTCAGAGGCATAGTGTAGGTATAACCAAGATAGGAAGTCAAGATAATCTTTAAATATAATTTGGAAGCAAGAAATATAAACAAAAAAATCACGAGAACTCAGGAGATATTGAGTGTACGTTTAGGCAATTGCGATTTGTCTACGTCCTCACTCTCTTGCCAGAACCGTTTTGTAGCCTTCCTCTAGTGCCTGAGTTATAGCTTCATTTTTGTACTGAATGGCGCCCAAAACGTAGGCGCAATCATTCCAATTGCTCTCGGTCTGACTCTTTCTCAATCTCACCAAAAGCTTTTCCGACAATTGTTTCTGGTGCTTCTCCTTCTCGATGAATCCAACCAAAAACTTTATAATGCGTTTCATGGAATCTTTGCTTAGCGACGAATCATTCGATAACCCACTAAAAATATCGATGAAACCATTGTAGATCGCGTTATCTTTTGTAGCCAACTCACTAAAAAATAGCCGGCACATGTCGCTAATACCTCTGTCTGGATTCTCGAGACACTTTGCCATGGATGCTAACTGGCCTTTCACTTTGACTTGTCCCGCTAAAATTAAGAATGTCACTGTCATGAGACACGTCTTCTGGACCATTATGTTCTCATCAGTAAGTCGACGATATAAGAAATCGGTGTTTTCATCCACGAGATTGTTGAAGCACACTGCCATGTCTCCTAAACTGAGAACACAGTTGCTTCGTATTATAGGGTCCGGAGATTTTTCCATGATAGTGATGAGAAGCGGGAGATTCTCCTCGCAGAATTTGGACGATATGCACATGAGTTTCCCTAGACAAAGCGTAGCGGATCGCTGCAACTCGTCGCTATGATAATCTTGATTTTTTGAGCAGATTTCTCTTACCATGGGTCCGTAGCGAGTGAGCAAAGACATCTCGCCATAAAGTAGTTCCCTCTCTTTGATGTAAATAACGGCATCTGAGAAATCATCTTCAGACGTTCCGCCAATCATCTCTAGTTCATTTTCCCCCTCGTCATCCTTGGATGACAGCTTTTTTACCTCAACTTCATGTTTTTGTTTCTTGAACTGAGTCTCAAGCTTCTCTAGATGCTCAATCGTCTTGAGTGCAACATGACCGACTATGAAAGTGAGTTGAGACAAAGAAATAACCTGCAACATGTTAGGCTTTGATGTGTGGAAAACTTCCTCTGTTTTGGCTTTCAATATCTCCGTACAAACCTCCTCTGGTCTAGAAGTAATTTTAAACACCGCATTCAATGCTTGTTCAGCCACACCATACCACTCTTGATCCTCTGTATACATAAGCAAAATGTCTTTCAAGCCAGCGAGTGCATCTTCCTCTTGGTCGAATTTAGTTGAGGTGGATATTTTGGAGTTTGCTGGGATAATTTTGGACAAAGTTGCACACGTATGTTTGCATATTATTAAGTCCTTTTTACCAATGTCCCCTAAACCGACATTGAGTAAATTCTCGACCCCCATTTTTACAACCAGAGTGTCGGCTAAGGAGAGCATCCCTAAAATTTGGATTGAGCCATGCACAAATTCAACAGAATAGTCTGAGCTACCGGCTTTATTGTAGATTGCCCATAATATCCGAACCATTTCGGGATGAATGAGCTTTGCTTCATACATCAAACACAAGAGTTTCTCCAAAGATGCCAAGTCAGCGAGAGATGCAGAGAATGTAAGCCCAATAAGGTTTTTAGCATACAAAAATGCTGTTTGTGAGGACGTAGCATTTTGAGGAGCGGTGAGAAACAAATCTTTGTAACAATCGATCAAATGAGAGGATATAGACTTTCCCTCATCGGATGAACCTTTCATCCAGACCAAATGTAACATGCGGCGAATTCCTTCAGGTGCATTTTCTATTTCATAGGCGTCAGCCAAAACCAAAAAGTCCATTGATTCGAGAACCTCATTTCGATTCTTTGAAAAAAGCAAGCTGCAGATTATATGGGTTCCTTTTTGCACTGCTTCTATAAAAGTTAACGCATCTTTATAGTATTCCACTGTTAGTTTCGCTTTGATTAAAATTGCCTTCTCAGGAAGAAGTCGCTCCTGTTCCATCATCGACTGATTGAGTTCCTCGTGGTCAACATCGGAATCATCCTCAATTTCCTGGTCGGAATGCTTCTCAGGTGACATCTCCTCGTCAATGTCCATCTTGTCCAGCTGATTATTGGGCTTTGGGCGTGGAATATTTGGGACGTATTTTGCAAGTTCCATTTCAGCTTCCTCTAATCTCTTCTTCCAAACCTTATGTTGCAACAGGGTACCATGAGCTGCTGTAAATGGATGTGATAGCAATGACTTATACATAAGCTTAACTGCATTTCTTCTCACCAAAGTGCTTTTATCCCCTAAGGAGCGCACGGCTACTAGCATAACCGAGTGCCTTCTCTTCGGCATTTTTATGGGAAGAGAGCAAACTTTAACCATCGCCTGGATTGCTTTTGTTCTCACAAATGGGTTCTGGTCCAAAAATCTCTCTTCAAGAAGGTTGAGAAGCCCGTCAACTTGCAGGGCATGATTCGAAGCCTGGTCATTTTCTGAATTGGAAGCTCCATCCTCTGATTTCAATATGTCAACGACTATATTACCGCAGGTCTCAACAACGGAACATCTCAAAGACTGATTACTATTATCGAGCAATTGTGCTGTGGAAGACATCTGTTTCAAAATTAATCGAGGACTCAACTCGGAAAGCTTAATGAGAAATTCTGATATGAATTTCGGACCATTCGAGTCATTGGAGTTGAACTCCAACAGACTGATTTCCCTCAAAAGGTCCTCTGTTAATGCAATATGATTGAACTGTGAGTTTAGGAAGTTCGAGAACTCGGCCATATATGGAGGCAAGTGGGCGTAGTATGTCAATGATTGAACGACCGAGTTTTGAACTAGAGAGCTGCAGGAGTGTGACACCACGGCCATAGATATGCATCGAAACATGAGTATCTTCAATGTTGTGACTTTCATTCGATCTGGAAATTCCATGAGACGGAATATAGGACGCAAGAGCATTTCCAAGAATTGAAAGCGCTCTGGTGTTGTCACAAAAACCTTAGAAAGAGAAATCTTGAAGCAGGATACTATAGCATCAACCCCGGCTTCGACCATAGTGCAGTTATTTGTCCACTTTACCGACGTTTGGCGTTGCCTGGCACCACTTGCCGGAAAGTCTTCTTTGGCCAAGTAATTCAAAAGCACGAAGTTCAAGTAACCGTACCTCTCAAGCACGGATTTATACGTATCGAGATTCTCGACAAAGTCTGCCAGTTCCATATTTACCATACAGTGGTGGCATGCATTTTGAAAGGAAGACGCGAGTAAGTACGCCACCTGTCGTTGTTGTACTTCGCTGAGTTTCGAGTACCCATGAGCAAGCTCAATAATGTCATCTAGTAATTCACTATCATGGCATATTGATTCAACTGAATGGGCCAAAGATGTGGTAACTGACTCGATCTTGCCATCCACCAGCTGAAGGTCAACTTCGGGAGTAGCATCAACGTCAAAAGCATTGTAATAGGTAGACAAAGTAAATTCCATGATGAAACTGTCTCTGCCAGACTTGGCTTTGCGTTGTCTTCAACAGCGTGGAATTTAAGTAGGGGAATCAAGGGTTGTGCAACTGTGAAAGGCGCAGATAGCTGATCTCACTACAAACATAAACAAGGTGCGGCGCGCATTATTGCATGAAGGCGTGAGATGCCAAACTGCGAACGGAATCTACGTATTTGATTTGAAGCCATCATCATCTACTGTTATGAATAGCTAGGTAGGGCTTCGGTAAGGCTCAAGGTCCTGCTGCAGAACTTACGCTCAGTTTGGGCTCAGTCCTTCAATCTAGCATAACCCTTTACCACGGCCTTCGCTGTGCCCGTGCGCTCGTCTTCAAGCACACCTAGCAAGTCCTTAGAAGTGATAGTGTTTCCTGTTCGGATTTCTCTGTATCTCAAGCCGTTGTCACCACGGGCAGAAATAAGCAGACTCTGCTTCGAATTGCTCTCCTTACTTTCCGTAGCCTTCATACTATCACCTCCATTCCCTGAGCCTGATGTCATCCAGGAATACTTTTTTCTCGACGGATTCAGTGTCATCATGGCTGCTGTGGCATTTGCGGCCCGATGCAAAGTTTCCTCTGCGCCAGCTTTGTTTGCGGAATCTGGAGCAAGCTCGTCGCTTTTCTCGAGGCCGAGAATCGACCTCTTGGCAACCCGTCGTTCCTCGAGTTCTTTTTGTCGAAGGGCCATATTTCGAAGTTCTTTGGAGACCTCGGATCTTTGAGAAGGTGGAATCGCTTTCTGCTTACCTGTGCTATCCTTGTTTTTGGAATTGAAGGCGGGAATTCCCCTTCTTCTGTGATTTGCCAATGCGTAGGTTTTAGTCACAATGTTAGAGAGCCATTCTTTGCATGCACTCGACATGAACTCGAGCATTTCCGGATCAACCATAAAATTTTGCGAGACACCGTTTTCTCTAGCCGTCCTATTCATGAACACGGCGACGTGATAAGGGTGTAAAAATGCATTAAGTTGGCCAAATGTCTGTCTCTGTCTGTTGGCCAACTGCTGTTGATGAAGGCTCATGGCAGATCTATTATAATTTGTCGACAACAACTCCTCCTCTCTTTGTAAGTCCACACCAGATACTGCAAGGGCGTCATTTAGTTTCGATGGATCCTCCACCCTATCTTTGTCCTGGCCGTTGGACGTCGCGCCATAATTCACTCCGAAGTTTTGCGAACTCATTTGCGGCACTGATCCAGAGAGATTCGATGGCGGTGGGTAAGATTTTCTCGGATCGAAACGTATGCTTGGCTTGTATGTTGATGGAGCTCCCACATTCGAGTTGGGTGGCGCCCGATACAGCTGTGGGTATGCAGCAACTGTTTTCTGGTAAGGGTACGTATTCAGCGGAGATGGTGATTGGTAAGCCATGCTTCCCGGTGCAGAAGCGTTTGCAGATTGGCTATATGCATCAGTGACTTTGGAAGTTGAATTAACTCGAGAGATTCCGTTGCTGACTGTGGGCAGTTGATAGTTTGTAGGTTGCAGAGCTTTCATGGACCCGCCCACGGGAGTAGCGGCTCCACTGGCATCGAGAGACACTGGAAGCGGGGTCCTCGAATTCAGGTAGCTTGGTGTGCCGCTGTTGGAAGGGTTGATTGCAACACCCGGTTTCTCTTCGGTTGTGTTCAATACCCCTGGGATTTCCCCTTGAGGTGCCGCTGTGTCGGAAAGAAACTCGGGCAAAACAAAAGAGTCTTTGGGGCTGTTTGCTTTTCCGGTATTGTCCGCCTCGACTTCGAATGGAAGGGGTTCGAAAAGATTATCGAGTGCTGGGTCTGTTTCTATCTTTGGCTTTTTTTGTTCATTTGCATCAGCCTCGATATCTTCGGCATGACGCTTGTGATTATCAGGAGACCCTGACTCATCTTTTGATGACATATGTTATTGTTTCTGGTCCGTCTAGCAATCCCGGATCCCTAGAGGTTTATAGCACTCACTGACAAGCCACAGACGCAGGTGCTACGAATGTTGACGTGAGATCCCGGTCGTGCGAGGGCAAACGCAACGCTAATGAACTAGATACTGGTTATAGTATATGAATTCAGGTATTTGCCTCTTTCGTCCCTGTCTCGTTAGCGCTCTATCGACGAAGTCGTCTTTCTCTTCAGAAGGATATGCTCTCGGATGGGAAAAAATAAACTGCCTCTGGAAGTCTGGATCTGGCAGCATCAGCGCACCACTAGACGTAGAAGCGCTGTGGTGCATCTGGTGCGCACCTCACTCAGTGCTGATGCTCATCTCAGTAAAAATTAGTTACCACAAGTCGTAATGTCTACCCCGAAGCATATACAATTCGAGGGCCAGAGAAACTTCAGATTTCGGCTTGTGCTAGCCACTCTAGCAGGTACGCCTATTAAAATCTCCAAGATTCGCTCCAATGACTTGAACCCCGGCCTTAGAGACCATGAAGTTTCATTCTTGCGTCTTTTGGAAGCCGTGACCAACGGATCACACATTGAAATCTCTTACACTGGTACAACTGTCATATATAGACCAGGGATTATCATCGGAGGTAACCTAACGCATGTCTGCTCGGACAAGAGGCCCATTGGCTACTATTTGGAGCCCATGCTATACTTGGCACCATTCTCCAAGAAAAAATTTTCGGTTGTTTTCAAAGGATTGACTTCGTCTGATAAGACCCACGACGCCGGACTCGAAGGCATAAAGTGGGGAATGTTGCCAATTTTGGAAAAGTTTGGTGTCCGAGAAGCCGAATTGCATATATTAAAAAGAGGATGCCCTCCATTGGGAGGCGGAGAAGCTCATTTTATTTGCAACACACTTATTGCACAGCCCTTAACTCTCCATGCTTTAGACACACCCAAGATGTCTGCAATCAGAGGAGTCGCTTTCTGCGCCCGTGTTTCGCCATCGGTGGTCAACAGAATTATAGAGAGTGCCAGACACGTTTTAAGGCCTACAGGGGTCGAAGTGAATATCACCGCAGATGTGTGGCGCGGGGAGAATTCGGGCAAGTCCCCAGGATTTGGTGTCACCTTGGTTGCTGAGCTGAAAAAAGGCTGGCGAATCTTCACCGAGGGCGATGGCTCTGCGGGATCTCTACCCGAGGACCTAGGAGAACTCGTGGCATACCAACTTCTTGATGAGTTGACGAAATCAAGCTGCTTCGGGAGAAATCAGCTCAAGCTCGCCTTGGCGTACATGGCCATTGGCAAAGAAGATATGGGGAGATTAAGGATTCATAAAGAACAGGTCGATGAGGAAATGGTGTGGTGCTTGAGAGATCTCAAGGCTATTTTTGGCACGGAGGCCTTTCTTCAAGAGGATGATTCAGAGGATAATTACATGACGATGTCAATCAAGGGAACTGGATTTACAAGTGCCAGTAAGAAAACGGTATAACTTTATAAATAATATTCCTTTTGTCGAGGAAACGATCACCAGAACGAGCACCATCCTATGTAGTGTTGGCACAAGTTTTCCACGCTAGTGGCTTGCTGGATTAACTTGTCCACTTGAGTCGGTATATCCAATCCTCTTAATCTCTTGATATCGTTTCCTGTGAGTTTGTCTGTGATTCTCTTTAAGACAAATGCTGCCCGCGCATTCCTGATCTCAATAGCATTTTGTTTGTTGAGTTTTTGAGCTTCTTCCTCGTTGATTTCACCTTTTTTCAACATCTCGCTGACATTGAAATGCTGGACTTTGATGCCCGTTGCTTCCGCAAGAACATTAGTGGGAAAGTCGAAACCCCAATTTATCAATGGATCATAAGCGAAGGCCTCTAAAATCGCCATCAAAGATTCCTTGTTGTCTCTCAAAACCCTCATTACATGCTCGCATGTAATTCTGAAGGAGCCTTCGATGCCACTCACCTCCATCGCATAATTAAGCATTCTAGTAAGCCTAAATGGAACCTTCTCAGGGTATTTCTCCCGAAGAATAGCAGCCTCAAAGCAGTCTCCGAAATCGATGTGTACAACTTTTCCGGTGAACCGGTCAAGCATGAGGTTCGAAGGATGTCTGTCACCCAAGCCTAAAATGTATCCAACCATAGACATCACAGCTAATGACCGAGTATAAGTTGTTCTTCTGTCGAGCCATGCCTCAGATGATTTCGATTTGAGCCATAAGACCTTGTATAAATCTTGTCCTCTCGTGTTGTCCAACGCTCCAGTGAAGACTTCAACCTTCTGTAATATTGTGAGACTGTCGTAGTCTGGTGCCATTTGAAGCATAATTCTGTGTTCAATGTTGAGAAGAATTTTCCTGGACTCTCGGTATTCTCTAATAAGTACATGGAAGGTGTCGCTATTTGGCACCCAACCGAGAAGACCCACCTTAGGCGAGAGTGGAATGGCCGGAAATTGTTGGATATCCAAATGTCTTTTGAAACACTCAGTATCGTTGACAAGCAAAGTGTTCACCAAGCCGAAGAGTTGCATCACAAGATTATCTTGTCTTATATCCTCATGGCCCTTCAAACAATATTGATAGTTTTTACCATCACTTCCCTTGCAACTGAGTTTTCTGGGTCTCTGCTTCGATGATATGACGGTAAAGGTTGGATCGAATTTGATAATACGAACAATTGGCTTGCCTGCCTCGTAGGTTCCCGGAACTGCCAACTCTAAATTGTTTGCCTCTTCCAACTTTGGTGACACAAACAGTAATTCCAAACTATGAAGCTGAGGTAATTGTCTGCTAATCCGACGGAAAACATTGTAGTAAACATCCCAGGCTTGGTTCAAATTCGTAACATCTTTTGTGCGGCGGTAGTTTAAAACCCACTCATACGCATCTGCTAATTCTCGGCCAAAAGCATTGTTGAATGCTGCTTCTCTCATAGTTTCTGGTCCTTTTTGTAGCATCTTGTGCAAAGGGTCGAGAACCTCAAACATTTTCTCTGTATTGTGATCTCCAAAGAAGAGCCTGGATGCTTCATCAAGTCCTTCGTACCACTGTTCGAGCCATAATACAGCAACGCGGATAAGCTCGTGACTGACTAGGTCAGCTTGTTCAACTAAGTTCGCTGAATGCATTCTCATCTTGTCTATGATTGACAAGGCAGCTTTCTTTCTATTCACCGATTCGGATGTCACTGCGACAGCAAGAGGGTAAACGAGGGCTTGTGGGTGTGCCTTTCCTAAGTCTGTCAAGAGACCGAGTAAAGAACGACTAACAATTTGATTTGGTTGATGGATTCTGGAGATGAGTTGAGGGACGATTTGCAACCAATTGTCAATTTTTACCATATTGAAACCGTCAACCATGGCTTGTGCAGCTTCTGGAATTCCTCCAAATTTAAACCACAACGTAAGAAGACGCAAAGTATCCTGGAGCGAATTTGACTGAGATAAGGCGATTGAGTGAAAAAAACCTTGGATTGAAGGGATAACATGTCTTTGAACGATTTCCATCGATATCATCTGCAGCAGTTGAATTTGCTTGTCTTCATTCTGGTCTACTATTGTGGATCCATTCTGCGTAGTGTTCAGCGAGTGTAAGGAGATGACCTCGAAATTAGCCAACGCCCAATTATGCCAAGCCTTGTACCACTTGCTATCGAAGTGCGTGGCTAAAAGGAACGCTCCCAAGATGATTTCAGATGTTTCAGTTCTCCAGTTGTTGTTCAACACGATTTGCCATTCTCCTTGTTTCAAAAAGCATCTCGCGAGTAGCTTGGTGTATTCCTCAACGTGTTTAGGGATGCCGGGGCCGTCAACTGGCACGGGCTGTGTAATTAAGTCATTTGGATTCAAGCCTAAATCTTGCGACATTCTAGTAGTAAAGTCAACTAGATGCCTCAAAGCTTCTTTCCCTTGACCTTTAGCCCACATGTACTTGAGTTGAGCATAGACCACTTGTGGTGGTGCTTTTGATGGGTTCTCTGGGGATCCGCTCTCCAATAAATTGTTGAGGGAATTTTCTGCCAAGTTTAACCTCCCGGATTTCCTGCAAAGATTAGCGAACTTGATCCACATATCCATGTCCTGTTTTGGCTTTATCACCAAAGCTCTTACTTTGAGCATCCTTTGCCAGATATCGACATTCCGCTGACACCCTAAAAGCCGGGTGTCCCACGTCTTGCGCATCAAAGCCCTCTTTTCTGATCCTTGAGGTAAGCACTTGTACTTGATAATCTCTTCGAGCTCTGCGAGCATTTGAACTCTAACAACCACGCCATAAGCTCTATTGTAACTTTCGCTGACAAGGGCAGTAATCTCTGTGACCAATAGATCCCGAGCATTTAGAATATGAGTAGAGGCTTCCTCGAAATTGTTTCTATGCAAACTCAAAATTGCGCTGAAGAATGCTTTGTCTGGAGATTCTAATTTCATGACTTTGATGTATGCTTCCATTCTGTCCCATTGTCCCAAACCCCATGCTGCTGCCGCAGCTAAAGGCGCCACGCTTCTCTTTATGTCATTACTGGATGATGTCCATTTCTTTTGTGCGAGTTCTGAGAGTTGCTCCCATTCTCCAAGGGCGTGCAATGATCTCATTTTTCCCATTACAACCTCCATGTTGTCTGGTTCTTTCATTTCCCGCTCGCTGTATGCCTTTAATGCCTCTTCCCATCTCTGAAGCTTTTCATGCCAAGTTTCTTTCAACTGCAAATCATGATATAATTGAGCGTGTTTCAATATACCAACAGCAGCATCCGACTGTTGCAATTGATTGTTGATACTTATTAAGGCCTCAATTGTAGGGGTACTAGGCTCTTCATAGAATTCCAATTCTTTGTAATGCAAAGCCTTAGCGTATGCATGACATCTTTGAGCATATTGGCCCAAAGTAGTGATGGGAATTGGTAAAGATTTATCATCATGTTCCATGAACTCTGCAAGATTCAATAGGATTTGATGGATTTCAGGAGGGTTATTAGGGGCAGATAAAGCAATGCACAAGGAATCGATAAGCTCCTCTTGATGCTGAGAGTACAATTCACTCCAACAAGATGCAAAACTCGAATTAAACAAATCCTTTGCCAACGGGTAGTAATCGGATGCAAGACCAGCGCATGCTCTTATAGCATGTGACGGACTTTGTTTCAAAAGTTCTTTACTCAATCTTGCTATCCACTCTTGCCAATCTTCCTTCGTATTGTTTCTTTGCGATGAATCCCATGCAGCTTTTAAAGCTCCTTGATTCACTGGTAGCTTTTTGGAAGGCATGTCAATATTTGGTACGTCGAAATGAGTCATATGCATATCGTAGTCTGTGTAAATATTGAGGTTGCTAGGCAATGGCTCGCCATTCAATAACTTCGAAATGAGCTGTTCGAATAAAGATGAATGCAACTTCTGTTGTATTAATACCTTCTTGATCACAGGGATGAAAACTAAAAATTCTGATCCCATACTGAGTGCCAAGCAACAGAAGGTATTTATAGCAGCAAGCGAGAGTTCTTCCTCGCCTTGCTTCAAAATCCTCAACAATGGATGGACAATCCTAGATGACATGTCATTCAAGTAGATGTTTTTTGCTAATTTTCCAACAGTTTCTATGGCACTTTTCCGTAGGACAATGGGGCCAACATCGAACATCTTTACTATTGTCGGAATTATAACATGATCATACTCTTCAATATTGCATCCAAACACAACAAAACTCCTCAAAACCTGTATGGAGGGTTCTCTATCTGGTGACTTGTCATCCTCGATCAAGTTGAGCAATAGAGGAAGAATTTCTGAGAGATACATCTTGAATTCACCTTCGAGGGCTCTTGAGATTGACTCAATCAAATGAGTTATAATGACACGCGTGTTCAAGTGCGTAGACGCGTGGAAAAATTCTTTGATAATTCCAAATACATCTGGAAGGAATGGACGAATATGCTGTTTCACAATGAGGATCAAAGCGCCTAATTGCTGAAGATAGAATTTTAGCATATTAGGTGGACAATGATGCATCACTTTTATCATTCCAGGGATGATTTGAGGCAAGAAAGAAACGCACCTCAAACCTAAAGTTTGAAATATGTACATCACAGCTTGTATAACTTTGTTATGATGCGAGCTCAATGATGGATCTTTGAGGATACGCATTAAGTTGTTTATGGCAACAGTCGGGTAGTATTCATCAACTGACGGCGACATACCCTGCATCAATAATGAAATATCCACAGGTGGTGCATTTTGTTCATCAGGTATCTTTTGAGATGTCTGTTCAACTTCGCGGTGCTTGTAAGGATCTAATGCACCTAAAATTCCGAGAAGTCTAACAGTTTCCCTTCGAATATGGGGCGAGGTCTCCAGTTTCAAAATTCCCACAAGCATGCCAAGAAGTTGTGGATAATCTAGTAAGGGTTGTATCACGTATCCAGATGAGCTCGCGATTTGACCTAAAGCTTTGAGAGCGGCGTCTCTTTTAAAAGAAGAACTTTGATCTTGGAAGGTATCCAAAATCAATGGCATAAGCTCGGGTAAGAAGGGCTTCATATCCTCGCCTGCAACTATAGCAGCTTCTCCCAAACATCTGATAGCACTAGCAGCAACTGAAGAGCTAGCGTCTTTCGCCTTCGGAATGAGCGTCTCAACAATTGGCTTGATGTAAGGACGTGTGAGTTCAGTTGAATTGCCTATCAACAAAGAGAGGATAGTCGCTGCTTCTTCTTTTTTCCTGCTAGTGTTTGCATACTCAAGTCTGGACAAGAGCTGAATCAATGTTTTTCTCAACGAAGGCACTATGTAAGCCGGATTGATGGATGAGAGACGCCCCAAAATTTTTATTGCCGCTTTTCTTATTTCGAAAACTTCATCATTCAAAGCAACAAACAAGTGCTTCACATTCTCAGCTTGTGGAAGCTGAGGGTCAAAGTTGTTTGACTTTCCAAGGCACCTCAAACCCTCGAGTCTGATCTCGGGTATGGGATCGGTGATAGAAATAGACAAAATTTTGTGTACAACCTCGTTCACCGCACTTAATGCATTGACACTTGTTTGATGGCATATGGGATCTTTGGTGAAAATACGGCACGATGTTGATACCGCAGTTTGACGAATCTTAGGGCTGCTGCTATCCAAGTATGTAATAATGCAGTAACGCACAAACTCGTTGAGCTGGTAATTCTCAAATTCGAAGAACGAAACCATGTCTAAAGCCTGAACGACAATTTCATCATCGTGGCTCTGATATAGCTCCTGGTTGTTCAAAATGCTGGTCATACTAAGACCAGTATCCCTGGAGATCATGATAAGCCGATAGTCCCGTGCAGATGACTCGTTAATTTTGACAGAGCCGTATGGTGATCCTGGAGGTTGGAAGGCTTTACCTGACAATACCAAACTGAGCAAATTGAGCAACTTCACGTTGATGATGGGCGTTAAGGGTGGAATATTTTTGATTAATGTTTGAAGCACATCTTGCATAGGCTTTGACAACGTGCAGCTGGTAAACATCATATCCAAGATGTCTCTTTGTAAATGTTTTGTTAATGCCGGTCCAACTGCGACCGACAATTTAGCAATACAGTCGAATATTGCGGGCTCTATATCTTTTCGAATGGCACGGTGTTTTGGCGAAAGCAGTGTCGAGGGTGGGAGCGAATTCAAATTAGTCGCAGATGTTTCGCCATTCGACACAGCACTGGCGAAGATCAGCTGAACACCCGAATTAAAAGGATAGGCAAGGCCCTCTCTTATGTTGTCTAGAATTGCATCAAGATATGTAGCCATTTGATTCTTGACTTCTAAAGCAATAAGGCCAATGCTTCTGAGAATTGCGCTTTTTTCTGCTTTTGCAGTTTCAGTGTTTTGGTTTTTATACTTCTTCAACTGGGACAAATAGTAGTATAGTGTTCTATGCAAGTACTTCTCGACAAAAACTTCAGGATCAACTTTGCACAAAAGCGGATAGATGTTTGTGAGCTCTTGTCTTATGATCGATAACTTGTGGCCTTTGTAAAGGGTGATGTTCTCGTACATGACGTCAAACATTGACTTGATATAAGACTCGTCATGATACCTTATTAATTCACGGTATACCAAAAGCGAACCGTGGATGGCTTCATTTGACAGTGAGGCTTGCCCAGAGACAAAGCCGTATGTTGAAAGTAATGCATTGCCATTCTGATCGGCAGTTTCAGTATTGTTGTTTAAGGTCTGTGAGGCCAGGTCGATGAGAACCCTGATCCATTTTTTTCTCGATTCGACATCGCGGGAATAAATGATTGACATACACTTCTGGAGAGCAACGGCTGAGTCGACTCGTATAATAAGTTTCGAGTCTTTCAACGGTGTCCAAATGTGCTCTAGTATTTGGGTGACATAGCCTTGGAGTAACAAGGGGGCATTGTTGGCAAGCGCAGTGATGATGAGAATGGCTGCATGTCTTCTGTTCTCGTGTTGCCTGTTGTCACTTTGAAGCCATTCAATTGCCTTTTTGGCCTCGAAATCAACAAAGTCACCTGTTAAAGTTCCACCCGGCGTCGCCAACTTACCCAAAGTCTGGGTGGCTTGTTTCATAATATTAATGTCATTGGAGAGAATTAATGAGCTCAAATAATTCGAAAACCGTGCTGTTTTTGTAGCGCTTTCTTCCCCAACACCGCTATCGAAGTCAATCAATGCATTCAATGCAGCTATGCCACCTAGTGTTTGTGCCGTATCTTTGCTTTGGAGCAAGTCAAAGATGGTTCTGTTGATCTCATTGTTGTATCTGTTGAATTGTTCTGGAGTTAAGTCTCTGGCAATAGATGATAAAAAACTTCTTAGTTCAATGGCACATCTGGACCTATCCTCCTCTTTCGACAGCTTCAAACCATCGAAAATCTGAGCTAATGCAATTCCATCAACCACCTGTAGCTGCGAGGAAGACATCTTATTTTTATCAGCGGACTTAATGTGCAAAGGTCCACAAATTCTTTTCTGGGAAGCTCAAACTCAATGTAAAGGATATCTGTGCTAAGCGGTACACGCTGGAAGCCTGTGCGTTGGAGATAAGGTGAGAGGTGTACGGGTGTGCTAGGGCCGGCGTGCAGCCGCGGGTTTGACTTCTTGGGTATGAAGGGGCCGTGGGCATTTGAGTTACATCTGGTTTAACGTTGACATCTATTTTGAACTGATATATTTTGCTGAGACCTCTTCTCCAAAACTATGGGACAGAAAACAAAGAGAAATTTCTAACGATGCTTGGACCATACTCGTCGTAATCCTGTTTGGTATAACAGTAGCTCTTGAACTCTGCTGTTTGAGCCAACAAAGAGCCACCGAACCAAACGGCATTTCTCTGTCTTTTGTGTGAAATCACCTGTACTTCAACACCCGTACTCTTGACGCCACTCAATTGCTCACTTATCTCGATTCTCTCATTCACCAACGATTTGATGTCTCTCTGCAATCTTCTGCCGAAATCCTTGAACATAGTTGAGCCACCAGACAAAACGATATTCTTGTATAGTTTTTTACGCACATCAATGGGGGATGCTTGAACAACCTGGTCCACTACTGTCGGCAATGGCGTCAAGTAATCGGATGAGCAGATCTCTGGATTAAAGAAAATCTCAGGTGCCAAGAATCTTTCATAGCCAACATCGACAGTCTTCTTTCTGTCAACTGTTTCCACGATGTATTGAGCAAATTTCTCCTGAGGATACTGATCGAATTTCTTGAACTCTTTGACCATATCAGGGCAGACGTAACAGAACTGCTGCTTGATTTTTTCAGCGGTGTTGAGAGAAGTGTCTGATTCTCCTCTGTCTCTCAACAAGTTTTGGATGAAGAGAGTAATGTCTCTGCCTGCCAAGGGAATATTCTTGATGGCGCCTCCAATTACATACCCCTCCGCCACTGGAATGACATGTGTAACACCATCACCAGAGTCAATGACTGTACCAGTCAATGATCTATCTTGGACCTTTGAGGAGGTCCAAGAGGCTGCCAACGCCAAGACTGCCTGAACTGCGATATATAAGCCTGCGCAGTTGAACGACTCGAACATAATTTCGGCGGTATTCTCTCTGTTCTCCGGAGGATTTAAGGGCGGTTCGGTCAACAAGAAGTAGTGATCTTCGGGCTCGCATCTGAGGTACTTGAAAATCGAGTTCTCCCAGAACCTTTCCATGTGATCCCAATTCTCGATTTGCCCATGTCTTATAGGATAAGACAACGAGTAATTGGGGCCATTGGCTGCGGAAAGAGCCTCGTCGCCAATGAAGAAGTCCAAGTCCTCCAAGCCTCTCTTGTTACTCAAAAACGAGTTGGAAGAACCGCTTTTGTTTCCACCTTTTCCACTTAGGTTCGACGTTGCGATTGCTGTGGGGAAAACGAAAGATGGAGAGTCATTACCGGCGAAACCAAGTTTGGTCAATCCGGTACCGTTATCCATGACCACGGCAGGGGTGCCCATAGAAGCCATGATTGAATGTGTTTCGATGTACGAGGTGTAGGGTGGTACGTCGATTGAGTGAGAGGGGGAGCAGTAAGGGCATTCGGGCCGTGGTGTATGCACTACCCCAGCCAGACAAGTCCACGCGAACCCGCTCACCGGCAAATGGCGGCGCAGTTGAAACTCCAAGTGTGCCGACGAGAGTAGCTACGCATAGCGTGTAAAATATTGCCTCGATTAATATACAACTAGTAAGAATCTTTACCACTGATGATCACGTCATTGATCTTCAAAATCATTCTCGTCAATTGAGTAGCCAACAACAATTGTTGCTTCTTGCCAATCAATGGATCGATGACAAAAAGCTCCTTCATGTCATTGGTGCCTTTTCCTAAGCAGTCAACGCCCAATCTGGCCGATTTTTCGACAGCTTGCTTAGATTTAAGGTTTGATAATGTGTCAATTGGGTTCAAGCCCGAGTTCTCTGCAAGAATCATAGGCACCTGGTCCAAGGCATTAGCAAAAGCCCTGAAAGCATATTGATCAATGCCTTTTTGTTTCTCTGCCGCGTCATTGACTGCGATGGAACATGAGAGTTCCGCTGCACCACCACCGTAGACGACTCTGCTATCTCTCACCAAATTACGCACCACACATATGGAATCGTGCAAGGCTCTGATACCTTCGGCAACAATCATCTCATTGGATCCTCTGATGAAGCATGTGACGGCTTTCGTGTTGGAACAATCCTCGATCACCAACATACGGTCTCTTGTCGTACCGAACTCAAGCTCCCTTATAACGCCGGCGTGGCCCAATTTTTCGGCAGTTAAATCCTCAAATCTAGGCACGATGTGACCATTGGTTGCAATTGCCAACAACTCCAACTCTGAGCCGCCAATCCATCTGATAGCGTTCAAGTCATTGGACAACAACAAATGGTTTGCTTCGTCATCAAATCCCCATTGGCATGCGACCACGTTTGCGCCTGAGTCCTTGACTTGTTGTATCATCTCAGCAAACTTCTTTTGCTCATACTCTTGCAAGACCTTAAACTCCTCCACACTCGAAATGTCCAACTTGTGTTTCGTTTTTGGCTTGGGTGGTTCAAATGGACATGTCAAGATAGCAATTTTACAGTCCTCAACTCTTTTGGGCATCTGAGGGTGGGAAAAGTCTTTGTCCAAGAGGACACCTTGTATCATTGTGGAATCCTCAATACCACCGCCTACCTTGCTTTCCATCTTGATCAATTCAAAGTCCACGTCCTTTCTTTCGAGGTCAGCCACGGCCAACACTGAGTCAACGGCCATTTTGGCGAAGTGATCGTGTGCCTTGGAAACGATCTTGGAGCCCAACGAGGTCTTTGCTGCCTTTAAGAGGTTTGAATCGGTGGATTCGAGGGATATATTGATGTCGTCAGCCACGGCGTCCAACTGGTTGATGGCAATCTTGCATGCCTCGTCGAAGCCATTGGCGATTTTGATTGGGTGGATGCCCTTTTCGATAAGCTCCAAGGCCTGGTCCAACAAAGCACTGGCGAGAACAACCACACCGGTAGTTCCGTCGCCGATTTCGTCATCCTGTGACTTGGACAACTCCACCAAAAGCTTGGCGATTTCGTTGTCCAAATCCATCTGGGAGAGGATCGTGGCTCCATCATTAGTGATGGTGATTTCGCCGTCTTGGCTCACGAGAATCTTGTCTAAGCCCCGGGGTCCCAAGGAGGTCTTGACGATCGAAGCCACGGCCCTTGCGGCTAAGATGTGTGATTTCGTGGCCTCGAGCCCGTGCTTTCTTTCTTTCTTGCCTTGGTCTCTCACGATGATGAATGGTCTACCCATTTCGTCTTGTGCCACGATGGCATTTGACAAATCTGGAATGCCCTGTTGCGCCATTCTTCCCGATTCTTAGCTTCCTAGTAACTGTAAGATCGAAAATTTTCGGCCTGTGTGCGCAGTCTCCAGTAGTGCGAGGGAGGGTTGTATCGCGTCCTGTCACGAGTGAGCAGTGTGCCATGTCAGCCCAAAAGCTGTACCGTACGGGATTTTTCTGGGAGATGTGGTGTTTGATTGCTAAGCCCTGACTCGTTGCTGGAGGTGTTTTATCTCTGGATTTGGCTCATGGGACGAAGTATTTAATTTGGCATATGGTTGAGTCGGTGGATTACATGGGTTTTGCTGAGAATTGACGCAACAGGAGGATACTGCGAAGAGAAGGTGCAACAACATCTCACAGAATTTACAATAAAACGGCTGTTAAACTTTCATGCTATTTCAAAAGCTGCAAATAACCAGTACTAAGATACGTTGTCGTCATTGTTAAAAAAATTAAAAATCTGATCAAAAAAACGGTTTTTCTTCATTTACATTTGGTGTCCAGTCACATTCTTAATCTTTGCTCCTTTCAAATTCGATAGAGGTGTCCTGCAAAGAAAGAAGCCATTTTCCTGTACTTGTAATACTGTCAATTTTTTGTATGTTTGAAATGGCAAGTATCTCCACTACCGTCAGTATAAGATCTGATACACATTGCCGTTAACTCTTTGCAAGCTTCGCTTTTTTTCATAGGAACCCTGCATTATATTTTTAAGAGTTTTCCTTCGTCTAACCCATTTTTTGCATCCGAAGAGCACTTCAAATTTATTATGTTCCCTTGAAAAAGATTCCAGAATTCTTGAATGGTGATCACTTTCGTCTTTTCCCTTAGTATGACACAGTACGGCCTAAATTGTTATTCATTGCTTTGTTGCTGACCGGCGGTCATCCACCTGTTTCCATTAGTAAGGCACCAGAGGAACCAGAAGAGTCTGGGTCGATATCTCGCTGCGAAACGGAACCAAGAAAAAAAGAATAAAACACGAATAAAAAAAAAAAAAAAAATTCAAAACCCAACTCTTCGTTATCCACCATGTCTGAAATTGACGTCGACTCTGCCTCTATCGAACAGTTAAGGGATGTCTTGTGTAACAAGTCAGGAAACGTTGCCTTGGCAAACCGTTTCAGAGCCTTGTTCAACTTGAAATGCCTTGGTGCCGACTCTGAAGATACTGAGGTCGTACATAAGGCCATCGACTACATCGCTGCTTGTTTCGCTGACAGCTCCGAATTATTGAAGCACGAGGTGGCCTACGTCTTGGGACAAATCCACAACTCATACGCCAACAAGTATCTAAAAGATGTGTTGGCCGACAAGAACCAGCAAGTTATGGTGAGACACGAAGCAGCAGAGGCCATGGGTGCCATCGGAGACGCCGAATGCTTGGACATGTTGCAAGATTATTTCACAAATGATCCATCTTTGGAGATAAGGCAGACGTGCGAGTTGGCCATCGAGAGAATCAAGTGGGAGAAATCCGAAGAGGCCAAGAACGAGAAGTTGGAGACCTCTGCATTCACTTCCATCGACCCCGCGCCACCCATGGCAACCGACAAGGAGTCCAAGGTTGACAAATTGCAACACATCCTCAACGACCAAGAAACCCCTCTTTTCGAAAGATACAGGGCCATGTTTAGATTGAGAGACTTAGGCACTGACGACGCCTGTCTCGCTTTGGCATCTGGGTTCTCCGACCCCTCGGCTTTATTCAAGCACGAGATTGCTTACGTCTTTGGCCAGTTGTGCAACCCCGTCACGGTCCCATCTCTAATCAAGGTTTTGAAGGATGAAAGCGAGGCAGGTATGGTGAGACACGAGGCAGCCGAGGCCTTAGGGTCCATTGCTACAGACGAGTGCTTACCCGTCCTCAAATCCTTCATGAACGACAAGGACCAAGTCGTGAGAGACAGTGCTATCGTTGCGATGGACATGTACGAGTACGAAAACTCCGCTGAGCTAGAGTACGCTACCGTCAAGACCAACTAAGACTTCTATGGCACCAGAATCCAGTAGCGGCATTTAATAAAAGTCCAAGCTAATCCAGTTGTAGCCTGATGCTTGCGAGCCAGGGAACGTGGCCAGACTACAGGACATCTCGTGATTCTGAAACTCGTTCTATATAGTCTTCATATGCAGTTTTGTGTTCCGCCTCGAGAGTCTGGCGAAGCTAGATTAATTGTTGGTTCTGAACCGGTATCCACAGCTGGTACAGGTGTAGAACACAGTGGCACCTTCGTCTGCGGATCTCAACTGTAACGTGTGGTATTGCATTTCTTCATTACCACACTTTGGACATTTCTCCTTGATGGTGGCACCGTCTTCCACCTCATCGGTGCTGAGTGTCGTTTTGACCACCGATCTTTTCATTTTAAGGGACGATGGGAATGCATCTTCAGAGGACTTGGTGACAACCTTCAAGTCGGCAAACTTCTGGCTGGGGTATGACTTGTTGCACACTTTGCAATCCAAAGTAGGCTTGGCGCTCACCGAGTCTAGCAAGTTTCCACAGTCAGTGCAGAAAATCAAGGAGCCGACAACTGACATTCCGATGTTCTTTATTAAGCTTTAAGCACACGAAATTAACACTTGAAGTACACGAAAGTAACACTTGAAGTACACGAAAGTAACACTTGAAGTACACGAAAGTAGAGATGCTTTTTTTTTTTTCCACCTGCCTAGTTCGCACCAATCTAAGGTGCTACTCACTCATCTCATCACGAGCCGCAGAGTCCAGCAAGTTCAACAATCATGAGACAAAAGCGTGCCAAGTCCTACAAAAAGCAAATTAATTTATACCTCCATGCTTTTAAGTTCAGAGAGCCCTTTCAAACGATACTAGACGATGAAATAATCCTCAACTGCCACAAAGCTTCGTTTGACATCGTGAAGGGTCTCAACAGAACCATCCAGGCAGAAACAAAACCCATGATCACACAATGCTGCATGCAAGCTTTATATGCAACGGACAACCAGCCAGTGATTGAGTTGGCAAAGACCTTTGAAAGAAGGAGATGCAATCACCAGCCCAAGGCCCCGGAATCACCCGCAGACTGCATTAAATCCATTGTGGACATCGATGGCGCCAACAAACACAGGTACATCGTGGCCAGTCAATCGATGTCTTTGAGAAGAAGACTTCGGAAGGTTCCGGGGGTGCCCTTAGTTTTCATGAATAGATCCGTGATGGTGATGGAGCCTGCCTCCGACGCCACAAAACGTGCCGCCGTCCTCAGTGAAAACGCCAAGCTCAAGGCTGGCTTGAATGACGCAAAGGTAGGATACGTGGAGAAGGGCGAGCAAAAAACCGACGAAAACCAGGATTCCGAAAAGAAGAAAAAAAGAAAGGGCCCCAGCGGTCCTAATCCTTTGAGTGTCAAGAAAAAGAAAACCACGGGACACCTCGAGAAAGCAGAAGAAAAACCCAAAGCCAAAAGAGTAAGACGCCACAAGAAGCCGACAGTTCCCGACGGAAGCGACGGAGAAAAGAAGCAAGACAGCACACAAACCGAGCATGCCGGCTCCGAACACGGTCCGGAGACTAGTACCGAAAGGCTACGTGAAGATTAAGCGACGGACCTTAATACACGAAGGGCCTGAAATACATAGATTCATATATGATAAAGCCATTAGCGCAGGGTCCCAAGACTCGAGTCCAACAATTGGCTATACTCACAGGCTCGTAACAGCAAGAACATCAAAACTATTTGGCTTCATATCTGATTTTGTGGTCTCAGTCTCTTTTTGATGCACGGGGGCGTCAATTTTCAAAACGGACGATGTCACATCATCTATCAAGCACAATTTGCAGTCAAATGCAATGTATTTTTCCTTGAGCGCCTTTTTGAACGCTTTCATGATAACATAGAGTCGGTTCTCTTTCTCTTTGTCCATCACTTTAAAGTATGCGCTGGTGAATGCGAAGGTGGACTCTTTCACCCAGAGCAACTCCGAATCTTCGATGTCTGGAAATCCCTTCAAAATTTCTTTGCATTGTAGGTCAACCTCGTCCTTCGTTACGCCAAAGAAGACATCTTTGATGAGGATTGCATTGTACAAACTCTCTTCCAAACTGCTCTCCGTAATTTCATCAAGATATTTCTTCCTTTGTTCTAGCTGATCCTCTTTTTCAGCTATATCCTTGAGATAAGACGGAGGTATAGAACTATTCTCAGTGATGTAAACAAAGACATGTTCCCGGGATCCCTCATCCTGAGTTTCCGAGTAAAGTTTATAAGCACTGGCGAGTGCATGGATGAAAGTTCTTTGAGGTAGATTCATGGGTGGTAAATGGAGGCATTTAGACGTTTCGAGCCCTGCGGCAATACTGTCCTGATAATCACTTATAAAGTCTCTGAGCCGAGCTTCAAATATGGAGCACCACTTTGTTTGTCTTCTAAAAGTTGATATAGCTTCCTTTGGATAATAAGATTCCTCCAGGGCCGGAGCCATACTGAAAGCTCTTTTCAATTCCTCTTCCCTCTGTATAAACGCACATTTGTCGTCGCAATCAATAGTCTCGCCAATCCGAGTTGCATTTCTCGAGGAAGCTCCACACTGCACACTTTTAGTGAGTCGTCCACAGTTGCAAGTGATTGTAATGGGCGTTTTGCACTCTTTCGAATCACACAGAATGCCGTCTCCGACATGACATTTGGATGTGCACACGTGAGGGCACTGTTTCCTGACCTTCATACATGCTGACTGACAAGTTGACAAGGGAGCGTGTATTCCCTTGGTGCAATCAAAGGTACAAGCCCGATTACACGGGTGTCCACAGCCTTTCTTTTCTGAACATATTTTTCCACATGACACTGTATCAACCCAACAAAGAACATTCTGCACGGTTTTAGTCCCACAGGCGCACACTTTTGGCACCAACTTAGTACATCTTGGGCATGTTTTTTCATCCCCATGACAGTAATGCCATTCTTGTTCGTGACCGCAGGTCTTCTCTCTAATGCAGCAGTTCCGGCATTCAATTTTTGAGCCACATCTTACGGGAGCTTGCAAAACTGTCTTTCCACAGTGACAGACTATATCGTCATTTGTGGATTCATAGCACACGCCGCATGCGCCGCTATGACAGAGAGCATCGCATCGGTGTTTTCCGCATGATTTCATCTGGTTGCAAATCTTCAAGCATATATGTGGAGATTCCATTGTCAAAACCTGATCATCGAAATCGGTCTTGATACGGTTCCTCACCAATCGTTTGTTCTCTCGCTCTCGCTTGAGCGCCACTTGCTCATATTCACAGCACGCAGCCCTATGGACGTGTTTTCTGCAGCTTAGAGAGGCTGTGCATTTATGTGTGCATCTTGGGGTAAACCCATTTTGAATTGCTTTGCATGGCACCAAGTAGGCATTGCGATGACACGAGCATTCTGACTCGATAACTTCAAAACATTCACATGGGCCGTCGTGACACTTCATTCGACAAGTGTGACCGCAGCCCAATGCTTTTTCGCAAATTTCATCGCACTCTGGCATCGGGTCGGTACAGAGGCTTCTGCTTTCGGAGGTCGAGCTCGTCTTACCACAGTAGCATGTCTTAATGACTTCTGGCGAGTATTTGCAATGCAACGGGTTCGGGTGGGGAGGCTGACATTTCGTGCTTTCATAATGCACGCCGCAATCGTAGTACTGAGTGAGAGTCTCATCGCACATTCCTCCTCCCACATACTCGGTGTTGTCACCTTGGACTTTTTTCGGGTCCACATCCGAGCATTTAAGCTCGAGCATGGTTTTACCGCAGTAACACAGAGTTTTTAGAACATTCTCACAGGGTCCGCAGAATCCGGAATGGCACTTTCTAGGACATTTGTGTCCGACGGCACACACAACAACTTCACACTCATTTGCGCATCTCCACCCTTGGTCATAGGGCGTAACCATACATGGCAATTGCTTCAGGGCTTTCCCACATTTGCACCGCATGACAGGGCCCATGGCACCACACACGGGATGCTTTCCCGGGTGACATACCGATGAACACGAGTGAATGCAATTTGGGTATTCTGCGTTGCATAGATTTCCGCAAGAAAAGGGGAGGAACAGGTCGGGGCGTGGATTTGTCACCTTGCCACACCAACATGTAAATCTATTCGGTAGTTTCTGGTGTTCGAAATTGCAAGCTGGGCACCGCCATTGCTTTGTGCCGGACGTGGATGAGCCACGAACTGCCCAGTCTTTGATGCAGTCGAGATCGTACACTCTATAGCATTCTTCACAGCTCCAGATTTTAGAGTCTCTGTCTATCTCACACGTGCAGACGAGGCACACGTAGGTTCCGTCTTCGATTTCTTGGACGATTGTGGACGAAAGAGACTCATCTAGAGGCCCCTCGGTGTCTGACTCTGAATCTGATGTGTCGGCGTCCGATTCCAGATGAGGCAGGGGATAGGAATTTATGACATTATCGTCGGTGTTTTCAGCTTTTGAGCCTTCATTTGGGGTGAAATGGGTCTCGTTAGCTGGTTCAGGCGAGTCACTTGTCATAGATCTCATGGTCAAGATGGCGAAAAGTAGCGCGCTTCGGAGTATCGTCAAACACCTCCATACAGTATTCTACAACTAACATGCATGCACCGAATGTATTGAAATGAAATTAAAATGGCCTGTTTTCCTGATTATAGGCACTTACCCTATTCTGATGCTTCTGCGCTTAAAGAAATTCATGACTTTGCGGGCAGCACTTGCTTCTTTGCCATTAACATAAGTGTTCGTGCCACTCGTTGTCAGTTTTTTCGTCAGCGTAGACTCTGATGAACTGGATTCCGTCCTTCTCAGTTCCTTCGAATGTGCGTTGAGCTCAGTTGCATTGTCTGAGGCCTTTCTGTTCCCAGAGGACACGCTCTGAGTCGAGTAGTTGGATGTGCTGTAGAAAGAAAGAACGCTGAATCGATTTTTCTTCTTCGCTTCCTTTACTTCTTTGTTCTCTTTTTTATCCCTTCTCGTGGCTGCTTGCGTGACACCGCCATCTTTTTTGACCGAAGTAGTGATTGGAGTTGCTTCTTTCTTCGATGCTGGCTCAGTCAACGGCGTCCTCTTTGGGACATTTACAGGGCTGAGTGGCATCTTTTCCTCCGGTTTCGAGCCCACCATATTGCTATCAATCTTGTCTGCGGGAGACACTTGTCCATCAAAGGTAGGCAGCTGATTAATCTGTGGCGTAGTGTGAGCCTGATAGTCGAGGTTAGTGTCAAGTTTGGGTATTTCTGAAGGATTTGGCAAGGCGGACTCGTCAGCATGTTGCCTCACAGGACTTTGCAGCTCTGTGAGTTCTAATGCCTCCATCTTATCTTCTAGATAACTAAGAACTGAATTTCTTTTGTTCTCATGATTGTTGAGGTCGTTATCGAAGACACCATTCACGTTAATAGGCGTCACCACAGATTCACGCCTATGAACACTTCGTGATGGCATTTTCGCGTGATCAGATGCATTGTCGTTGATACTCAAGCCTGACTCAGATCCATGTAAACTCTTCGTAGGAGAGCTGGATAAAAATGTGGGTGCCGTGCCATTGGCCAGCGGCGACATTTTCATGTAATCAAGTATGGCAGAGGAATTATTATTGAGTGACAAGATAGATGAGGACATCGAGCTTGGGTGGTAAGAAGTAGGCCGTGGCTTCTTCTGATAATGAGGCAATTTGTCCGCGGTTTGAGCTCTTGGTTTGGGGATATCAGTGCGATGTTGATCAAGGTCATCGTTGGTCGGACTCTCAATTATGGTGGATATGGCACTCAAGTAAGTACCGGAGCGCGCCAACGGTGGTTTCGAGGCATCAGGATGACTGGTAGAGTCAGTTTCATTTGATTTATCGTGTTCGATAGCAACAGCTTTGAGAGCGGTACTGGCCGATGTATAGGTGTTGGAGATTGAGGCCGATTTCGCATGACCCCGCAGAACCACAAATTCTCTGGATTTCACCGGAGAATGATCACTCGATGGGTTCACAGATTCTTCCGTTGGGGCGGCAGATGACACGACTGACGACGACGAATCGTTTAGTTTATTGTCACCGGACAATGCAACAACATTTGCAAGCAGAGAGGAGGTCGTCGGGCTTGAGTACACAATGTTAGAATTGGATGTGTACGATCTTCCGTGGGGATTGCTTGCCGGATTCAACATTAGCGCGGAAGAGTTTGTAGTTTCGTTGAACATAGAGTAGCGCTTGTACTTGTTCTGGGAAATGGAAGTAGCTCTATCAATAGAGCTTCTAGCACGCACACTATCCCATTCAGGTTGTCTGATTGACAAGATCGAGGAATGCAGGGCCAACCATGGATGGTTTCTGATCTCGTCTATGCCAATTCTTTTTGCGGGATCAGGGACAATGATTTTGCGGAGAAGGTCTCTAGCCAAAGGCGAAACATATTCGGGAAACGTAAGAGGATTGCTGCAAATGTAGTTGTATAGTTTCACAATGTCCGCGCCATCCTCGTTATCAGCGTCATCGTCGAAAGGAAGATAACCAGAAAGCATGGCATATAAAATCACGCCTATAGACCAGATATCGACTTTGCGACCGGAATATGGAGATTGAGTCAAGACCAACTCTGGGGCTGCGTAACAGGGAGAGCCACAAGACGTCTTCATGAGATCATTTTTCGATTGATTGTAAGAGTTGACGAAGCCGAAATCGGAGATGACGATGTTTTTATGCTTGTCCAAGAGAAGGTTTTCCAACTTCAAGTCTCTGTGGATCAAACCCTTGGAATGCATGTAATCCACACCACTCACTAGCTGGGCAAACAACTTTTTGGCGACATTCTCCTTTAGAAACTTGTGTTTTAAAATGTAGTCAAAGAGCTCGCCCCCCGATGCGTACTCTAGGACAATACCAATGTATTTGCCGCTCTTCAAGACCTCGACAAGGTTGACAATGTTCGGGTGATTTAGGAGCCTCAAAGAATTGATTTCACGATAGATTTTGATCTCAGACTCCGACTCCTTCACTATGGTGTCGCGCTTAATAAGCTTTATGGCAACCTGACTAGGAAGGTTACCGTCTTTCCTCCATCCGAGCTTGACTTTGCCGAACTCGCCCTCCCCAAGAGTGGAGCCGAGAACGTAGGCACCAAAGCGGACCTCACGGTGGGGTTTTTTGTGCATGGTTTGGAAGTGGGCTTGTTTCTTAGGAGGGTTCTCAGGTAGCCCTTCGACCAAGACCGAAGAGCGGCTCGGTTCAGCAGGATTCGGAGCGGTCACTGTCACGGTTGACATCTGGCAGGACAGATATTTGGGGGCGTGCGTCGGATAAGGAGAGTTTGGGCAATGGAGAGCCACAAAGGAAGCGGAGATGGGCTTTGAAAAGAAACAATGGGGAAGGTTAACCGGAAAAACCCTCGTGGAGTAGGGGCAGTAGTCAAGAATGAGCCTACTCTAGGCTGAGGGGAGAAGTCCGGGAGAAAAGATTTGCGGAAGGGGCAGGTGGCGGAAAAGAAGCGGCGTGTCGAAATGGGAGAAAAATATACGTTCGAGGTGGGAAGATAATATATTAAGCGAGCACGAGAGTAGCCGGGAAATGACTTGGTTGTTTACCTTATTCGTTTAGGCCATCCAGGGTATTTTTTTTACCCTAGCGCTCAGGTGTGCATTATTGTTCGAAAAATTCGGTTTTATTTATTTTTTTTTCTGCTGCTTTAGGAAATTGCGACTGGTCTACGTAGCCGGTTTCTGCTGGAGAACAATCCGCTGACAGAATGCGGACTAAACGTATACAAAGTCCCCGAGGAACTTCGGCACTGAAGGCTATCTTCTTGACAACTTTTGACAAGCTCTCGACGGGTGCTGGCGCTTAGCGTTTAGAGAACAAAAAGGTTAAAGCTTTTCCCGAGTTTTGGCTTTAGACATGCTGCTGCAACCGAAGGGGTGCGTGCAAGCAAGAGCAAAAAGCGTCCTCCGCCCACCACAACGAGTGGTGGGCGGAGGCGGTGGCTGTGCACCCTTGTTCACAATGGCGGAGCAGCCACCTTTTGGCCACCGCACAATACGGGTATTTCAGGCGGCGCTTCGGTTGAAGATTCTCCCGCCAAATGCACGCTGCCCCGGCCGCGAGTGTTTCACCTCCTAATGGGGGAGGAGCCAAAGCCCTGCTGCGCGCCGGTTTCCCCTTGCATAGCCCCGCGTGCAGAACCGTAGACCCACTGCCCGGCAGAGCCGCTTGCAGCCCCGACCCGTCAGATTGGGCCGTGGCCCAGAACAGAAATCCGGGCTGCCTCGCCGCCAAGATATCCGCACAATCGGTGGCGTTTCATCTTGCTGGGTGCGTTTTGTCTGATTCGATGCGGCCTGGATCACCGCGGTATGCAACTCGTGCATTGGCTACTGCTCTACCCCAGCCAGACCCTCCACGCCGGGCACATCTAAGCGTGGCCGTAGATGTGTCATGCCGGCGAGATCGAGTATCTACGCCAACGTCTTTCGCCCCTGATTCCTGGGGCCGCTCGGGCGTGCCGCTGTGATGGGAGTTCTTTCATCTCTTTCGTCTGCAGACCGCCCGCTGGTTTTCTTCTTAAGCTCGGGCTGCCCGGGTCGTCAAAAGAGGTGCTTGGCCCGCCTTTGGGAATCGGGCTGGACGGAGAGCAGCGGGTCTTTGGCGGTTGTTACATGCCTGCCCTGTGCATGGCATCTGAGGGTCGCGTGTGACGCGCGCGTCTTGGTTCTTCGAGTCCACACCAAGCTAGGCCCTTAGCATCGCACCCTGGGACATGCCAAAGAAAGACTACCCGAACATTGTTTCGACGTTGGGCAAGAGCATCCCGACCAAGGAGCTACTCGCACGGCTCCAGTCCATCGCAGAAGACCTCTCTGCTGTGGATCAGAGCACCGTGGACTGCACCAAGTACTCCCTGCTAGCCAAGGACTTGTCCAACCCCAAGTTGGTCCAGCATCGGAACCCCGGTGTCCAAGCCTACACATGCTGCGCCGTCACAGACTTGTTGCGTCTCTATGCACCGGAAGCCCCCTTCGACCACGAGACTCTATCCACGCTATTCAAAGCGTTTTTCCAGCAGCTTTCGCAGCTTTGGGACGACGAGAACCCCTACCATCTCCAGCAATGTCACATCTTGAAGCGCATTGTCGAGGTTCGCTCTGTCGTCTTGCTCTCAGAGTTGCCAGACGCCCAACAATTGGCCTGTTCCATGTTTGACACCTTGTACAAGGTGGCAGCCAAGGGGTTGTCTTCCAAGTTGGAGCAGCTAGCCTCCGAGATGCTCGCCGAGACCGTCTCGGAGCTTGATACCATTCCTCGGGATGTCGTGTCACTTGTCATAAAAAAGCTCACCACCACTGCCCCGTCGGATCTCTTGGGCGGCTCGTCCAATATCTCGAATCCCGCCTTCCTCTTCTCGCTCGCCGTCTGTGAGTCAAATCCAGATAAGATGTCACGCCAGGTGGCCCAGATGTTTTCCGAAATGCTCGACGAGAGCGTGCAAGCCACTGAAAAGGGCGAAGTCGATTACAACCACTCTTTCAAGGCTTTGGAGAAGATCCACGTGGCTTCCATTAACATATGGAAACACGTTCCCGACCTTCTTGGCTCGGTTATGGGGCTCATCGGCGACGAGCTCAATTCTGATGATGAAAAAGTTCGCCTCTTGTCTACCTCAACTATTGGACAAATGCTCTGCTCAGGTTCCCAGGGCAGAGCCCTGACCGAAGTAACGGCCGTCACCTTTGTCAACAACCACAAGCCTGCTTGGCTGAACTGGCTAAAGAAGTCTTCAGACATTTCTCCTCTCGTCAGATGCAGGTGGGTGGAACAGATTCTGGCAGTCTTGTTCCAGCAACTGACCACAGAAATGGCCGCGGAATTGTGCTCAGGCTTATCCAAGTGCTTGCTAGACAGCAACGAGAAAGTCAGACTTTCCACTTGCAAAACCATCGAATCTCTTTCTTTCCGAGTGTTTACCAGCAGAATATGCACAAGAACAAACTTGAATGCCTTGTTACTGCTCATGCGTGAAAAGCATCCTGATATCAGAAATAGGGCTATCGCTATTCTAGCGGGTGCTTACAACAACTATTTGGAAATGGTTTCTGCAAAGAAAGTAATCGACTTTGGCTCGCTCAGCTCCGATGAGATCCTGGACATTGAGTCCTTGATCACCCATGATATCCCCAACAAAATTTTGGAACTTAACTATATAAATGATAAGCTGATAACTGTTGCGGTGGACATTATTCTCATGGAAAAGTTGCTTCCTTTTCACGGAGACAGTGAGGCTCGTGTACAAAGATTATGCAGATTCTTCAGTGTCTTAGATGAAAAAGGAAAGGCTGCGTTTTCAGCCATTTCAGCTCGGCAAAAGCAACTCGTGGATGTTTTATTAAAGTTCATCGATTATGCAGAAGAATACGCAGCTTTGGATTCAGCGCCATCAGATGACGTCAAACTGCCTGAAGACGAGGGTTTCCTCAACAAAGCTGAAAAGATCATTAATTGGTTGTCTGTTCCTTTTCCTGAGGGTCTCAATACCTACGAGTGTTTCGATGCATTTTCCAGATCTAGAAATTTAAGACTCATCGACTTGCTTAAGAATTGCATAAACCCACTGCTGGATTTCAAGACAGTGAAGAATCTGATCAAAGAGCTTCTTTCCAAATTGAGCGACCTGCAAACCTTTGAAAATAAAAGCGGACCTAAAGTGGCAGCATCCGATATGGTCTCAAACTTTAAGATATTACTCTATCGTTCGTCGAGTATCCTTTTCAATAAGTCTAACATTGGTATCTTGATAACCTTATCCAAGAGCAATTCCGAATACCTGAAAGTTGCCGAAGAGTTGATCGGTAACGTCTCATCATTTTTCCCTAGCGTCTTTCAAAATCACATCGACTCCTTGATAGATATCATAAAATCTAAAAATCAGGAAGATGTCAGCATTACGTTTTGGAGATCGTTTTTCCATTTTGTGCAAAAATTCCCGGAGAGTATCGAAAACATTCCCGATTTACGTGAATCATTAATCGCTGTCGCTGTTGAGCAGGGTCCTCTTAAAAGCAAGTATGCAACAAAATCTCTTGGATTTATTGAAAATGCGGAATTGAGTGTCCTGGAGTTATTGGAGCAGATCATGCCTTTGGATGTCACAAGTAAACTGTTTACCTCTGCTCTCTCTTGCTTAGCTGAATGTTACCTTATTGATCCTCAAGCGCTTACTTCACACTCTGGAGCGATCAATGAGGTAATCATCGCCCAGGTTTTGAGAAAGAACAGACTCACCCTGTCAGATATTAAGCGATTGAGCAATGTGACCTGGATACCTGATCTGGACTTAGAAAAGCACCCAGTGTTACTCGAGAAGATACTCGCATTGAAGCTTGTGATGAATCGGATTCGAAGTGCAGCTCGAACGGAAATCGACCAATTCACACTCAAAGGCGCATCAGAAAAGCCATTAAAATTATTTTGCAACATTATTACCAACAACGGGGAAATAGCTAAATCGGCAATCTCCACGCCCAGTCCTTACAAATCCAAACTTCAACTTGCCGCTGGCTTATCCCTTTTGAAACTCGGAAAGCTTCCCCAGTTTGATTTGATAATTGACACAAATACCCTAATAACAATTGGGACCTTATTGCATCACGAAAGCATCGAGATCAGGAAATCATTACTCACAAAATTGCAGAACTATCTCTTTCAAAAAAAAGTTTCGGAAAGGTTTCTCCCTTTGCTTTTTCTCACCGGCCATGAGCCGAACGGCGCTTTGAAATCTGACACGAAAACTTGGATTAGATCTCAACACAAACGATATGAATCAAAAGCTGACATCGCCTTCGAGTCAAGCATCGTTCGACTCGTTTACTGCATTGCACATGATCATAGATTTATCAGCTACATCACTCAAGATTCATCGGAGGAGAGCCAATTGAAAGCATACGCATACGCCTTAGAATTTTGCTCCATGTACTTGGATACAATTGCTAACGAGAAAAATATCTCTTTGCTTTATTACTTGGCAAGTAGGGTCAAACAATACCACGACTTAAAGCTTGACCCATCCGAGTACGCGACAGCGGATCTCTCCCCAACTGTGTTGAGTCTCTACAGAATATCGGAACTTTTCCAACTAGCAATTAAGGAATCGGCGGATGCTAAAGGATGGAATCTACACACATGGCCAGGAAAGATAGATTTGCCCAATGATTTGTTTGTCCCAATTGAAGATTTCAGCGAGGCACAAACTGTCATTTCCAGGATCTATATTTCTGACGCGGTGCAAGTAGAATTGCGAAAGCTTCTAAGAATTAACAAGAAGCCAAATCCAGTGGTGAAACCCCGGACGCCGCGGGTCAGAACGCCAAAAAAATCGTCAAAAGCCAGCAATAGACGAAAAGAGAAGCGAGTCTCAACCGATATTCCAGCGCCGATAAGATCAAGCAAAAGGGCGAAGAAGCAAGTGAATTATGAAGAGGAAGAGGACTCCTCGGAATCGGCAGAGGAATCAGAGTACAGTTCCGACTCTTCAACATAAATTATCATGCACTATTGTAATCTAACTGTCTGAGGGAATTGAAGGTATTTCTTTCTAAAAGATCTTCTCCCAATGTTTGTAGTCTACTGGCAGCACCTAATTTCTTTGCGATACCTCTTTCTGCCCATTCGCCAGAAGCGAGACGTAGTATTTTAGCAGCCTGACTCCCGTATTTTTGGTAGAATTCTTGCGCTGCCGCTTCCCACCAGTTGCTGACGACGACGAAGTGGACACCGCTTAGCATTTGATTGTCAGTATTGAGCAAGCGTGCCACAAATTTCCACTGAGCTTCGGTGTCATAGAACGGAAAATCAATGCCGCCCATGTAACGGCCCATAACGGCCCAGACAGTGAGAATACCCCCAATTCGCTCTTCGTACTTTACTTCACTCTCCCACTTGTCATCTCCGCCCCGCTTCCAGCCCATCTTGACCCGTCCCTCTTCTGTATCAATATTCCCCAGGTACCCAATGATAAGACTGCACTTTTTCACAAAACGTGCCAGAAGATATTGCTCGAATTCTCTAAATGCGCTTAACAACAATGTGCAGATGTATGCCAAAGGTACTGCAGCAGACGCTTTGACTGTAACCTCAGTTTCTGCCTGAGAAACCACAGCCTTCGCGAGAAAGTTCAAAAGCCAATGATATGACAATGACTGTGCTGGCACGTCCGCTATTAACGTGATGATGTCTTTTGCGATTAGGTTCGCTTGGGACGCTGAAGGAGATAGTTGGCCAAGTTTGACATTTATCTTCCTCTTTATAACACCAATCTCTTTTTTCAAGTCTTTTTGCTGGTTCATAGGTGTCACGATATTTGTTTTAATATCTTTGATGGTGGCCAAATATGCCTTCAAAGTGTTTTCGATATGCACTTGCAGAGTCAAACCTTTGGCTTTCCTTGCATCTTTCTCTTCTTGTATTTTTGCCTGTAGTTCGGCCTTTTCCCTTTGCTCTTGATCCTTCTTTAGCTGTTCCTCTCGTTCTTGCTTGGCTTTCTTCTCCGCTAATTTCTTGGCTTCTTCTGCTTTCCTCTTCTCCTCTTCAACTCGAGCAAGCCTGGCCTTCCTTTCGGCCTCCTCCTTTTCTGCTTTCTGTTTTGCGAGAGCGATCTTTTGTTCTTCCTTTTCTTTCCTCAAACGTTCCTGTTCCTTGATGTATCGGGCATACCTGAGCTTGAAGTTTTCCAAGTCTTGTTTGAGCTCCGCGTCCAACACATGGCTGGTCTGCGATGCTTCTTCTTGAGCACTCGTTGCAAGCAGCTTGAGTCTCTCTGCTCTTCTTCCGTAGTGATCTTTGGCATTTTGGATTGAGAGTGACTCTATACCATGGAGCGAATCTTTCAAGATGTCAAACTCGGACCGGGTCTTCGGGCAGTCTATTTCTGCCAGATATGTATGCAATTGCTGCCCCAAGTTTGGGGCTGGGTGCAGTTGGAGACTGAATTTCATATGGCGCCTAACAAGCTCAATGCTGAGGGTGAATCGTACCAAATGAGAATACGAGGAGGTGTACAGATGTCTTCTATATTGGGAATAGCGTAGCGGTTTGTTTGCCTGTGTGCTTCCGAAAAGGCTTCATAAAAAGACGCTCGAGTATTCTAGCAGTGGTTTCAGTAGGGTTTTGTCACTAGTTGTTGTTGAGAATAAGTCATGGGTCAAGAGGCTGCTTGCGAGAAGCGTTTTCTGCCGTCCTGTCTCACCATCCTAGACACAGTTTTCACGCGGAACCTCAAATTTTCACAGTCACAACTCTTAACATCAGAATGAACAAGCAATGGGTTCGGTTGTTCTCCAATACTGGAGCTAGCGCCAAGTCCTATTCCAGTGTAAAGCCAGTCCACCATCTAGTGAAAATCCAAAAGGCGGCCCTCTCGCCAAAGTACCAACAGTTGTTGATACCTAAAGACGACATCGAGTCGGTGGGCTTCAAGCCAACTGAAATATCTCAGGACAGGCTCATGGAACATTATGAAAATACTTTGAAGGGGGACTTGCTATTGCACCTATACGAACACGAAGCTGAGACCGAGGTGGGGACAAAGAAAAGAAAGTGGGACCCCAGCTCACCGTTTTCTTTGTATCGTACCTTGCGGAAGCCTAAGGGAACTGGGAGGGCCACCAAGGACATCAAGCCCATAGATGTCAGAAACGTGCCATCAATCAAGGCAATCAGTCTTAACTTGTACACAAAGGAAGCGTTGGAATATCCATGGCTCAACATCTCTGCTCGTTTGCAGTTGGCGCAGATTACAAACAAGAAGCCCAAGCAGCTTTACAACAGATCCAATATTCTCCCATGGAAAGTCAGGGAGGGCAAGCCTTGCGGGTGTAAGGTGGAGTTGACCGGAAGGGACATGACCCAATTTTTGTCCACTTTGACGGAGTTGGTGCTTCCTAGGATCAGAACTTTCCAAGGCATTAAGACCACATCCGGCGACGGAAACGGCAACATCTCTTTTGGTTTGGATCCCGAGGACGTGAAGTATTTCCCAGAGATTGAGAACTTCCAAGAATTGTACCCAAACCTCTTTGGCTTCCACATCACCTTCCAAACCTCCGCCGGCACCGATGCAGCAGCAAGAACCTTGCTCAGCTCTTTGGGATTGCCATTTTACAACCCTTGAGTTAGGCTCATATGTATATAGAAGATCTCCCATGGGGCTATCCGTCGACCAGTAAAAGCTCAATGTACGAAGCCACCGGCTATCCAGATTCCATTCGGCCGACTCACATGCCATGTAGCTAAATCCCGTATGTTAAATGACTTAGTCTCCATCTCAGTCATGCTATGACTATGGCTTTTTTACATGCGCCAATTGTAAGGGCGTTTCGCAGCTAGAAAACGAGAGCGTGAACCACGACTCATCTCTGATCTCCGCATGAACTTGATTTCCGTCGTTCACGAGTACGAAATCCTATATTCTACGCGGGTCATTCAGAAGGACAAGCGGTGGAGTGATGGCACTTTGAAGTTCTACGAATTTAACAGAAAGATGGAGGTGTATAGTGAAGAAAACATCCTCGTTGCAGCTGAGTTTTATCCTCACGAGTCCAAAACTCCTACCACCAGCGGAGCCTTTGCAGATGGCAAAGAAATCATCATGCCTTCTGGAAAACTAATTGTGGAAATAACAGGATCTATTGGAGTTTCGGAGAGGGAAATCCAACCCTTCAAGAGGATCAGTGATCTCAGGGCACATCCGGTTGTATCCGTGAAGCAGGAGCTCGAGGACCTCATGTCAGGCCCCGAAGAAAATGCACCTGAGAGTGTCACCAAAGTGTATGGGAAACTGAGCTCGTACGCTGAGGAGGCAAGACTTCCATCCAAACAGAAGCCAAGCTTGCTGCTTGCACAAGTTGGAAGCCCAGTAAGGCATTTCAAACCTCTTGGGCTCAAGAGAATCAACAAGCCAGGCACACTCAGCAAACCCTCCGCTGTGTCCGCCTTGGAAACAACTCTTGATAAGTACGATCGAATAGCAGAAAAGTGCCAGGTCCGGATTCCGCCGGGGTCCAACAGACTCGCCTCTATGCTACGAAAACAACAGAGCTCGCTTTCACAATACTGATAAAAGGCTGGCAATCACGGGTGATGCCACGCCGAGCTATTTCACATAGCGCCGTATTTACAACAATGTTGGTTGTGGGGAGCGAAGCTCATAAAAAAAGGTTAGGACTTGGTAAATATCTCGGGCAAACAGAGCTTCTGATCTCGCTGAATTATTATAAACCATCAAATGGAATGTCCGTTACAGCTTCAGAAAGAATGTCTATATAACATAAGGTGGAACGTCAGATAGTAGAAAGTCATCGATTCTTCAATCCAGTATGGAATATTCCTTCATAATGTTCCTTGCCTTATCAGATTTAAAATGGCAGGCTGTGTTCGCACGCGGCCCCAAAAACGTGTGGCTTACACGTGTGCTAATTTTTAATGAGTGGCTGCATTTGCTAGCACGCCTTATATTCTACGAGACCCCATCCATTGCTGCAACTCGCCTCCGCATAGTGAAAAGAACATTGGAGCATTCGGGGGTTTGTGTCTCTTCCAAAAAGCTTCCATTATTCAGAATTCTTCGCTACTGCCACCCCGTTATTTTTTCTTGCCTTGCCTCTATTTAGGTCAGTCACCTGACAAGAATTTTCACTAGAACGCACATCCGGGATTCCAGCTGCACTCTGTTTTACTTCTTTCGCCAGAAACATAGCTATATAAAATATATACTGCGCCAAGCCAGCCGTTTTGGAGGTAACCTCATTCAAGTTCAGCAAGGCATCCACAACTCTGTGCTTAAAATCCCAACTCCTTACCAAGACTACATATCACATCCCAGAACAAGTCGGACCACTTTCCGGACCCATAATTAAAAAATACAAACAGTCTCGGAACACATGGTCTTAAACATCGCCTCATGAATTCCGTTTCTTCACCTCGTGCGTGTCTGCTGTCAACGAGAACGCAGTCAGGGAACATGGAGTTTCTCCACCGAATATCACCTTTGGTCAAAGGAGCTCGTTCCAAGGAGAGTCCTCCTCGCAAAAACGCTGATATGGCTGGTAAAAAAAGCGATGTATCGCCGGATTTAACAGATCCTTTCTTGGCTCAATACTTAAAACCACCAAAAAAGAACAGTCACGAGATATACTTTACCGCCATCAACAAACGACTGCTGATCAAAAGCTTTGACTACTACCAAAAATACTTGAATGTTAAAGAAAGGGAAAGCCGACTGTCGCCCGACTCCAAAACTATTCTTGCCGAAGCGGTGAAGCTGGCTTCCCCTGTCGGCAAGCAAACCCCAAAAAACATCTCGCAACAAAGTCAAACTGAGAACCTTTTATCAGTTCAATCTAGACGACGTCGCCAGACAGAATCTGAGAACCGAGCTGAATCCATTTCC
This sequence comes from Metschnikowia orientalis, assembly GCA_002893665.1. Taxonomy (NCBI): domain Eukaryota; kingdom Fungi; phylum Ascomycota; class Pichiomycetes; order Serinales; family Metschnikowiaceae; genus Metschnikowia; species Metschnikowia orientalis. The sequence goes on along the minus strand of NXGZ01000002.1, from coordinate 1,023,976 downwards.
AAAAAGTCGCACCCTGCAGTGGTAAGCAAGGTTCTTCCCGCTGAATTCATAGACTGCTCCACCACAGATCTCATCAACATCATGACTCGCATGATACAATCACTTATAAATCTAAATGATCGCAGTGTGCCAATGGCAGTGGCGAACCCCCTGAAATTGGGCTCTGACGATCAAGCAAATGTTGAAAGCAAGAAACTACTCACTCGGTATCATTCTAGGACTCCGCCGGCGTTATCAATTAGTACCTATTTGAACAGACTAACCAAATTCAACCATTTTTCTCCAACAACATTGCTAACCACTATCTATTACATTGATCTTTTGTCTCACAATTTTCAGCCCTACTTCACGTTAAACTCCTGGACTGTTCATAGATTTTTATTGGTGGCAACGATGGTCGCTCAAAAATCATTAGAAGACTTTTTCTATACCAATGACCACTATGCCAAAGTCGGAGGCGTTGCCTTGACAGAATTGAATTTCCTTGAACTAGATTTTTTGGACAGGGTAGACTGGAAGGTTATTCCAGCGAAACAAGTCCTGCCGACTCAAACCTCAATCAAATTCTCGAAGCAGGTGCTAGATCTATATTACTGGCAATTAGTCAACTTGATGGGTAAGAATGTCACAGAGCAGAACAATGTGGTATATTCAATACCAAATTCTGATCGCCGCATTTGATGTTTAGTTAGGATTACAAAATTTCCTCTTCTCGACAAGATATTTGATACCCTTGATGATTTGAAGTGCCACTAGTGAACTTGAAGTAGAATTTAATATAAAGCAAATATTTAGGAGAAACTCAAGTGAGTTCTCTGATGAAAACATAAATTGACCTTGTTTTTAAAGCAGTTGAAGACGGCTCGCAAGACTACTCTGGTTTGAGCAATTCAAATGAGCAACATAAGCTCTTGTCCACGCTCATGACGGCACCGTAGTTCTTGAAATCTCCGCAATAGTTAGGGGCCAGAAAGACAGTTACCAATTTTCGTTTGTTGAAAAATTCATAGCCATCTTCCACAACCATATGGCCTCGCACGATCAAATCCATATTGAAATTGTTAAGAAAATGATCCACATGCTTTTTACCAAAACAATAGGATACACCACGATCGTTTTTGGGCCAGTTATGAAGCGAAAAAGATCTGATCAGAGGATCAGGATCAGACCAAAGAAGGTCTGCTAGAAGTCCCTTGTCAGGAATGTCGGTTGGCCTTTGTATTTGTTCAATCTGCTTGAGGCTGAACAACTCAGGAGAGAGACCACCATGGATACAAAAGATCTTGTCGTTGATAGTTGCAGCAATGGGCAAACTGTTGAAAACGTCAATAAAACTCTTCCATAGCTTATGCGATCCGGAGATCACAGGCAAGCGTCTTTTGCACTCGTCATAAAAGCCGTAAATTTTGGTAATATTCGCCGACTCGTGATTGCCCCTCAACATAAAGAAATTCTCCGGGTATTTAATCTTGTAACACAACAAAAGCAAAATTGACTCGAGTGATTTGTAGCCACGATCGACATAATCACCCAAAAACAAATAGTTTGTGTAAGGAGGATACCCACATGACTCAAAGATACGACACAAATCGTAGAATTGGCCATGGATGTCACCAACAATCTTGACTGGCGGAGACAACTTGAGTAACGTGGGTTGCTCCAAGAAGACGGAGCGGGCCCTGGCCAAGACAGACTTGATTTCCAGACTTGTAACGGGTAACTTGTCCTTGCTCCTCTTCGAGGTTCTCTTTGTATTGCGACCAGCAGCAAGTAAGCGCTCGATGATGCCGTCCACGTTGAAGTCCGTTTTCTTCGCTTGCGGAAGAAGAGGTGGTGAAGTGGAGGCGGGAGAACTCGAGGATTTCGAAGCCTTAGATGACTTCAAGTAGCTGGATTTCGAGATCACTGATGTCAGCTGGGCCTTGGGCTCAGGAGTGGACTCGGAAGATTCGACAATAGGATCTAGGCATTCTTCGGCGACCGCGGCGGAAGTGGCGGGAGCCTTAGAAGCATTTGGCAGATTGGGGACGGAATAAACTGACAGCACCAGACTGGAGTCCTTTTCACTGGATGTGAAGAGAGGAGACACGGATAGGTTGCCGCTTCTCTGGCTATCGTAAGAGGAGCTGTAGTTGTTTCCCGGGAAGGAGCCCGAGGCACGCCACTTGGAGGGCGACATGCGCGAGAGGGCCGCGGCCGAGGAGACATCGATGTCTGCCGCAAAATCCAAGCTGTTCGCAGTGGAGGAGGAGCGGCGTCTAGAGCGAGACTTGGAGGGGATTGACTGGGGTTCTGATTGCACGTGCGAAGAACGGGCGTCGTCGGCCGGCACTTCACACGAGGTTGCCCTATCCGGGACACTACCGTTTCCGGTAGGCCTAGATAGCGCCAGCGGCGGGCCCTCGTCCGACTCGATCTCGCCAAGGGTCAGCTCCGACGAGGTGCCCGCACTCTTCTTGTTCAGGATATTCGGTAGGGGATCATTTTTGGAAGGGTTATTTCCCATAGTAGTGAGTTTCAGTCCGCAGAGACGTCAGAGGCTATAGCAGATCACGGACCACCGGTTTGTTGGGTGTGGGTTGTTCGTTGACGGGTTGTGTTGCGTTTCTCAGGGAAGTGCTGTCAAGAAGGTCAGAGTTTTTCCCAATTACAAACGCTACTGGCCAGCCCGGCGAGTGCAGGAAAAGGGATGCGAAAGTTGGGAAATAGGGGAGGCCCGCCGCCGGGCCCGGTGCGAACACGAGAAGCGCGCAGGAATTCCACCCGCGCACCGGATCGCCTGGCATGCGCGGAGTTGCATCCGAGGAAGCGAGTCCTGAGCCTGTGGCGCCAGCCCCCTTGCAACGAGCCACAGCAGCGAAACAATGTCGGGACGGGTGCTGCACGTGGCACGTGGCAGGACCTCTAGTTGCAGGACCGTAGTCCGGGATGTACAGGTTGGCCGGGCTTCGTCCGAGCAGCTGGGCTGGGTTGCGGGGCTGGGGCATTCCGCGCTGCGAGGCCCTGCACCAGCGCATACTTCGAGAGACGTTGATGTTGAGAGGCCTTTCCAAGATGGCGAAGTCAATTCGGTCCGCAGGATGCCTCATCATCGGCGACGAGGTGCTCAACGGGAAAATCCTCGACACAAACCTGTTTGAGTTTGCCAAGTTCTGTTTCAGCGAACTCTCGATCCCACTAAAGAAGACCATCGTCTGTGGCGATGACAGTGATGACATTATCCGGTCCTTGCGGGTGTTGCAGGACGAGAAATGTGACTTTATTGTCACCAGCGGCGGCATCGGCTCCACACACGACGACATCACCTACGACGCCTTGGCCTGTGCTTTTGGCTTGCTGTGCCTGCTCGACTCAGACACGGTTGCTAAAATGAACCAGCTCCGAGGCGACTATCTACAGGGCTTGGACGACGCCCTGCGGAACGCCTTCTACCGCATGGCGACACTTCCTCAGTCCTCGGCTGGCGTCGAGGTCCTGAAGCTTTTTACCCACGACAGTCTCTGGGTACCAATCGTTGGCATTGACCACCAGGTGTACGTGTTGCCGGGAGTGCCGCAGCTATTCAAGAAGTTGTTGCCGGGGTTGGGCCAATCGGTGAGACACCGCTTGGAATCCAAGCACTTTCGCCGCTTTTACGTGAAAACCACCACGGGCGAGAGCACCTTGGCACCGTTTTTGACCGACTTGCAGAACAGCTGCTCAGAGAAATTCGGCCCGGGCAAAATGAAACTCGGTTCCTACCCCCACTTCAATTGGAAGCAGGTCACGATTAGTATCATAGCTGATGAATCTGTTGCCCTCGATGCCCAGAGGCTTGTTGTTGAGGATGTTGTGCGCAATATCGGCGGGGATGCAAAGGAAATCTCGGCCGCCGAGGAGGATTACCTCTCCACCCATGATCCTGCCGAGTAGCCCAAATAGTCCTGCAAAATATACATAGATTTCGAAACATCGTTATATCAATTACTGTGCTCTATAGCTACGGCGAAAAAGTTACAACTTCTCGGCCAAGAGCTTCGAGACTTCCTCGACTGCTTGCTCAATGCCTTCAGGCTTGTCACCCATACCTTGCACAACATTGCCCTTGCCTCCTGCCTTTCCGCCGATGAAGGAGCTGACTGCCTGGGCTAAAGACGATGCGTTCACTCCCTTTGCAATGGCCTCGTCAGAGATGTAACAGCCATGGGCAACTTTCTCGCTTGTACCCGTGATGAGGTAGAGCGACTTGGTCTTCTCTTGCTTCTTCACGACATTGATGGCTTCGGTAATCGCTTTCGCGTTCGCATCAATTGGAACGTGGGCAACCAAATATTGGGTTTTCGAAGCTTCCTCATCTTGCAACCACTTGTTCACGACTTCGAGAGTCTTCTTCGATTCCTCCTTTTGCTTGGCCTTCAAGTTGTCCTTGATGGACTTGTCGACTTTCGTGAATAAGTCATTGAGTTTGGCCTTGTCCAACACAGAGATTGAGAGCTTCTTCAAGGCCACACCGAGTTCCTTGGTCTTTTGTTCCTTCTCCGCGCCAAATGGAAGTTTATCAGCAGAAATCAACTGCGCTTCGAAATCCTTGGCGATCCTTTGGACTTCATGTGCCTCATGGCCAGTAACTGCAACAATTCTTCTGACGCCCTTGGCGATTCCGGATTCCTCGATAATAACCATGTCTTTGATATCACCGGTCTTGCCGGCATGTGTGCCTCCACAAAACTCAATGGAAAGCTTGTGCCATTCGTTGTTCTTGGGGTCTTTCAACAAGTCCTCGACCGGAACTCCAATGGAAACAACCCTGACTGGATCTGGGTATGTTTCACCGAAAACAGCTCTGACTCCGTTGATTTCTTTGGCCTCCACAAGAGATACGTCCTTGGCAAAAACTCCCTTATTGGCCTTAATGTTATCGTTGACAATCACCTCAACTTCCTCAAGATTTTTTGGAGTGAGTGCTTGCTTGAAGGAGAAGTCAAATCTCAATTTCTCTGGTGCTACCAAGGAACCCTTTTGCTCGATTCCATCTCCTAAAACTTCTCTCAAAGCCAAGTTCAAGACATGTGTACCAGTGTGGTTGTTCCTAAGCGGCCACCTTCTCAATTCGTTGTAAGAAGCGATAACTTCATCATTTAAGTTAAGGGCACCCTCGGCCAAAGTTCCCGTATGAAGAACGTAGCCAGCATATTGTTGCACATTGCTCACGTTGAACTCTGCAACACCATCAATTACTAAGCTACCAGTGTCGTATTCCTGACCACCTTGCTCAGCGTAAAATGGAGTTTTATCTAAGATGATACCGAATTGCTGACCCACCTCGGAGATCTTGTCCACGAATTGCTTTCCGTCAAACAAAGCGGTGACCTTTGCAGTTATATTGTCGGATCCGTATTTGAAGGAGTCATCAGTAGTCTTGATGGCATCATTCGAATCCAATTCGGACAAAGCATGCACATCGAGCTTGATCATGTTACTTCCAGACTTGGAATTTGATGCTTTGGAGGCTTCTTTTGAAGCGGCCTTAGCCTCTTCGAATCCGTCTTCGTCAATCTTCAAGTTGGCTTCCTCTGCCATCAATCTCGTCAAGTCGACTGGAAACCCGTATGTGTCGTACAATCTCCAGACGATGTTGCCTGGCAAAATTTGCTCCGGAGTCTTGGAACAAATGATAGCGTACTTTTCAAAAAGTTTTTCTCCTCTCTCCAATGTTTTAGCAAAAGAGACTTCTTCTTCAGCCAAAATTTCCTTCAAATCGGAAGAGTTCTTTGCGATCTCTGGGAAGATGTGAGAGTTATTCTCGATAACAACATCAACAAGTTGTGGGAAAAATGACCCAATAGGGTAGTTCATGTACTTGCGGACATAACGGGCACCTCTTCTCAAGATTCTTCTCAAAACGTAACCTCTGCCTTCATTGTTAGGAATTCCACCATCAGAAATGGCAAAGGTCAATGTTCTGACGTGGTCAGCAATCACGCGGTAGGCAGTATCAATGCCGTCGAAGTCCTCTGCTCCAAATTTACCGCTGTATGGTCTGACGCCTGTGATTTCTCTAATCTTGTCGAAGATGGGGGTAAAAACATCAGTGTCGTAGTTTGATGAGCGGTCTTGGAGGATGGACACTAAACGCTCAAATCCCATACCAGTGTCGATGTGCTTGTTTGGCAAGGACTTCAAGCTTCCATCGGCCTCCCTGTTGTATTGGATGAAAACAATGTTCCAGATCTCCAACACATTAGGATCGTCCATATTGACCAAGGAAGAAGCGTTTCTGCCACCAATTCTGTCGTAGTGGATTTCCGAACATGGACCACATGGCCCTTGGTCACCCATCTCCCAGAAGTTGTCGGCTGCGTTTCCACTCAAGATATGGTCCTCGGGCACGCCAACGTCCAACCAGAACTGCTTAGCTTCCAAGTCGGGTTCCAAGCCGTTTTTCTCGTCACCCTCGAAATAAGTCACGTACATCCGGTTTGCGTCCAAGCCATAGACCTCGGTCAACAACTTCCAGGAGTATCCAATGGCCTCCTTTTTGAAGTAATCGCCGAAAGACCAGTTACCCAACATCTCGAAGAAGGTGTGGTGATAAGAGTCTTTTCCGACATCGTCCAAGTCATTGTGCTTACCACCAGCTCTGATACACTTTTGAGAATTTGCTGCACTCTTCAAAGTGGCAAAGTCAGAGGATGGGTCGACTGTTCCCAAGAAGATTGGCTTATACTGGTTCATACCAGCGTTGGCAAAAAGCAATGTGGGGTCATTGTGGGGAACAACAGAGGACGAAGGGACGTATGTGTGATTGAGGTCTTTGAAATAATCAATGAATGTGGCTCTGACCTTATTGGCTGACCAATGCTGAGCGGTGGACATTGTTTTCTTTCGAGTTAGGGTCCTTAGCATTTGCTGATGGCCTCGATCCGCGTGAGGTTTTTTCTTCTTTTGGGCAGGCATAAGTAGAGCGCATGCACACCCTGGGCCGCTGGAACCAGCACCCAACCCTTTTGCATTAGCGTAAAAGAGACGACGGCACGATCAAGATGAAGCAATGCTACGACTCTACCCGATTTCTTCTATTAGCACACCACTTCTCGGATTTTATTTAGGACCACCAGTGGTAGTTTGCAATGCCCAGAACATATAGCCGCGCGACTACATTTCTCCACATACGAGTGAAAGTTCCGAAGAGGATTCCGGATCTTCCGTGGCTCTCGTAATTCTTCGTGAGCCCCAACATTCGCTTTTTTCAGTTTGAATAGTGCAAGCCATTCCCGCTAGTTTAGTCAAAGAGGTTTGTCGAAGTGATGCATGTAAAAGCAGATCTTTTCGAACATTGAGAGGCTGCCCAGAGTGCGAAGCCTGCTGGCAGATCTGACAGACGCCTCGAATGTCTCGTATGAAACATAACAACCCGTGCACTGTACCAATATGACATAAGTCAAAAAATAATCAGAAAATCGGTCATCCGCAACCAGAGCCATTAATAAGCAATCGTGCTACTCCTAGGCTCGGATAATATCGAAGCCTGCATCTGTGGCCGTCTGCAGGAATATTTGCTCATTGTTAGATACTGCAAAAGACTGCAAGGGCCGAAGCTAGTCCAGCTTCATCACTGGTCGGAACATGCAATGATACTCATAAATGATACCAAGTTCTCTTGCCTGGAGTGTATAAGGGGACACCGCTCATCGCTGTGCCGACACCACATGCGGCCCCTCCTTCAAGTCCGGTCAAAAGGCAGACCCAATCTCATGTTTCCAGAAGGAAACAAGGACTACCGCATTGCAGTTTTTGCAGAAGAGGTCGAGCAGGTTTCATCAGGCACCGGAAAGTGCAGCGATGCTCCTGTTATCATCTTGAAGACCTCGGAAAAACATGTCTACGATTTGAATAGCGGGCAAATAGTCGGCCCTTATGTCGCCGAACAAGACAATCCGAAGCTGAAAGCCGTTGGCCCCGAAGACTTCATCAACTCGACTGTCTGCTGCCCTAGCGGAAAATCGTTTACCGCCAAAGGCTGTCATTGCAACCAGGGAAAAGTGCTGAAAAAACGGATTTTGAAATCGTTTTTAGACAAGAAGTTGGCAGCACGCAGGTCCGACGATACTAGCATCCATCACAGCACCTCTCTTCGCAGCATTCAGGAAATGGCCGGGATCAAAGCCATGAATGCGTCTGATATGGCGTTCGCTGGCACTCAGAACTCTTCATGCTGCAGAGACCTAGCATCTACCCACAACAGTGGCCCATCGCCGCTGATTCTTACGGATCTGCTGGAAAGTTCCAGCGGCTCCTCCCAGCTGCTGTGCTGTAACAAAGCCCCAAAAGAACAGAGCAAATTGTTTCTGGGGACCACCTCACTGGATCTTGGCGGCCAGGGGCTCTCGCAATACCTCAAAACCAATTTGGGAATTGCAACTATGGATTGTGGGGTCTTGAAACAGGAGGGAGACACAGCACCAGTGGCTCAGCAGTACAGACAATATTTTGACGCCATTGCTGTCCCATCATGCTCTCTACCGGGAACATGTACTTGCTCCTCCGACTGTTCGTGTCCATCATGCATGGACCATCAGACCCCAGCAAAGTCCGTGCCTCCGTCTCTCGAGGCACTCAACAACGATCAGCAGTATGGCACCAATCTTATTCTAAACCTGACCAGCAGCAAAAAAACTAGCAATGTCGACTGGACCTCAAAAGACATGGATTCTTACACCTCATTCTTATCGCGGGTGATTGGATGCGACTTGACCGAACTACCGTCAGGTGAGCAGGACAGCGAGGCCAACATCGAAATCCTGGAGCCAGGCCAAACATGCTCGTGTGCCGATAAATCCTGCTTCTGCTCCAACTGCGAAACCCACGGCATCATCAACGGTTACAAGCTCGAAGATGTCTTCACCAGCAGCTCCTTGCGGTGAGGCTGCCCCGCGTCCACGTGACCCAGCGTTCACGTGACGAGCCGGTTTCTCCGCTCTGGCGGCCGCCGCACCCTTCCTTGCGGAGGCTGGAACGTTCGGAACGCGGAGCACACGGCCACGCGCCCTTAATTACTCGGACACCGTCCCAAACACAGAAATCTTGCAAGACCCCTTGGCTGATCGTGTAGCTCCATGCGTAGACATCTACAATGAATGGCCGCTAGAACAAGTGTGGCCTCCGGCGCTTCGTACTGCTTCCGCTTTTTTTCTGCTTTTTCTGCTTCTCTGGGTCTCGTGATGACTTTTTGCCCTTATACACACGCTCAGTTTTCTCGCAGCAAGCCGCTGGCTACATACAACTCAGGCTACACGTTCCTCGGACCCACATATTAGCTGAAAGTGCATTTCTGATAAAACTGTTTCCGCCATCGAGTGAAAAACTCCTCCTGACATGTCTTTTTCCGATCCAGATAAAGACAAAGATATCCACATAATCAACCGGGACTCAGCCGAATACCACAACCCCGACGCTCTAGATACACCAAACTTCATTCAATCGCTAGATTTTCCCACCCCGGGTGCCAATGATGGGCTGTTTTTCGACAATTTAACCAACGATGGCTCAAACCATTTAGTGAATCCCTCGAATGGCTTACCAAACCAGGTGCATGACTTTCTGGGTCTTGAGAACTTTAACTCACACACGGAATTACCTGGAAGAGAAGGCTTTCACGAGACAAAGCCAGAAATGGGTTACAACGGGGCATTGACCAAATTGGTTCCCAATCAACTCCCCCCTCTTCCTCAGCTATCTGAGACAGTGATACCGTCTAACAAAAGTAATGCTGTGGACCCCCTAGCTGAATACCGTCAGAACTACGCTAGTACCCGACATCAACCTCTACTCACCAGCGGGAAGAAGAAAAAAGAACCACAAGGCCCGAAAACAAGGCCTGCGTTCGTCATGAAAATCTGGTCCATGGTCAACGATCCCGATAACCATGATTACATCCGCTGGAATGATGACGGCGAGACGTTTCAGGTGGTACACAGGGAGGATTTCATGAAAAACATCTTGCCGAAATACTTCAAACACAACAACTTTGCCTCCTTCGTCCGGCAGTTGAACATGTACGGCTGGCACAAGATTCAAGACGTTAACAGTGGTTCTTTGAAAGACGACAGAAACCAGGATGAGATCTTGCAGTTCAAAAACCCCTTTTTTATTCGTGGCAGAGAGGATCTCCTCGACAATATCGTTCGTAACAAAACGGGCAGCTCAGAGGAAACCCCCGACCCTAACCAGATCAACTACCTGTTGGTCTTGAGTGAGCTCGATCTGCTTAAGATGAACCAGTTGGCTATTCTAGAGGACATGCGGAGAATGAGAAAAGACAATCAGCTTCTTTGGACAGAGAGTATTACTGCACGAGAACGCTATCAAACGCAAGCCCAGACTTTGGATAAAATCATGAAGTTTTTGGCTGCTGTTTATGGAAACTCCGCAGGTAAGATTTTCGAAGTTGAAGATGGTACTTACAATCCTAACCAGGTGTCAACGTATAACGCCTCATCTCCCGCATCCCCATACAATTCTGCTAGCACTCTTCACAAGCCGAGATTGATGTTGATGGACCAAGCCTACCAAAAGAACCCGTCCTCGGGATTACCTTCTTCTGGAACCTCTCCGGGCAAAGAATCCATAGAGGAGATTGTCAGAAATTCCCCTGAATTGAGAAGAGAATCAGACCCGAACTCGCATGCAGCTAGAATCTACCAGCAGCTCATGAACCCCGATCCCTCTACTGGCGTCTCTTCGCCAAGTCAGTTTTTTCCGGAGTTGAATACCTCATATTTTAACCAATCACAAACGCCGTCTCCTAATCAACCGCCATCCGAAAGTCATGCCCAAGCCCAAGCCCAAGCTCACGCCCAAGCCCAACCGCAATCTCAATCCCAACAGCAGCAAGTGAACTCTCTTTTGAAAGGTGCAGCACTGAACGCGTCATCGGGTAATACACATCTGCTCGAGGGCCTTGAACAGAACATTTTCAAGCAGGGCCAGGCATTGCTGCAAGTACAGGACTGGATCCAAGCTCTAGCGAGCAGACAACAACAACAACAAGACCAGTTACAAGAGCAACAAAGGAGAAATCTGATCAGTCTGTCTGATAACGGCCGCATAGATGACTTTGACGTTAACGACTTCTTGAATAACAATTCTGGCAACACCCCCAGCTTCCAAAACGGCGTGGCGCCTACAGAAGACAAGAACCCCAATGATGAAACTCCTGCTCAAGCAAAGCGGGTCTTAACTGAGATTAGAGATGACAGCCCTAAAGCTAAACGAATGAAAAATGAATAGAATCAACGTTTAGGCTTCGATCTATAATATAATAATGACAAGAATTCACAACCCACCCTTCTGATTTCCTCACTTCCTGTAGCTTTTGTGTACGTCAATAGACACGGGCAATCTTGTGCCAAACGCCCGTAAGTCAGTATTATTGGCGATTAAGGTTTTCTTGAGAAGGAAAAGACTAGATCTTCTGGATCAGCATCTGCTTCATCTGGTCCTTCCTGAGCGTGATTACGAGCAACACCTGATTCTTGGGACAGTTTCGCTGCCGCCAGAAAGTTGGAGAACTCGTAATCACTCTCATCAGAAGCCTCTTGTACAAATAATTGTGAAGCCTGGGGTCTAAACCCTTTAACATTTTGCATCTCCCCGGCAAAGTCATCTTCTCGTTGTCGCTTTTTGCCCATGTCTGTGCTGGCTAGCTTGTTCTCGAACAAGACTTCATTCTCGTCACTTTGGAGTTCGATATATGTACGAGTCACAAGATTTGGAACTCTACCATGCTTTCGGAAAGTCTTAAAATTCTTTCTCCCATTATACATAGATTTAAGATTGGGCAGCGCTTGTGGTTTTCTTTCACGGACAAGTGGGGGCAAAATCTCTATCTTGCAAGGTTGAGCTTTCGGGTCCAATTCGAACTCATTCCCGAAAATATCACTTTTCGACTCCTCATTTACTATTTTCTTTGCAGAAGCGATCGCCTCGGCAAATGATTTTCCTCGGCTTAGTTTGAATTCTGGGTTATGAACAGCTGAGCTGCTTTTCTTAGGGTCGGATTCAATTTCTTGAATAGATTCGTCGGCCTTGACTTCCGGATCTCGCAGATCGGGAGAATTTGGAATCGGACTTTCCTTACCAACGGAATTCAGCCAGGAAGGGTCAGGTAGCAGCGGTAGTACTTCTCCTGATACATGGTCCGAGGGTGAAGTAGCCTTCGCCACAACTGTCACATCTTGCTGAACGGGATTTTGGCCATAACTGGCTTCCTGTAAAACCAGTGGAAGACTGTCGGTTTCTTGTGAGTTCTCAGCTGGAATCAGAGCTGAGCCAGGAGAAAACAGAAAAAAACCGGTCTCTGATACTCTTTCGATTTTGCGCCGCACCCGCCGCTGTTTTATGGGGGACTTCAGTGCTGGCACACTCGTCGAATGGTCATTTTTGAGCAAGTTTGCGATATCAGATGGCGACAAAATTTTAAGATTGGTGGAATCGACCGAAAGAACCGATTGCCATAAATCGCTTTCAGAATTGTATGGGATGTCCAGCGCAAAATTCTCCGGCGAGCCACTTACTAAAAATACAATTGAGCTAGTCGCATCAGCCCGCGAGTTAAGGTGGGAGCACACTGATTTCTCAAAGTTCAGAGCGTCGATCCAGGTCAGGTCTTGAGCTCCTAAACATCCTAGCCACATTCTTAGTCGTTCTGTCTGCTTGGAGTTCTCTTCGGCTGAGCACAAGATGCAATTGTAGTCTTTAAGTAGAGAGCATCGCAGCGTCCGGGGTGATAGGTCGTGAACGCCATCGGAAAAGCATAGTTCAGGGCTGATCTGGAGCAAATAGTCATCAATCCTCTGGATGTTCTCTCGGGCATATTGGCACCAGGGCTCCGAGAGTATGGGCAAAGCTCTCAGAACAGCAATCTGCAAATTGAAGTCCAAATGGGAGCTGACCGTCAAGTAGTGAGTGGCTTTCATTGGATCCTTTGTTGTTCTCAAGTCAACACCGTCCGAGACCATATCCAGGACTTGTTGGGTAAGAGGACTTGGGCGGACCAGGCTGCCAAACTGAATCTTCTTCGAAAACACAATCAAGGTCAATGGAATCCATGATATTCGAATCTTAATGTGTTGGCATTGGTTTGCGTTGACAACTAGGAGCAAGTTATCATCAGAGAAGTCCTTCTCGAAGGCCGCCGAGTCTTTGCTGGCTAGTTTGTACACGGTTTCGTTGACCTTTGTGGTGCATCTCGACTCGAATTCTATAGATAATGGGGTCTTGGTATCAGAAGAAGAGGCTGATTTGCCCACCTTGACAGTAATGTATTTCTTGGGCACCTTCAAGTCTCCTATATATAGAGCATTTGGGTCATCCCGATATTCATGGCTCCGACCTATGTATAGCTTGGAATTACTGCGGAAGACACGACGCGTTTCTTGGCATTAGTATATAGTCAACATCCCAGTGGGACTAACTTACATACCCAGGTCATTGTGGATCAATGAGAGTATCCACATAGTGGTGAATTCGAAAAGCGCATTCGCGTCGCGATTTGACGTCAGCTGGGAGGTGCATTAGAGTTAAATTCGATAGTTCTATATCAGAAATGACTATTGTACGGTTTTACAAGGAAAATCAAGCCGAACACAGCCTCAAGGCTTTGTGACTTTTCCGCTCTCCTTAACAGTCTTGATCTTTCTCTTTCTCGTGAGAAGTCTCAGGGCAGTCTGCTCATCAGCCAACTCCAAGATAGCCTTGGTGTAAACATCGTTGGCAGGAGCATCTTCAGGTGCAGTTTCAGTGATGTTTTCGAGAACCATCAGGTCATCGTAGATCTTGTCTGTGAAGAACAAGGGCAACACTGGGGAGGCCGTCGTTTTGAGACCGACCGAAACCAAGGTCTTGGGGTCGAATTCTTTCAACACATCATGAACATTGGCAACAATCTCTTTCTGCGTAAACGAAGGTTTGAGAGTCGCGACTCTCATGGTGATGGTGGTTGCCACAGGGGGCAAAAATGCAGCAGAAGACAAGACCTTCTGGATTTGGTTTTCCAAGGTTTTCAACGACAAGACTTTTGGGAACTTGGTTGAAGTTACACGCACGGGTCTTGGGAACTTTTGGTTTTTCTGGTAGAAGATCTTTCCCAATCCCGTTGGCATGGAACTGAGCACGGCTTCATCGACCATGAAGAAGTCAAAGTCTTTGAGTAGCTCACGGCGCTTCTCGTACGGCTTGTATATCTTTTTAACGTCGTCCAAAGTGATGATTTTCGACAAGCCTGGGATCTTTGCGGCCTCGATTTCCCTCAACTTCTCTGCATCCACCAAGCCGTCTCTCACAATAAGACACATTTTAAAGTCAGGCACCTCTTGCAAAAATGACTTTGTTATTGGGATCATCTTGGGCTTCACCTCTGCCTTGGATGTGTAGGCCTTCTTGAACTCAAGAGTCAAAACCAAATCCAAGTTTTTGAACTCCTCGTCTTCATCGGAAAACAAATCGGACTTGCCTTCCTTCTTTTCTTTATCTTGGCGCTCCACAAACTTCTTCAACTCCTCAATAGCCTTAGCGGTCTGTTGAGCAGAAACATAGCCCGATTTGTCGAGTGCCTTCTCTGGCGTGTCTGTTGGGGTTTTTTTGGCTTTGGATGAGGTCGACTTAACAGGTGTTCCCTCTACGGAAGCAGATGCACTTTTCTTCGATGGAGTCTTAGGGCTGGCTTGGCCTTTCCCTTTTTTGGCCATGTTGTTCGGTCTGTGTAGTTTTGAGAAAGAGCTCCTCTGCCTCATCGCTGCGAAAAAAAACCAGCCGGGACTGCACACAGAGCGCGCAGGTGTCCCGGGCGAATTCTGGGGTCGGTCTACTTCATGAATCTGCGTTCTTATCTGTAATTTTCATTTTTCACCTGTGATTTTATAGCGGAGGCGGGATTGATGTTTTAGGAAGCCTCATCGGCTGTGCGTCTCTATTCTTGACTTTGTCCAAAATAATTGCCGGAACCCCGTTGTCGATATGCTCAAATAAAACCTGTGGTTGTTTTGAGATGTCAACACAGTCTCTATCAGATTCACTAGACTGATCCTCTAGAGCTGCCGCATCGCCATCAAGTTCGTCTGCCTCAAATCTTCTGACATGCGAACTATCGAAACCTCCTAGACGATCCCATAAAAGATGTGAGAGTTCGTCCGGCGAATAAACTGACTTTTTATTTGGACCCTCCTCTGTTTTCGAATAGCCATCCCACTCATTCTGAGGAGAGAGGGGAGGCAGAATGAGAAAACGTCTGCTTCCGTCCTCCAGTGGCAATTCGAGATAATCGAGATCGTCAGTACTCTCTGGCCAGACAGACTTATCTAGAAGTTTCAGAGAGTTATCCTTGATGCTATGTGAGATTCTGGCCCTTTCTCCCAATTCATCTTGTAGATATTCACGTAGAGAAGATGCTACTTGGCCTGTAGCGCAGATGATGATGATGCGACGAAATTTGGGGAGCGACACGAATTCCACATTGAAATGGCGTGCTGAAATTAGCTTGAGTAAGGGGCTCGCGTCTTCCAAAAGTTCAGGGTCCAAACTTGTCAAAATGAGGGAGTTTGTGGGGTTATTTTCTGTCATCAGGACTCAAGTGCTAGAAGAGGGCCTTGCAGACCAGCATGACGGCCAGACGAGCTGCGCCTTTACCGTATTAAGCAGTCACGTGACCCAACCATGCACGAGGCTCGTTACTTCATTGTTCGAAATCTCTTCTGCGGGGACAGAAACCATGAAATTGATGACTTGAACTCTAGAAGCACTCTTTGGATCAATAAAAGCCCCCTAGATTTGTTCCCCAAATTCGACCTAAGTTATTAAGGCATTAAAGCCTTCAACGAGCTGCGAGCCGCTGGGGTTTGCAGCCTTATTTGAAACAGCGAGTGTCTCTCGAATCAAGGGCGTAACGGCAACGTTAAACTTAAATATGTTGAATCATTCGCTTTCAACCAAAAAAGAAGTGAATGGATGGGGTCTCACAAGATTCGGGATAGCAACCGTCGGTTTGGGAGAATCAGATATCTGTGAAGTAGGCCGCACATGCTTTGACAATCAATGCTAGTGAGATTCCGGTAGCAAAGCAGCGCAAAACATGGAAGACAGGGCCCATATATGGAATGAACGTGAGCAACAAGAAACTTGTGACGGAAAGGTACCCTACTAGCTTCACCACGCTTAGGAGGGATTTGACCAATACCTTTGGGTTCAAGCTCCGCAAATCATGAATTACCGCGTGTAAGCTGGACACACTGGACTTCAAATCAGTAACTGCCAAATGAACAGCCTCCACGTTTTGGCCAGAAACCTCCATCATTGTCTCAAATGTCTCATGAAGTTCGTTTTTAACTGCAACCACGTAGTCACCCAAATCATTTTGGCTAGCATGAATGATACTTTGTAAGGAGCCTCGGGCATCTTCCTTCACGCCATCAATAGTGTTGCGCATTGTTTCCTGAAGAATATGGAAGCTATTTGTAGCCTCTGATAATCTGTATTCTTGCAGACTAAGAAACCCATCAAGACCCATGATGAGCTTGCTAGCTTTGCCAGTTATCAAGTCGAAAGAATCCTCAAATACCCCCGAAAGAGACAGCTCCATTTTTAGAAGCTCATTACCCTTGATTACAAGAGATTCCGCTTGTGCGTGCATGTTATCCGATAGCTTTTGCGCCATGTTGAGGATGTTTACCGAGGTGTCTTCGAAGGCAGAGGAGACATTTTTTGCCGTAGATTGCAAAGTGTCCCAAGAGGATAAGGAGGATTTAGAGATCTGCTGTATTTGGTCAGAGAGTTTTGCCAAATCTTCGTTACTTCGGCTGACATGAGCCAAAACTTCTTGCACTGAACGCAAGACAGCAGAAAGCTGTGAGTTTGTTTCTTCCGCGAATTGAGCACTCTTATGATAGTTTTCATGAGTTGACTCGTAAAAGTGGCCAAAGAACTCAGTCACATTGAAGAATAACGCCAACAAGTCTGCTTTGATATATGGAAGAGACTCCTCATAGCACGCGCTGCGCAATTTGCGATAATTTCCAGAGTACGTGGTCCAAAGCTGAGGGATAATTCTGATGTCTTTGACGCAGTCTCGAAAGTCGGCTTCTCTTTCAAGCAGCTTGCAACTTTCAGGATATCCGACTCCCGAGTCACGAAACTCGCAGATCGATAGCTTCACAGCCAGTTCAAGACGCAACGAAGAGGAAACTTCACTAGGGCCCTTTTCCAAACACTGATCGAGATATTGAAAAACGGCCTCTTGGGTGCAGATCGATGCTTGATCGTAGAAGTTTTGTTGTGGTGTTCGGGACAAGACCCGACTTAGATCGGCGAAATCAGTGGCATTGACCGTCAAAGCATACAAGAGAATGAGTCGGAATGCAGACCAATTGGTGGGCATTCTCCTGAGAAAACAATGGTTTGAACCTTAGTTTAGTGCCATGATATGAAAAAGTCGAGGTCGAGCGGCAATTGTTTCATCCTTGTTGCAGCCTTGTGTGAGATGGTTTCAGGATGAGACTTGACGCACGATTCTCTGTGCACTAAAAGCTGTGCGACAGAATCTGCGACAATTTCTGGCCCATCTTCGAACTCCCGCATGATCATGAAGTCTCTAAGCCGCTGTAAATTCCGTTTGAGGATCCCTAACGGATCGCATTCACAAACTCGTGCTTACTCCTTTTTTTCTCTGCCTTTCGTTCCCACGGCAAATGTCACCCAACATGAGCGCCACCTACAGGCGCTAGAAGAGCAGAAGGCCGCCGTGCCCACCCCACCACAAATCCCAGAGGGCCTCGGGATTTTCCATGAAATCACTCGTCCCGAAGATGTATGTGATTTGTTCTTCATGCCTGAGGCAAACGACGTCATTGTCGCCTCCTTGGCCAAAAACAGTCCTGTCTTTGGGGATGCTGACCACCCTTTGGTCTCTAGAAGCTCTGTGAAAAGCAACGAGTTGCTATTTGCTAACATTGCAATAGACTGGATGCGTCAGTTTGCAGATGAAACACGCTGTTTGACGAATCTCCCAATGAAGAAGTCTCTTCTTGAATATAGCGCCCCTCTGGTTGAACAGTTTTTTGACAACGCCAATTCTGGCAAGTCTTTGCTGTCCTTGCAGGAACTCGAGAACTTTTACAGCTACGCCACAAAGCAGGGTATTCCTCTTGTTGCCGTAACAAAGCATCTCCTACCACGAATTACGTCTTCGGAGCAGTACGCTTTGTTAGTTGAGTTCTTGGAGTCCCGCTGCGATGATCTCGACAGTCAAAACATAAAAGAGTTCATGTACATACTTTTGGAAGACTTAGCGGCCAAGGCCACGTTGGACCGCGTGGAGAAGTTTGATAGCTTTTTTTCTGATAGACTAGTGCCCAGATTTCCTGGCTTGTTGCAAGAAATTGATCCTGTAACACTTGCTCAATTGGCTTATGTCTCGTCTTTCTCCTCGACTCTATCAATTGCTTCACAGGCTCTTGTGAATTTAATCAGATTTCACGCCAGTGCTCCGCCTCTACTGACATACTACCTATTTATGTCAAGATACCAAAAATCGGCCACAGAGAAAAATACCTCGAGAGAACAAATCTTAAGAGACTTAGCACCGCTAAAATCTTTAATATTCCACTATGGTATTCCTCCCAAATCATTCAGCTTTTTCCTTCTGCGCGTGATTGACGATATCCACGACTTATCCAACCTTGTTAAACTTTCACATGCTACATGCCCAAAATCGCTCTCGGAACATAAGGATGAAGTGATGGAGAAGATAGCGAGCATCCATTCAAAATCGAAAACACCCAGACAGATAAAGAATGTCAATATGGCTCAGTTAAGTGCCCTTCTACGTTCATGAAGTGGAATAGCAGGGCAAGAGGCATGTAAATCACATTCATTGCGTTGGCAAAAACAACATCCAGTCTCTCCAACTATAACTATAGAAAGTATTTCAGCGGCTTTGTAGCCGAGTTCCTGACAAATCAGGGTCAGGCGGGCGGGCCAGACCTTTGGCCTGCGCTGTTGATGTCATTGAACGTTTCCATCTCGAACATGATGTTGCCCGATTGGCTGTAGGTGCTTAAGCTACTAGATTGCACGCCCATCGCTCTGTCTGGCTGCCTGCTTTGGAAGCCATTCGTGTAGATGTATATCCCGTCATCAGAACCGGACTCGTCATCTTCTTCTGCGCTGTCAACGTGGGAGGTGCGGAGTGGATGTGCCGAAAAGTACTCCTCGTCAAGATGCCTCCGGGACAGAATAGAACGCTTGATGAAACAGGCCAAAGAAGAGATGAACGACATCACCAGAACCGGAAGAAGCTGGATCCAACCCAATGCACTGAGTTCGGGAACAAATAGAAGAATATCAACAAGAAATGCTATGAGATTTAACAAGAAAGAGAGCACAGAGAGCACGAGCATCAAATTCAAGTAGTTGGTGAGGTCTCGTCTTTTGGGGCTGGGAGAAGCACGGACTGCTGCCCGCAGCGAGTCTGTGTTGAAGCGAGAAAGCTTCCGCAGCCGCAGAAAGGCCCCGTCTGGCGGATGTCGGGCACTTTCGGCAAAATAGTGTTGGTCAAAATACTCCAAGGCTAGCATCAATGCGCACTGCAACATAAGGACACTGGTGCAGACGAAAGCGACGACATGCACCACTAAGAGCTTGGAAATAAAATGGGCCGCAGACGACGGAAGCCGAATCGACTCGATGGTGTCACTGCTGAAAATGCTGCTGTTCCAGTAGTCAAAGCCGGGCGTATCGGCGTATCCGATCTTCGGCGATGAACAGGTTTTTCGGACGCTATCACACACCCCAAAGACCCCAAATGAGATGTTTTGGTAATGGGACAACTGTAGTGTCGCATTCCCGACGCCCGTGATCGGCACCGAGATTACCGTGAGGATCTGGATCACCCAGCACCCTAGCGACAAGAGGCCTATTAGGATGATTCCAGAGTGCATGTATGTTGGAGATGAAAGTAGTGTGGTGCCTGGAGGCCGCGCATGTTCTACGTGACGCTGCGAGCGTTAAGTGCGGCAGCATCATCTGCTTTAGACCGGCGTCTCACGCGGCATGTCCCCTGTCCACCTCTTTCGATCCACCTCTTTCATCTCATCTCTTTCATCTCATCTCTTTCATCGTATCGATTCAATTGCACCTATTTGATTGCACCTATTTGATTGCCCTCATGAAGTCATCCTTCAAATTCCACTCTTTACAATTCTAAATATGTCCCGGCAGCGAGAGACTGCTGGTGACAGTTTGTGGCAGTTTGCAGTTCCGACATTTTCTTAACGGTCAGACGACCCTACCGGCCCGCACTTGTAGGTCGTTAAGCCCTGTGAGCCTATGCGACCCGGAAAAGTATTTAGTATAGTCACTTCCTCCCTCTTTCGAGCCCTTCATTTTCTTTTCCATTTTCTCATTTTTATTTAAAATTGAACTAATTTCCATTTACTGCTGTAATAATTTCTTGAGTTTGGTTTAATTTTTAATCATGTTCATTGTTTTAACCATTTTCATTAGAAATCGAACCACTTACCTACTTGGAAATCCAGCTATCCATAAATTCCAAAATCATGATTGTTCGATATTTCACAATCTAAATATATCAAGGATACTCACGTCAGTTTTTTTTTTGTTCGCCCTATAAGCTTCTCTGTCGGCTTTATTCAAATGGGCCCAGCAAGAAGATTCAACGCATTTAGCATTTGAACACTTTTCACCATTTTTGCAAATTATACCACACTGTTTCTCTTCTGGTATTACTGGTTTCTTTCTTTTCACCTTTTCTTTCTCTCCTTTAATATCTTTCTCTCCTTCAATATCTTTCTCTCCTTTAATATCTTTCTCTCCTTTAATATCTTTCTCTCCTTCGATTGCTTTGATAATTTTTTCCTCGTCTTCTAATTTCAAACTCTTTACCTTTTCAATAACGTCGTCTACAACTGCTTTGCGCAAAGCTTTTTCTGCTTTCTCTATTTCAGACTCTGCCATTGCTGCAATAATGTTTACGCATTAATCATTGGCGACCCCTGAATCGCCTTGCTCGCAGGCTCTATATACCAGTCATGCACGTGCTCGCACGAACCAGTATGTATCCTCTCAGGCCCTTCGTACGAGTGGCAGTCTTCGTCTTGATTATTTCGGCCTTGTTTCGATTCTTCCACCCTCAAAGCCTTCGACTTTGCTTCTACAGCTCCATGACGCATCCTTACGAAAAAGAATTGAAAATCGCCTCCTTGGCGGTTAAGAGAGCATCTATCTTGACCAAAAAGCTCAGTGACTCCATAGCCGTGACCCAGAAATCCGGAACCGAGATAAAGAGCGACAAGTCGCCGGTCACTATCGGGGACTACGCTGCCCAAGCTATTATCAACAGTGCCTTGCACCTCAATTTCCCCGGAGACAAGATTGTCGGAGAGGAGGATGCAGACACCTTACGCAAATCCAACGAGGAGGGAAGAAGTTTGAGTGCCAAAATACTCGAAATCATCCAAGATGTTGAAAAGGATACGCCCGAGCTCGAGCCCTACCTTGGGTCCCTCCCCTCACTTGAAAAAATCTACGATAGTGTCGATTTGGGTAATTACGAGGGCGGAAACACAGGCAGATTTTGGGCATTGGACCCCATAGATGGTACCAAAGGCTTTTTGAGGGGCGACCAATTTGCAGTCTGCCTAGCACTTATCGAGAACGGCGAAGTCGTGGTGGGTGTCATTGGCTGCCCCAACTTATCGGAACATGTGATCTCCAACCAGGAACAAACCGGAGTGAAAGGCGGTCTTTACTCTGCTGTCAAAGGCCTCGGCTCCTATTACACCTCACTCTTTACCACCAACGATTATGTGCCCTTGGCCAGCCAAAAGCGTATCCTGATGAAGCAAGGCACCGATCCTGCTGAACTCAAGGTCGTGGAAGGCGTCGAGAAGGGACATTCTTCACACTCAACGCAGAGTCAAATCAAGGCACGCTTGGGCTTTGATGCATCCACTGTCTCTCTGCAAACTATAAACCTAGACTCTCAGGTAAAATACTGCGTGCTAGCCAGTGGCCAAGCTGACATCTACTTAAGATTGCCCATAAACGATACATACAGGGAGAAAATTTGGGACCATGCGGCGGGAAACATCTTGATCTACGAAAGCGGTGGCCAAGTGGGTGATGTAACCGGTGCAAAATTGGATTTTGGCAAAGGAAGGTTTTTGGATTCTAAGGGTGTCATAGCCGCCAACAAGAATGTCTTTTCTCAAGTTATCAGTGCTGTGAGCGGTGTTCTTTCGCAATAGAAGTTTAGTGATTGATGTATGTACATAGATTGAATTACCAACTAATCCGTGATTTCGACGACGTAGTACTTCTGCTTTCCCGCTCTTATCAAAAGCAATTTTCCGTCAAGCAAATGGTTGTCCTTGTCAAGCAAGACCACATCTTCCGGGTCCTCAAACTGAGTTCTCTCTATACCAAGGTATATTCCCCCAGCCTTGATGAGATTTTTTGTTTCGCTCTTTGACTTCCCCATGGCTTTTGCCAAAAGTGAGCTCATCCGAATTTCTTCGGGGTTAGGGAATTCGCTCAACTTCACACGCACCAAAATGCCCGATTTTTCGAACTTCTGGAGTAGGACGTCGGCGCTCAAATTGTCACTGAATGGCTGATCTGGCGTAGGAAACAAAAAGCCCGTGATGTAGGCCATTTGGTCCCCAACGCCCGGTCCATGGATCAAATCCACAACCTCGCGAGCTAAAACCCGTTGTGCGATTCTCAAACCTGGATCTTTCGCATGAAGGCCTAGCACAATCGTGTCCAAAGCCTCAAGGGGGATGAGGGTAAACATTCGGAGTAACTTGCTGACCATATCATCTGGCGTGTTAATGAAGTACTGGTAAAGGTTGAACGGGGATGTCAACTTCTCATCGACAAAAACAGCATTTCCAGCGGATTTGCCAAACTTTTGCCCGCTGGAAGTGGTAAGCAAAGGTACGGTCATGCCATACGCACCCAGAACTTTGGAGTCGGCCTTCAAAGCCGTTTTTTGCAAGCGAGAAATCAAATCGGTTCCGGCCGTGATGTTCCCCCATTGATCATTACCGCCTATTTGCACGCTCACGCCATGATGCTTGAAGAGGTGCCAGAAGTCGTATGCTTGTAACACCTGGTATGTGAACTCGTTGAACCCAAGACCATTCTGAGTCTCGAGCCTGGACAGAATGGAGTCTCTTGCAAGCATTTGCGACACGCGAATATGCTTGCCGAATGTGGCTAAGAAGTCGAGAATCTTGACAGACCGCCACCAGTCGGCATTGTCGACAGACTCAATGTTCCCCACTTCATTTCCAGAGGCGGTCAAAAGGTTTCTCGACTTGGCGTACTCGACACCATTCAGCAAGAACGCCTGTATCTGTTCTCGTATCTTTGCCACGTTCTGCTCCTTTTCGGTTTTCTCTATCGTGGATCTCTCGGAGCTGCGTCCACTCGGATCCCCAACCTCGCCAGTGGCACCGCCAACGAGCCCAACAACATTATGGCCACGAATAAGGAAGTGCAAAAGGATGATGAGGGGCAACAAATTTCCAAGGTGTAAAGAGCGGGCGGTCGGGTCCGCCCCACAGTACAACTTGAGCTTAGAAGCTCCTGGCTTCGTGAGATCGTACAACTCCTCACTAGTGAGAGATTCGACCAAGCCTCTATTTTGAAGATGACTGGTAATGGATTTGCTAAAGTCTGCTGCCGCGTGCTCTGGCAGGGTGAGCTGGTTCACCGAGGGAACAATAGAGATTGTTTCAGGTGGAATCTCGGCCGTGGGTACACGGACCGTCGACAGAAAACGGAGCCCGTTCCCGCATCTAATGGCAAGTGGGTACCGATTTAGAGCCTTAAGCATGTTTCTTCGGATTCAAAATGAGCCCCGCGGGATCGAATTAGAGATATTGTGGGTGTGCATATAGTGCTCGCCTTCGGTCCACGCCAAATGGGGTCTTCCCCTGAACAACAGCTTTGTTTAGGACGGATTGTGATCTTTGGTTTCTTTTGCATTTGGTGGTCTGCCTACTACACGGGTGCCCTGTCCGGGCTTGGGGCAAAGGCCTTGTTCGTCCATGCTGAACGTGTTCGCGAAATCGCCTCATCTCACGGTTTTTCTCTCTTCGCACCCACTCTTTACCTCTTTATCATGTCTGCTGTGCCCATTGCGGACAAAGAGCTTGTAGCCTCGAAAAAGAGAAAGAGAAAGAGAGGCAAGAAAGTTGTTCCCGATGATGTGCAGCCACTAGCGGGCGATGTGCAGCACACGCGTGTGAACAAGAAAACAAGGTTCGATGCTGAGCACGAGCCCGTTTCAGCCGCCTCAGCCGCTTCAGACGCTAGTCTGGGAGAACCCAAGGGAGAATTCAAGGAACCGTCCAAAATCGCTGATGAGTCCTTAGTGCTGTCTAGTGTTGTGGCTCCCGCAAAGGATGCAGCTGATCTGAAAGCCTTGCACGGGTCCCCGAACCAGAGAGCCATTATCAAGTCTCGACTGGAGGCGAAGGAAAACACTCAAAAGGCCGACAGGATAAAAAAGCCCAGAAAAAAAACCATATACTTCGGGGATGCCGATGATGCGCTCGATGACGACGAGAATACCGGCTTTGACATTTCCACTAGGAGGTCCAAGGAGGAGCTTCTCGAGAAGGCACAGGACCTCATGAAGATCCGAAAGACGCTTCCAATCTATTCTCACAGGCTGAAGATCATGGATTACATCCAAAACAACCAGGTCACAGTCATCATCGGTGAAACTGGTTCCGGTAAGTCTACCCAGATCCCACAGTTTCTAATGGGCTGCAACAAAAAAAGAGTAGCTGTGACCCAACCACGGCGAGTGGCTGCCGCCTCGCTAGCTGCGAGAGTCAGCGAGGAGTACGGATGTGTTATCGGCCAAGAGGTCGGTTACCAGGTGAGATTCTCCAACATCACCTCTGCCAGGACCAAACTCAATTTTTTGACCGACGGTATGCTTATCAGGGAGTTTATGCTTGACCCCAAGCTCTCCAAATACTCCACTATCATCATTGATGAAGCGCATGAGAGAACTGTGTTGACTGATCTTATTCTTGGGTTCTTGAAACAATTAATCGTCAAGAAGAAAAGAAAGGATTTGAAAATCGTCATTATGTCAGCCACATTGAACGCAGATCTATTCAGCAAGTTTTTCGATCATGCGCCGATTCTATTTGTGGAAGGAAAGATGTACCCGGTCGCAAAACAATATTTGAAGGAGTCCTCTGAAGACATTGTCGACGTCATGATCAAGACAATTGTGCAGGTGAATTCATCGGAGGAGGAGGGCGACATTTTATGTTTCCTCTCTGGTCAAGAAGAGATCGACAATTGTGTGACTATTCTTAAGACTTTGGCTCCGGAGCTCCCGAAAGACGCACCCATGATTGTTCCCCTCCCACTTTATGCCGCGTTATCTCCCGCCCAACAGCTGGAAATATTCAAAAAGCTTGGAAAACGGAAAAGGAAAGTCATTCTTGCGACGAACATCGCCGAAACCTCCATCACAGTCAGTGGTGTCAGGTATGTCATCGACTCCGGATTGCGCAAAGTGAAGGTGTGGAAGCATCAACTAGGTCTCTCCACGTTGCTCACCACTCCTATTTCCCAAGCATCAGCAAAGCAAAGAGCCGGTAGAGCCGGTAGAGAAAGCTCCGGTAAGGTATTTCGGCTTTATTCCGAGAAAACGTTTTTGAACAAGTTGCCCAAGCAGCAAGAATCTGAGATCATGCGGAATGACATAATCCTCCCTATTCTTACGCTTAAAAAGATGGGTGTGGATGACCTTCTCAACTGGACCTGGCTTGAGCACCCGGGGCAAGAGAGTATCTTGAGTGCTCTTCACTCATTGTTCGCTTTGGGCGCCTTGGACAGGATGGGGAAAGTCACGCCTTTGGGAATAAAAATGGCCGTGTTGCCATTACCTCCTGCTCTTTCTTCGGTTTTGATCAGCGCTTTGGATTTTGGCGTACTTCAGGACGTCATAGACATCGTCTCGTGTCTTTCCGTGGACAATCTCATTTTGAATATCGGAGGAAATGGTGAACTTAGAGATGAAATCAATCATAAGCGAAGACAATACTGCCCGGCTGGAACTAGAATGGGCGACCTCATTGCCCTCAAAGAATACTTTTCCTACTTTCTCGAGCTTCATTCTTCGGGGCAGGCAATGGAGTTGAAGATGTGGTGCAAAGAACTTCACTTCAGCTACAAGGGTTTCATGAACGTCATGCGAGTCCGGAAGCAACTTATTGATTACATGATGAGCACCATCAAGCAGGATTCCAGCATAAATCAACATGAGCAAGAGCAACAGTTGAGAAATCTCAACTCCCAGCTTCGCCAAAGAGAAAGCATCGCTGCAGATGAAGATTTCGAAACGAAGGGAATCGAAACCGTTCTTGATAGCTCCGTGATCGAGAAGATATTGAAGTCCTTTCTCAAGGGCTTTGCTCTCAATACTGCCATCGGCATGCCAGACCGCTCTTTCCGAACTTGTTCCACCGGCCAATTGATCAGCATTCACCCATCCTCTAATCTCTTTGGCAAATCGAACCTTGATGCGATCATGTATATTGAGTACGTGTACACTGCAAAGGCCTACGGAAGAACCTGCTCACTGATTGAATTGAGCTGGTTGCAAGAAGTTGCTCCACATCTTCTTGGAGGTTCTAAAGTCAACATTAATACCTAGTGAATTCTGCAAAAAGAATAATGGGAATCACGACAGCACGCCTCTTTCAATAATTATATAGCCATCTGTAAATAAAGCCAAAACGAGGTCTGAAGACAGGAGCAGCGAGTGAGCGCAGTCTCGTCCTGTAGGCCAGTTCTCGCATCATTTTCAGGCCAAGCGCGGACATGTCGTGACAATTGTGTCCCTTCAACTACTTATGAACCATGACGAGCCAATTCCTCTCATCGAGCCCTCCGAAAAAATCACTGATTCCGAACCAAGTATTTTGAGAGATCTGGCATATTACGGCTATCTAATCCTCTTTTTTTCGTGGGTGCTCTTTGTGGTTACGATCAACTCTGTTTTCCGGTGCTGGCGCTGGATAATACAGCCGCTAAAACTCAATCTGTCCACGCAAAATTTGTACTATAGCTTGTACTCTTTCTTTGAGTACTGGGACTACATTTGCATAAGTCTCTGGTGTATCTATGTCGTGTTTTGGTGGTGGGCATTGTGGTCGTGGGTGGGGATCAAATTGTTTCGTCAGTCGAAGGGAATGCATACATAAAGGCTTGTTACGAGTCATAAAGGCTTGTTCAAATCAAACTTTCCCCGAATCAGGGGCGAAATCGGAGAGCCCGTTAACTTGTCATTTGTGAACTCTCATCCCGCTGTTTGCAGGTAGGATCAACCGTTTTCTCCTCTGGAAGTAACCCATTGCTTGCTACCTGTTTGTCTGCCCATGGGTAGCTTTTGCTGACCAGCAGCTTGTCTCTGGCCGATAGTGAGTTTTTCTTGAGCCTCGATCAAGAGTATGTCCTTGTATAGTCTGTCGTATTTCTGCGTCTCAGTTCCACAAGTCAAGGCAAATTCGGAGTTTAGTTTTTGAAGCAATGACGCGTTGGTGATGAGAAGATACTTTTCGACGACTTTCTCGTCGGCAACGGAAGATTTGCTAATTTTTTTATCTTCGCCAATAATGTATTTGGCGCTCAAATCAGCCAAGTAATAATCGCCAATGCCGATAACCCAGCTCATTCGCTTGCCCCAATTCTCGCAATATAGAGAAGGCTCGTCAAAGACACCCTCGCATGGATCTAGATGAATCCATCTTTTGAGGTTTGGACTATAGTACTCACACCACACATGATCCTCTGCATTCCACACATACCTTGTTTGAACATTGGTTCCCAACAAGGCTCTAAGAATTAACATGAAGCAATTAACCCACTCCCCGCATCTCCCCATTCGACTTTTCAAGAGCAGGACCGGGTTATTGATACGAGGGAACTCGATCGTCAGGCCACATTTATCGCAACGATAAAGTTCAATGACTGAGATTTCATCGGGATTCGGCAGTGGAGGTCCCTTAGAGCCGACTGGTTTGACACTGTTCGCAGAATCACAGGAAACGCATTGAGGTTGATTAACCCACTTAAAAAAGTCATTTTTGAAGTACCTTAAAGCCTCCTTGACCACAAAGTCTTCGTAGCCTAGTAAGTCTGATGAGGACTCGAGTTTGTCAACATTACCATATATGGTTTCTATATCGATCGAGTCAAGGGCCGCATCTAAATTGCTTGCCGAGTTGTATTTCGACTGGCCCGCCAAAATCCTGGCAATTGAGTTTATGAAGTTTACGTCCCGCTGACTATGAATGGCAAGTTTCCATGTGCTGATGGTTTTTGCCTGACTCAATTTGGCTCGCGTATAGCTAAGAATCAACTGTTGGCTTAAGTCTTCGAAACCCATTCTGGTTCATTCATCCACAGACAAAGACTAGGTTTTCTGGTAGCGCGATCTGAATTCACGGCCAGGTAAAAAAATTTCGACAACTGCAGGACTCGAACCTGCGCGGGCAAAGCCCAAAAGATTTCTAATCTTTCTCCTTAACCGCTCGGACAAGTTGCCTTTTCCGAAAATTCCAGTTTGTGAGTTTAATATGTCTCTTAGATAACATGTCATCTTTACACTTAAATACAAAAAACAAAAACCCATCTCGAACTAAAAAGAACTGTCTTTCATGTATTTATCCAAAGTTGAAAGTTCAGAGTGGTAGACCCTTTATTTGATCAGGAGAACCCTGATGCGACGGTGCGTCTCAGTGACACGTCCAGGCAAAATGAGAATTCAAATGTGCGTAGGATCATAAATGATGGGAGAGAATTGGGCGAGCACGAGCACACTCCCCACGCAGCGTCTTAAGCCAAGTGCGCGACCAAGCAGGAAACGTCACTGAACCAAAGCGACAACTAAAATGGCAAAAAGCGGTGTCCGAAAAAGAAAAAATGCCAGATCACCGGGGTCGCCTGCAAACCCCGAGATGTTGGAAAAATCAAGAGTCCCCTTGAGTATGAAGAATCCCTTCTTGCTGTCACCGATACATGACCTTCTACTGGTCTTTAGCCGGGCCCAGGACCAATGGGCAGCTCGGTATGTTATCGTGCTAAGTGTTCTACTCTTGAAGCTGGCAGTGGGACTCGGCCCGTTTTCAGGGAAAGGAGAAGCCCCAATCAATGGGGACTTTGAAGCACAGAGACACTGGATGGAGATAACCACCCATCTTCCTGTTAGAGAGTGGTACTTTTTCGACTTACAATATTGGGGTCTCGACTATCCCCCATTGACTGCATACCATCTGTGGATATTTGGTAAAATTGGAAGCTTTATCAACCCCTCCTGGTTCGAGCTTGGAGTTTCTCGTGGACTCGAGACACCGCAAGTCAAAACCTTCATGCGCTTCACAGCACTTATAAGTGAGCTTGTCATTTACGTGCCTGCAGTTATGCAGCTTACCCAGCTACTCGGAGGCAAGAAAGAAAGCTTGGGTAGAATTCATCAGCTCATCGTCATAACCCTCATTTTGTGTCAGCCTGCTCTAGTTTTGATTGACAATGGCCATTTCCAATACAACTCGGTGATGTTGGGCTTGTTTCTATACTCGGTGATTGAGCTTATCAAAAAGAACTACATGATCGCATCCATTTGGTTTATGTCCTCTATTTTGTTCAAGCAAATGGCTTTGTACTATAGTCCCTTTATATTTTTCCACATTCTATCAATGCTTTTTACCCCAAAAAAGAGTATTTTCCAGACTTTGTTGACCATAAATATTGCAAAGCTAATCTTGGTGGGACTCGCAGTGGTTTTGTCCACTCTCGTCATTTTTTCACCATTTGTTGTCGTGGGTTACTCTAATCTGGATGTTCAGCTTCTCATTTCTCAGGTGATCTCTAGAATGTTTCCCTTCGGTAGGGGTCTTTTCGAAGACAAAGTTGCCAACTTCTGGTGTACAACAAACGTTCTCTTGAAATACTCAGCTCGCTACACAAACGAACAGCTTCAGAAGTTGTCTCTTGCATTTACTGTGATATCTATGTTGCCTTCTTGCCTTATGTGCTTCTGGAAAAATATCAGACGCGGGGAGACTCCATCCGAGTTGATTGTTTATGGTTTTAGTGCAACTGCATGGGCGTTCTTCTTGTTCCTGTTCCAAGTTCACGAGAAGACCGTGCTCGTTCCTTTAATTCCTTCGACATTCTTACTTCTAACTTCAAATCCTGATATCATTGCCGTTATCCAATGGATAAGTAACATATGCACATTTAGCTTATATCCCCTTTTGAAAAAAGATGGTTTATGTTTGCAATATGTTGCATTATTCTTGTTGATTAATTGGCTTGTTAGTGGACTCAAATTGACTAGAAAACATAACTTGATTTGGCCTAGCTCCCAGAGCGTTGTTTTTCAGCTGATTATCCTACTTTCTTACTTAGCCATCACTGTCATTCACTGTTTGGATCTTTTCGTTAAGCCTCCGAAGAATCTTCCCGATATTTGGGTACTCGCAAATGCAGGGGTCTCTTTCGGTTGTTTTTTCGTGTTTTACCTCTGGCTTTTATTCAAGATCTACTATTTATAGCCCCAAATATACCTATAGCTGACCAGCTATCTCGATCAGCTTGACAAAATAAAAGCATTAGGCACGATAGTGATGAGAGTAATCTTATTTAGAGTCGCGCTGTGCAAGATGTCAGCAAGACGGCGGCGATTTCAGGAACTATCATATAATTGTATCACCATGTGGTTCCAGTTGAAAGCCTTGAATCTGTTTTGCAGCAGGCTTAACCAGTAGGAATTTAAGTCTCCGTCCAGAAACCCACACTATTCCCTCACTTAATTAAAGGTATGTCATTTTTCGAGATTGTATCAATGGACAATTGTGTGCGCTAGGGGTAAATCACCAATGCGTGACATGAATCTGTTCAACATGTCCATCTTGAAACTCTCAAGGGGCGAAGCGGGTCTCAATGGTAGAATTGAGCTCCTGAATAACGGTCTGCTTTGTTTCCTCGGATAAAGCACTGAAGTAATTGTAGAACGACCATCTGGTTCCATACACGAGAAAGTATATGGAGAGAAGACCCCAAGCTGTCAAGAGACCAATCAAAAAATTCCGGGGCTTCATAAATAGCCTTGAAGCTGTAATTTTGTTATAATGCTCAGGATCAATTTGTAGATTGGAATTTGTACGCTCCACTGGAACAGGAACCAGCTCATTTTCCAGCAGAGCATCTTTGCGAAGAAACTTTTCAAGATAGCCAAGATTAGGCGGCTTGTATCTTTTGATTTCCGTCATTTCTTCAAGACACTGCTGCTTATCTAGCACCTGTTTCACAGACTCGATAGAAGCTATATCGCTGTAGATTGCATCTTCTTCGCCATTTGTAACACCAGCATAATGAAGAGACCATTTTGAGACACTTGCGTTTTCCTGAGCGACTTTGTCTGGTTCGGACAGAAACAAAAAAGAACTGTTTGTTTCAAGAGCCTTGTCATTCATTACATCAATATGATAATCTGAGCTTTTTTGAGTGGAATAATCACCCAAGATGTTAGACTTCCCGTTGGCGTCAACGTTTTTTTCTTTTGCCAGCGGGGCCAGAACACAACCCTTTGTCGATAATTGATGTGACAGTTCGTTGGACTCCAAGCGATCATCGAGACAAAAAAGCTTCTCTATTCTTTCCTGAGCGGTAGTCTCATGATTATCATTTTCAGATGTATACTCACTCGACGCCTCCATTTCCATGTCATAAAAAAAGTCAGGACGGACCTCTGTCATTTGTGGCAAAGAATCACCAATATCTTTGAAGTTTGCTACCTCACCAGACACATGGGCTTGTGAATGGCCATCGAGGGGTGAGGTATCAGAGTTGTCGATGTTGAAATTCCGATTGAGATTATCGGCCTTCCTTTTTTGAGTCAGAATTGTTTCAATTTTTTGTAATGGGTCAGGAAGCGAATCGAAGGGGAACTTATTCGAAAGACTTCTTCTCATTTTTTTGCAGCCTATTCTCGGCCAAGTGCTCGCAAATTTCAACAAAGGAGAGCGGAATTGAAGATTCAGAACTCTGGATAGCTCCCTTTGATAGAATTTGGCTTGCCAAAAATCGAACAACGCTTTTTGGAGTTGCTTGGTTTAGTTGCGAGTTGCAGATGCACCCACAAATACAAATGGTCTCGCTCGATTTTAAGCCAAGCAAGATGGTTCTCGTCAGATCTTATATTCTGAAGACAGCCGCTGATATTCTTGCACTACAACAGTCCCCGATCTACAATCTTGAGCTAGGTATCAGCCCTTTGAAGTCGATGGAGGCATCGAATTCGATATGCTTAGAGCCATTCTAAGCCTATTTATAGAGTACCTGCGCGCCTCCTGCGTTCGAAGTCTCCAGGCATTTTTCGACAAACAGGACAGGAACCCATACAACAGAAAAGATTTTGAAAGGACACCGAAGAACATAGAAACTCGAAGCCGTCAAAAACAATGGTAGTCGCAAAAGTTTATTTCGTCCGTATCTGCGAGAATGTACTTGTTTACTCGGACGTTGGAGGTGCATCGACCTGCACCAGACCGTTGGAGAAACGGCGCGCATGTAGAAGGTTCTATTCTTCATTGCGGCTACACTAGCAGGTCTTCGCAAAGCCACGCTGAATGTCGGTATATACTTTGGCCCCTGCATCCTGGGCACAAATTTGAAGGAAAAAACCAGATAAAAACATGTCAAGTGTCACTAGGTTCGTCTACTCAAGTGTCTACTAGGCCTCTCTATTCTGTAAGGAGATGGCAAAACAGCAGTAAACGATACATGTGTATTGTAGATGACTGTTATTGAATTCTAATCTCACCTTACTTACGTAAAACTATGAGTAAACGTCCCTTTCTCACCTGTGATTCGGGCGATCAGGCGGCAGCCGTCATTTAGCATTTACAGCAAGAAACACAGATGTTTCCCATGAAAGCTGCCGTACTGCTCAAGCACCCTTCTCCGGTTGAAGGACAGCAAGCTTCACAGGCACCAAAGCACAGGAAAAGGTCCAAGCAGAACTCCGTGCACTCGTTCGATTCTCTGTGGTAGCCACTCTCATCATCCGAGTAAGTGGCCATGGTCTCTCTTTCTGAGGAGTCTCGCTCCGCATTCATCGAGGGCGCCTTGGGCTCCTCAGTGATTGGTTCGGAGCTGTTGGCGTTGGTGGCCACAACTTGCTTTGGTGGGTCCTCGGGCTCGTTGGAAGACATCTCAGGATTGCAGCCCCAGGTAGGTGGAAGACGTCTGGGATGTGTTTATTGATGCGGCCAAGAGAAGGGTTTGCGGGTGAGATTTTCTGGCCCTTCTCTATGCAAGCTGTCTGGAATGATGCGACTTTGGTTCTTTACATGCATGCCCGAACGGGCGGTTAGATTCACCCATGGATGACCTTTTCGACGACAAATTGGAACTTCTACAACTATACTATCCTGAGTATGAAGTCAGTTTTCTAAAAGATCTTCTTCTTAGCTGTTCCGGCGACGTGGATGCCACCCGCCTCTTGATCGGCGGAATCTCCAAGCCGAAAAAACGCGTGGCACTCGCTCAGTTTCCTCTTGTCCCTGCCCCTAAAGTTAGAAGGAAAGAGCAGCGGCCCGACGTTCGAACAGACAGTGGTAAGAAGCCGAGGGTGAATGCTGAAGTTGTCACCTTGAATTCTCCGGATGACGTGAAGGAGCATCTCGGTTCATACGCGTCCTTCCACTTGGGATTCTTGCCCCCAGATCTTTGTGCTGGGCTTTTCGAGGACTTGGTATCTCATAAAGGCAGCTACAAAAACCTCAAATTCTATCTATTCGGTAATCAGTGTGAGCTGAATCATTTGAACGGGACTTTCGCCAGACCCGAGAGCCTACTACCGCCTATTATTTACAACGGGCTTACTCTGCGAAAGCACACGCCTTATACCGAGTCCATGGAGAAGGCGGCTAACCTAATCGAAGATTTTGTTAATAAAGAGTGCATCCCGGGTAACAAGAAACTCAAGTGGCAGCTGAGCGAGCCTTGGTCGAGTGACTTTGCTGTCGTAAACTACTACGAGTCTCTTCAAAACAATTTGGAATGGCACTCTGATCGATTGTCTCATATTGGTCCTCACAACTATGTGGTCTCCTTGTCGCTAGGGTCGACGCGAATGTTTCGTTTGAGAAGCACGCATGTAAGCAATGCGCCGATCTATCAAGTTCCCCTCTACCACAATAGCTTGTTCATCATGAAACCAGGATGCCAGGAAGAGTTCAAGCATACTATCAGTCCTATGAGGAAGGCGATAGATGTTCATCCGAAATACGGAACGTTGCGGGTTGGTGTCACCGCCCGTCACTACCCTGTTAAGTTTATTTTGAACCTGCCAAAGTGTAAATGTGATCTTAGAATGACCTTACGAAGGTCGTACAAAAGCGTGACAACGCGGGGACGATATTTTTGGCTGTGTGAAAATAAGTATCAAAATAAAGATTGCGGTACTTTCCATTGGGCAGACTTTGACAACTTTGCTGGACACTACGTCGCTCAGAGTCCGGAGAATACCTCTATTTGGATCGCACCTGAAGACACTGAAAAGATAGAATATGACCGGCAAAACTCCCGGGTTGTCTCAAAATAACTCTAATAGAAAATTAAAAGCGTTGGTCTTCTCTCAAGTAATCACATATCGTGAAGTAATGGCACGCAGTTGTCACAATTGAACGGAAGTCAGACTTCAAAAAACTCAAAAATTAACGACAACTGCAGGACTCGAACCTGCGCGGGCAAAGCCCAAAAGATTTCTAATCTTTCTCCTTAACCGCTCGGACAAGTTGCCTTTTTCTAAAAAATCCCTCTTGTGGGTCACTAATATCCAAACTATGACACAAAAATTTTCCCAATACGCGCACGGATAAATTCGTTTTCTTGGACAAGCTGGGCGGACAAGAAGACAGAATTTTTCGCAATTATCAACATTTCACGTGAACACCTCCCACATCCTCTTTCCCCGTAAGTTTTGCTGGTGGCAGCTAATGAAGCGGACAATTGACTCCTCAAGTATATACTAGGTCATAGGAAGCGGACATAAGTAATATGTAGAATTTGATACTTTTGTCCTACAGTTTACGAATCATAAAACTTGATCGGAGAGATTGGACTAGCTCACTCACTGAATTACTTCTTGTTGTGCTGCGATTCGAGGACCATACGCAAACGGCCCATTTATCATATCTCATTGTCTCGACACATTTGAAATTCTACACAATTGCTAGCTGGATTCTCGGAGTTTAGAAATACTTCACTAGGCTATAACCGTGTGATTGAGGAATAATGTAAAATTTCTTTTAACAAGCGATAGTGAAAAAGAAGTATTTTGAGCCGGCACGATACGAGGTCGGGCATCATGCTAGTAAAGAGGCTACAGAACGATCTGTGTTACCTCAGTCTATCCCAGACTTGCCGCCTTGAATTGCATTCTGGTACTTTCGTGAATATAGAATCAGATTCTATGTTTCCATTCTTAAAACGAGTGGCGCTGTTATCGTCTTTTGTGGTCAAGAAATCAAAATTCCCCTCACATAGAATACTCAACACGACAGCAGATTGAAAAGCCCCGAATTGGCTTTTCTCTCCGCGAGCCCTCAAAGTCTGTTATAGTCTCATTCTGAAAGTTCGTTGTGCCGCAGTTTTAGCAGGTACAGCTAAAAGTAGCTAAAGACGAGCTTCATCAAACTCGCTTGTATCAAAGCCTAGTCTTTTACGGTTTGAAACTCTTCTAAATTGGTCAGTTATATATTATGTTATCATTAAAAGAGTTTTTGCCATAAGAAATTCCCGAGGTTGGTATTATAATTTGCACTCAACTTGGCAAATTCAAGGTTTTGTTGCCAATGGCACGCGGAATTAGAGTCAAATCCATCAGCCCGAAACTACAACTGGCCAACCTCCCTTTCAAGTCCCATGCTTAAGCAAAAAACGAAGAAAGCCATTCACAGTTTTTCTCCGTATACTCGTGCCCACAAAAATCAAAATGAAGAATTACAGTGCCTCTTTATCAAAATGACCTACATGCAAGTTGCGACTACTGCGTGTATCTTCCCCGTGCTATCAGTGCCCTACAGGTGCAATGCCATTTGAATGCCAGAAGTGTCACTCGCCTCTTAAACTAGACAAGTCCCTAGAAAATTTGTCAACCTCGCAGATAAAGCTCTTATTCCTCAAAACACTGCATGCAAAGGAGGAATCTGCTTCAGCCCAACCCACATTGCAACATGAAAGGCTAGAGCTTTTGCTGTCAGCCAGGGCAAATGGTGGCAATACTCCTTTGATTAGAGAAAGATGCACAGAAGTGGATCCTGGCGTCGGGGAAGGAGACAACTCTTTCATTTATGTATCTGATGCTCAAGACCCACAGCCTAGGGCTTCTGAGGATGGGACAGACAATCCCGATGGTGAACGAG
Organism: Metschnikowia orientalis; assembly: GCA_002893665.1. Classification (NCBI taxonomy): domain Eukaryota; kingdom Fungi; phylum Ascomycota; class Pichiomycetes; order Serinales; family Metschnikowiaceae; genus Metschnikowia; species Metschnikowia orientalis. The sequence goes on along the minus strand of NXGZ01000002.1, from coordinate 987,455 downwards.
AGGACCTTCAATCGCATCTACCTGACTTTTCCAAAATAAGGACAGTCAATCAAATATTTCACATTCTTCTGTGTAATCAAGAGGTGAATCATCCAGTTTGTGTTGAATGCTCTGACTTGCTCGCTGAGAACTATCGACTCAAGTTCGACCAGTGTCAAAAGGAGAAAGATTACAATCTTGCCTTCCTAAGAAAACTCAAAAGTCGTGATGCTCAAGCTTCTCAAGATGCCGTTGCCTCCAATAATGGTTTCTCGAAGGTCATTGATGACATGCATGTATCAGAAGATGCAGAGATCCAAAAGCTACAAGAGCTTCAGGAACTCGAGAGGGAGCACGAAGAACTCAAAGCAGAATTGAAAACGCTTACAGATCAGTATGAGGATATGAAGACTAACAAGCTTAATGAGCTCTTTACTTTTAAGAATGATTTGACTCATTCTCTTCAGATGAAGCAGAACAAACTAGACCAAGCAAAGTCTTTGCACGCGAAACATCTCACCCGCTTAGACAATCTCCGTCAAATGAACATATTCTCTACAATCTTCAACATACTGAATGATGGATCACAAGGTTGTATCAATGGCTTTAAACTTGGCTACAGGGTTCCGTGGCCTGAAAACAACTCTGCGTTGGGTGAAATTGCACACTTACTCAAATTTTTGATGCATAGCTTGAGCATCACCTTATTGCATTATACGCTTGTACCTTTAGGATCCCAGTCATATATCATGAAAAACATTGCAGCGGATCTGTCAAGCCCGAACAAACCGAAAAATACCACACTATTGCCCCTACATTCTTCCAACGAATTCACTTTGGGCAAGCTATTCAATTATAATAAGCTTGACATCTCAATGATAGCGCTTCTTGATATAGTTCACCAGCTAGAGATGAATCTTCTCAAAAGAGATGAAGAATTGGCTCTTCCCTATACGATGGACGTGGGACATGGCATGATAGGGGGCAAGAGTATCCGCGTCACTTCCAACAGTCAATGGACTGAGTCGTGTAGTCTCTTGTTGATCAATCTCAAATGGATGCTTTCCTATGCGAGCGCACAGCCGCTCAGTCTCGACGAGTGACACCGACTTAAATCTGCATAATTTTTCATCGGTTGAGGTCTTAACAAAGCTTACAATCAGTATTCACTCAGGCAAACCCCGCCTCATCTGATACAATAGGGACAAGGACTCAGTAAATGATTATTTTTAGCAGTAAAAAAACACGTTCTTGGCAGGTTTAGCATGCTGATGTAGTGGGTTGGCTGACGAGAATGAAGTTGACGAGAGGACACATTAAAAACGTTTTGCTTTCCTAATTACGAGTTCGAATCAGCTTCGGTTTCACTACGCCACTTATCCTCTGTGTCCGTCGTTCTTCGACTGCATTGAGCAGGGTAAAAAGATTTCATAGGATCTACATCGGTCTCGGTTGATAGATCTTCAAAACACTAAATTATCAATTCGACTATAACTATCATCCAGAAGGCCGAACCATGCCTCTGTTCGAAAACTAGCCTGATACGGTGAGCGCGGCGCAGTGTTAACGAACACGGGTAGGGAGCAGTCGGAGAGCGCGAGAAAACCCTGCGATACTGCACATAGTTCAACCAAAACTACAAGCCTCAATTCCCAGCTGGCCCGATTGTTCGAAACCACAGAAATGAAGTCTGATATCTGGGCGTTTATATTGTCCTTGTCCATATTTAGCACAGTAGTTTCCGCATTCTACTTGCCAGGTGTCGCACCCAATAGCTACAAGGAAAATGATGACATACAACTTCTTGTCAACCATTTGACACCTTCATCCATCCACATGGCTAGTTTTAAGTCCAAGGGTCACTCGAAATTGACAGTCTTCTCGTATGATTACTACTATTCAAAATTCAAGTTCTGTCAACCGGAGGGCAAACCTCAGAAGCAGCTGGAGTCCCTCGGATCCATCATATTTGGCGACAGGATATTCAACTCTCCCTTTAAGATCCAGATGTTGAAGGAAAAAAATTGCGAGGTCTTGTGCAAGCCCGAATACTCGAAGGCCGAGTCAGCGTTTGTTAACAGAAACATCAGAGCCGGATACACCCACAACTGGCTCATCGATGGCTTACCAGCTGCGAAACATGTGAAGGAGAGCAGAACCAAATCCGAGTTTTACAGCCCTGGTTTTCCTATCGGAAGCATAGACGACGATGACAAGCCTCATTTAAACAACCACTACACGATTCACATCGAGTACCACAAAAGAAATGACGACACCTATAGAGTTGTAGGTGTTGTTGTCGAAGGTGCGTCTCTCGACAGAAATAACCTTGATGAGAATAAAGTTTCTTCTGACGAGTTGTGCAGTGCTGGTTTGTCCCCCGTGTCTTTGTCAAAAGATAAACCCACCAAAGTCTTGTATACTTACAGTGTGAAATTCGAAGAGTCCAAAACAGTGTGGGCCACCAGATGGGACAAGTATTTGCATGTTTACGATCCAAAAATTCAGTGGGTTTCTTTGATCAACTTCTCTTTAGTCGTGATCATTTTGGCCATTATCATGGCTCACGTTTTAGTGTCGACTCTTAAGAACGATATCATCAGATATAATGAAGTCAACTTGGACGATGATGTTGCTTACGAGAATGGTTGGAAGCTCGTTTACGGCGACGCCTTCAGATCCCCACCAAACAGAATGCTTTTATCCGTTCTTGTCGGCAGTGGCTCACAAATCTTCTGTATGACAGTTGTGACCATTCTTTTTGCTTTACTTGGATTGTTGTCGCCATCAAACAGAGGAGCTTTGTCCACATTCATGTTTATTCTCTTCATCTTCTTTGGCATCATATCTTCATTTGTTAGTGGCTACATCTACAGGTTCTTCGGTGGCGAAAACTGGAAGCTCAATATGCTTTTGACACCGGTCCTTGTTCCTGGAATTCTATTCGGAGCATTTGTGCTCTTGAATTTCTTCTTGATTTCGGTTCAATCTTCTGGTGCCATCCCTGTGGGAACAATGGTGGCTATTATTGTGATTTGGTTTGCCATCTCATTTCCTTTGTCAATTTGCGGCTCGATTTTGCAATCGAAAAAATCCTTGTTGTCAGTTCCGGTTAGAACTAATCAAATTCCAAGACAGATTCCACCCCAAAATTGGTATTTGAGGACCATCCCATCCATGATCATGGCCGGACTCTTCCCATTCGGATCAATTGCTGTCGAGTTGTATTTTATCTACTCGTCCATTTGGTTTAACAGAATCTTTTACATGTTCGGCTTTCTCTTCTTTTGCTTCATTTTAATGGCGATGACGACGAGTTTGATATCCGTTTTGTCCATATACTACACGCTTTGCAGTGAAAACTACAAGTGGCAGTGGAAGTCTGTGTTTATTGGTGGAGGCTGTTCCATTTATGTCTTCCTCCACTCACTTTTCTTCTTGAAAGATGCAGCATTTTCTGGCTTTACTTCAGTGGTATTGTTCGTTGGATATTCAGCAATTATCTCCTTTATGGTATTTTTAGTTTGTGGATCTATTGGATTTTTGAGCAACTTGCTTTTTGTCAGAAAGATTTATTCACAAGTGAAGATAGACTAAAATAACGCAAGTGTCTAGAGATCTCTATGCGCTGCATGCGAGAACGTGTCGACAAAGTTAAATACGTTTAATCACACATATTTCCCGAACTCATGGTCCACAAGCGATCTCCATGACTCGTAGATGATTAGAATGTAGATCAATGTGCCTGAATCCTAACAGATTGATTCGCACGTTGACACCTGAGTTTAAGTTATGCACGAATTTCAAAGCCAACCATCGAATATATCTGTCATAACAAATTTCTCGGTTATTGCGAGACAATCATCTTTCCACGCTTTCAAATCAGTTTGTTTATCCTCGCGCATTTCTTTTTCTGAGAAATTGAGAGCAGACGACTCGAGCTTTTTCAAAAGGGAGTTGATGCACCCGATTCCTAGACCATTAACTTCGGTTGACTCAGAAAAGCCTGAATTTGTACGTGTCGGATCTGAAAGAAGACTTTTCGCAGCGGTGATGATATTGTAGTTATGCTTGAGATTGCTCACCAACAAGTTGAATGCAATGGACAAGTTCTTATTGATTTTAACAGACCTTGTGTATAGCTCCCCGTCTGCAACATTTTTTGTCAACGTGTCAATCAAGAGTTTACTCAACTCAATCAGTTTCAAAGCACGAGAATAGCTGAGGTTATAAAATGGAGTATTCAATTCAGCGAGCTTGACATGGTCAGAAGAATTGGATTGGAAAAACAGAGTTGAGATATAATTAGCATAATTCAAAAGTGATTGGGTCAATTTTTTGACAAGCCTGCTTGTCTTCAAATGATAATCATGTATATGCTCTGAGATCTCATCGTCAACATACTTCAGCGACTTGTGGGACTGCAAGTAATCAAAGACCTCGAGCAAGAATTCATGAAGGATGTAAGTATCTTTCGTAATAGCATTAAGTAAGCTGGTGAAAGTGAGTTGGCTTAAACCTATTTCTGAAGCCAGAAATAATTCCAGGGGCTTCGATTCAATGTATTTGCTTGGTGAATCAATCTTTTCTCTTAGTCCCACTAAAGAAGTCATCAGTTTAAAAATTTGTAGGTTATGCGCAAAAAGGGAATCCCCAAAAGTCATCTGATACTTTTGGAATAGAAACTCAGATTGCGATATGGGGATCAAAGGCGCATGCCTCTCAATTCCAAAATTCAAAGAATAGCAGGTGTCGATGATATTCAAACATAAATAAAGATGAGGAAGATAAAGTTGTATATCATCGATAGTCATGGTTTTCGTGAAATGTTTTTTAGAAGTGTTATAGATCTGCTTCACTTTATAATCATTAAACACACCGTACGTGAGGGATATACCAAGAGAATAGTCATCACATCTCAATAGAATCGTGTAATTAATCAAAACAAGGGTTGCAGCAAATACCATGAGTGCCTTCGGCTTTAGTTCGGGCAAAAATACTTCAAAAGGATATTTTTCCAAAGCACGTAGAAGAAGACTCTTGGAGGACTCGAGGGATATGACATGACAGTTGATTAGATTGTTCAATGCAGCGTTGAAAAGCTGAGCAATTTCTAGACAAGAAGCAGAAGCATTCAGTAATTCTGAAAGGGCTTGGGAGATGACATTATGGTCTGATGGCAAAATAGGAAATCCTGGATGAATTTGCGAGTAATACACGGACATATTGTGTTTCAACGAGTTGAGAGGCGTGGGACAGATAGTCGACATAATTAATGGCTTCGTGTCTCCATTTACCACATCTGATGGTGTGCTTCTGGTGTTAAAATTCACATGAATTGAATTAGTCTGGGAGTGTGATGCGGGGCTTTTATGGAAATGGTCTTGATGCGGGTTTGGAGCACCTTGCTCATTGATGTTGAGTTGATGGTTCATTCTTCCATTAAGAGACAGAAGAGAAGAAACCGAGTTCCTTGGTGAGCATGTCACGGATTTTTCTGTTGCCGGACCTTCTGCATCTGAAAACGTGTTAAGACTATCATTCGACATTTGAACAATGTTTGGTATGGATGTGAGCCTTGAGCGAGATCCCGTGGTCAGAATGGAACTCACAGAGTCAACGGATGATCTTCGGCTGTCGAAATCTGATTTATTGTACCCCACAGGCGACGAGGCATTCAGATCACCGATTGTTGCTGAGGAAGGCATTTCGTAGGGAACTTTCCAAATCGGACCAACAAACCTGGGGTCAGGAGACTCAGAACTCGGAGGTATCACGCCGGGCATGCCGTAAGACATGGGTGTCTTTGGCCCGGAAGCATTCAAGTGAACATGATGCAGAGGCTGCTGGCCGCCAATTAATGGAGGGAGTATTATGGGCAGCTTTGTTGAGGAGGTGGAAGGGAATTTGAGCCGATGCAAAACAGGTTTCATATGGGTCACAGACATAGGCGACAACGGCGCTTGTGGTGGCATGCTCAGGCCATTTAGTGCAGAAAAACCGCCCACGTCAATAGACTTCAGTCTTGGTCTGGTGTGGCTGGAGTCAATGTAGTCGGCATGTTTTGTCAAATGGTCGGGGCGGTCACTGGCGTCTCTCATGTAGCCCTTCGAAGGTCCACGCTTGAGTGGTATCCGAGAGAATAGACAGGACTCGCCCATCTTGGAGCAGTTTGAGCAAAGCTTGGTGACTTTCAGAAGATGGGTCAGATATTCAGCATCACAACGGACTTTCTTGCGGCGGCAGGCGTCACACGCCCTGGAAACTTTCGATCGTTTTCTGGGAGCGTCATGCTTGTCCATCAACGCATCCGACGACAGGTCAGCCACGATAGAGTCGGGAGAGTGTAACAGCATGCCTGAAAGACACCTTTTCTTTGGAGAGTGGGCCGCTGCTTAAGTTTCCGCCGAGGAAAAGGGAGAAGGGAATATGGAAAAGGGCTTCAGCCAGACCCGAGGGACTCAGAAAGTATAGCTTGGGATCGAGGTCGAAATAGGCTTGATTGCCTTGTACAGTTTCTTTCACGGTAACTGAAAACCGGGGACAAAGGAGTTAAAAAAAAAATTGCGGATGCGCGAAACGGAAGCTTCACAATTTGTGGAGAAAACCGGGCGTTCTGTTTTCCCGGAATTACATTTTCTCCGTGCACGAAAAACCGAAGCCGCGCTGGGTGCGCACTGTACGTTAGGATGGGGATTTCTGGAGTAGAGTGGGGCCGCATGTGAGAACAAACTAGCCATTCAAGAATAAATCAGCCAACGCGTATGGTGCCTTCGTGTTTTTGTGAAGATTGAATCAATGTCGAGGCTCATTTCAGAGTGTCGGCGGAAGCGCATGCTGTGGTATGGGATGGGCGCCTGGGTTGTCGAGTTGAGTCCACTTCCCGGAAAAACCCCGGGTATGTGGTGGTCAGTTCAGGCACACAATAGTACATGTCCCGGGGAATGTTTCCCGGTGACTATGTGCACACCTAGGACAAGGCCTACTCCACTAATGGCGGGGTTATTTGCGCGCATCAGTGTCGGAAAAAAAAACTGGGCGCGAGCTGGGTGCGCCGCGTAAATTACGAGCTAACGTAAACCTCAAGCTTTGAATGGCTTCTGTTAACATGGGTCTGCCACTTACTGGTTCCACCAAATTTCAACCAGAGCCCGGAACATGAGGGGCTCGTCGTGACTGCTGGCAAATGTACTAAGGATAAACTCAATTTCTGTTAGCGACCCAGCAAGATGTTCGAAGAAGTCTGAGGCGGGCGCAAAGATAGAGATGTTGCGAAGATACCCCAGGCTTTAGGCGGAGTCGCTGACAGATATAGCTCCGGAGCCGCGCTGGGTTACTTCTTGAGCGCGACATCAGCCGTTTTGCGACTGCACACATGTGGGTGTGTTTAAGCACTTGTCTGCAGCACAGACGAGGCCACGAGTGCCACTATAAATGGGGCAAAGAAGATGGATGATAAAGCTTGTTGCCCCAGCGATTGTTCTTTTTGGACTGGCTTACTTGGACTATGTTGGCTTCTACATCATCGCATACCAGGAGTACTATCTTCGTGAAAGGCCCGCGGCGGCTATTGCCACATGGGTCTTGATGGGGTTTACCCAAGCTCTCCTCTTCACCTACTGGATAGGGATCTTCTACCAGGGATGTGGTGCCTTCCCCAACTTTCAAAACTTCGACCTTCACGACTTGCATGATGGGTACGGCCGGCCTGTTCCCGATGCATTTTTTTCCGACGAGCAGGGCTTTCCATTCTGGTGTTCGAAATGTCAAAACCTAAAGCCAAACCGCTCTTTTCACCTGAACGACGTCGGAAGGTGTGTGCCCAAATTTGATCATTTCTGCATGTGGGTTGGCACGGCAATTGGAAGAGACAACTACGTGTCTTTCATCAAATTTCTCCAGTGGTTTGCCTCCTACCTCATTATAGTCCTTGTCGTTACCGCCAGCTCCAAAAGTCGGCTGGTCAAAAGAAATCCTTCTTTGCTTCCGCACTATATTGTCCTGTTAATTCTTGTTTGCTTTCTGCTCTCCATGATTTTGCCACTATATTGCATGCTGTTCCTCAACATGTTCGAGAATGTATCCACTATCGATGAGATCACGGTGAAGCAGGCAAGAGTCTACCAACGATGGTCAGACTCATCTCACAGATTGGCTCGAAAATATCCTTGGTGTGCTGGTAAGACGCCTAGAGTAGAGAGTGGAATACGCTATGTGAATATCTCCCATAATGGAACTCGTGCGGTTGTACCTATCCATGTGAAAGATCGCCCATACTCTTTGGGATTCCGAAAAAACTTCATTTCAACGTTTCTTTACGGCAATACCAACCACAACTACAGGTCACGCAAATACGGCTCACTCAAATATTTTGAAGCCATCGTTGTTTGCTGCGTTCCACTAGTTGACTTCTACTACTCTTTTGAGGCAACTCAACATATGCTGCAAACTTACGAGGGCTGTTCCGACGAATTCAGTCCAAAATTCATTCGATCATTGCAGCAAAAGATAGCTGAAAACGAGTACTCTTTCCCTCACTATAAAATAAGTGAACACAATCCATAACTACTCGCAGTTCAAATACATATAATAACTATCCCAAGCTCAAGACAATGGCCCATTCTCGAATCATTTCCATGAATCCATTGTTTTCTTTATCTTCTTTGCGTCGATGCCAAACTTCGTACAAAACTTGTTTGGATCTCCAATTATTCTGCTTTGAAAAACAGGGTGAGTTCCAAAGTATTTGGCATTCTTCTCGTAAGTGCTCGTGTGTTGATAAGTCAATATCGCATCCACAAACCAACAAAGACCAGAATGAGGGGGTGAATCTTAAATTTCCACCTTGTCTCTCAAGAGACTCGGTCAATTTGACCAACAGTCCCATGTATGTGAGGGTTCTTGCAATAAGGTCCTGGTATGTTTCTATAGGCAGTCCTAATATGAGTCTCTTATAATATACCCTTAACGCATTGTGAAAAGCCTGTACATTATAATAGAGACCCTCATGAAAGCTGGATATAAATTCTGGTTCAGCATTCGAATCACTTGCATCCTTGGTTAGTATCCAGTAGTTATCAAGTTTCCAATTATTAATTCTGTCATACATTTCAGCGCATATCCTTGGGAAGTTTCTGGGTGCAACCGCTTTAGACTGAAACACATTTTTGTGGTTAGTGAGTTGAACCACCTCGTGGAATAGTTTAATCAATGACTTCGGAATCCCAAAATCGATGTAAATGGACTGGTCATCTTCTCTTGGAGTGTATGGAAATCTATTGCCAGCACTTTGTTGAACGTTCTGTTCTGCTCCATAAGTGTGTCTCTGTGAAGAAGCTTTAGCTGAGGGCGTGATTTTTGAGGATTGTTTTTTGCAACCAAAGTTCACAGTCAATGCTATAGGATATGAAGAATTTGCATTTGCTGCAACATTCACGTTATTCTCATAATCATCGGAATCAGAATCATCGCCAGAGAAACCGCTCGTGTCATGTTCTTTGTCAGATGGAAAGCGAGCTGTGAGGTCGTAATTCTCGTTTAAGTCCAGGTATTTTGCTTTTTTCACATTTTCGGGGATTGAATAGTTGAAAAAGTTTATGGCCTGGGTAGACTCGTAAAAAATATTAAGCAATTCAAATCTGTTGCGCAAATGAGACTCCACAGGAGATATCTGAATTTGACGTGGCGTGGGCTTTTTCAAAATGAAGTCACCGATTGCATACATCAATTCATAGTTCTCGAATACTTCAAAAATGGTATCTGAGTGAATTTGAAGAATGAGAGCCAAGAGAAAGTGACAATCGTATCCGTCATCGGGTAATGCCATAGAGTTATCATGATATTCGTCAAAATGGTAGTTGAGAATATTGATCGCAAATTTTCTAAGTTCTATGCTTTTTCGGAGGTCGTCATTTAGATGAAAAGAGTCGACCCTGTTTTGAACTTGAGTCCCGGATAAGGATTTTCCGTGAAGGCTGATAGATAAAGCCAAACAGAAGATAGCCAACTTCAAGTTCTTCATGAGAAGTCTGCGAGGAACAGTGTCCAAGTCCTTAGGTATAATGTGGTTTTTCCAGCCATTGCTATTTGAAAAATCCTCGAATATGATGTCGAAGAAAATTTGCTTCAAAAGGGGAACAACCAAAGTTGTCCAGGGACACATTGCACGAGTCACCCTGGTAATTGAGATCGAATCAGTGCAAAAGCACATAGTGTAATCCAAAATTGGAGATAGAAGCACAAGTCCCGATTCATTTCGCCGCATGCATGATTCCAATATGCTGCCATCAGGCTTCCACTCGTCTGATTCTATGTTTGGGAAAAAGTTCGGGTAGAGAATATGGAACATCCCCTGCTCACTGAATTTATACCTAGGTCCTTTGATGGCGATGATTGTGAGTTTTGTAGCATCTAGAAGCTCATAGTGCACGTAGGTGTTATCAGTCTTGGAAAAGATAGAAGACTCGGGAACACCCGTCAACTCGGAAGACTCTGGCCCTAAGTTTGTGTGGGTATCTAGTGGTATAAACGACTGCTTGTCGCGTATTATCTTGCTGTCGGAGGAGTTAAACTGTTGCAATTCTTCTTCGCCTTTCTGTTGCTCCGCATCTTTCCCTGTGATTATGGAGTCTAGCTTTGCCAATTTTGTAGATTTTGAGGGCTGTCGGAGTTCTTCCGATGTACAGTGCTCAGATTGCACTCTGCGGTTGTTGGGAATGGTCAGACTTGTACCCGGCCTCGAATGCACCGAAGGGGTTGGAGCAGCGTGCAGAGTGAGCGAGTAGACACTGAAAGGGCCGGAAGCCACAGAACCAGCTGTGAGAGAGCCGGCCAAAACATCGACTCGCGAGACCGCTTGATTGAGTTTCTCGTATGTTTCGAAGTACATCTCCGCCGGGAACTTCACCAAATCGACGTTTCTCCGCAGAGAGCCGTTGTCCCTCTGGGTCTCTGCATCTCTGCTCATTGGGACATACACCATATTGCTCTTTTCGCCTATGGTGGCATTATCTGCCCACACCAACACAATACTATAGCCTCTGCACTCTAGGTTCGCTTTAGAACATCGAAGGCATTTAGGGCGCGTTGCATCGCACTTGATCTTTCGAGTTCGACAAGTCCAGCATCCGTCAAAATTTCGGGACCGAGGGGGCATGTAATCTAGGCGTTTTTTCTATGCAATGGAGGGGGGTGCTAGTTTCTGATGACTTGTTTGGCTTCTTCTGGCCACCAGACCCTCTGCGCGCGCCCCACACGCGAATGTGGCCTGGACAACGGTTTCGTAATAAACACAGGTCACGAGGTTGCAACGTCAAGCAACGGAGTAGAGCAGTCTTGAGCTAAGTGGCCAGTACGCAGACACCAGATTCTTTCATCCAACTCGTGCGCATATAGGTAACATTCGGAATGGAGGTTTTGGAAGAAGTCGAGTTTGATATACCCGAATTACTACCACACAACAAGGTGTACGCCATACAAGTCGGCTACAAGCTTTTCAATATTTCAGGCGCCTCTCTACTGTCAGATGGCCCTTCGTACTTCACGACCTTTTTCAGTGAGCCTGAAAATGCAGACAAGGTGTTGTTCATTGATCGGAACCCTCAGGTGTTTGAAATAATATACTTGCATCTACAAGGGTATCACATCGTAATTGAGGATGATCGCCAATTCGTGTATGCTTGGCTGGATGCTTATTATTTCATGCTCAAGCGCCTTCAGAAAACGCTCAGGGATGGGCCCCTAGTAGCAAGTATAGGCGATAGGATTTTCAAGATCCCGCCAAGTCTTATCTTCAAGCCAGGCAACACCCCCAATTTTTTCCTGATGGCCCTAGAGAATTTGATCAGTGATGTCAAGATCTCGAACTCGCAGATGCCCTTGATAAGACCGCCTCCTCAACGAGGCGCATTCACAGCGAACCGTTCCGCAAGTCTTTTCTCTGACTTGATGGAGATACTATGGGGGAACCATTTGGTCATCCGTGACTCGAGCCACAGAGCCCTATTGGTTAAAGAATGCAAGTATTACAGATTGCTTCGTCTTGAACAAGAATTAGTTGCCCATCAGATAATACGAAACCCTTACTCTCAGCAAGAAGAGATTTTGATTGAATTGGGCAATATCGTGCAATCTGGAATTCTGATAGATTCCATCGACATTAACGATGAGCAGGCCTTTTGTTACACTCGACCCCATCTCGTTAAAGAGCCCAAAAGACCTCTTTTACTTCAAATTGATTCTCGTGCAGACTCGGATATAAAGCTTGTCCTTCACCGCACATTTAAACAAAGCTTTGCGGTTTTCAATAACAGTCTAGCTCTCAAATTAGGACAGGTATTTCCTGCAATTAAAAGAGATTATAGTGACGACTTTGACTCCAAAATAGTTCGGATGCCTTGCTTGCTTAATGAAGCATGCGTTTCCATTAACCATATCGAACTAAAGAAGGGCTGGTACCTCGACTTCTATGGCGAGGACCAAGATCTCTCGAGCGACAATTATAAAAAAAGAAGAACTGAATTATCTAATGAGGGCGACTTTGCTGAATTTCGAGTTACGAAATCGCTCTGGAGAATCAGGGGTAGGGCGGACAGGGCGGTGCTCGAGGCAGTATCGCTTGAAGCAATAAGCGATCAGTTTTACCACAATAAGAGCATTCAATTTCTTTGAAATGATCCGTGATACACCCGGGTATTGGTAGCAAGATTTCCCGATTGCGCCTTTTCAAACACTAACTAGAGAACATTGACCATACCAAAGGCCTCCCACTGAAGATCTTTTCTCTTATTGTTTATCCTGACTCGATTTAACTATCATTTCCCAGCCCACTCAACCAAACAAGCTTCGGTCGTAATGCTGAGCAATCAAATTGGGCATAGCGTAACACTTGAAGCCAAGCAACTTAGCCATGTAACACACACCTTCAGTCTCTATTCCATCATAGCCTTCGTCTCTGTTCCATGTTGTTCCAATAATGTAAAACACAGGGAACTGAACGCCTTGCTGATAGATGATGCTTTTCGCAAACAAAACGGCCCCACCGACAGAGTCTATCTCCTCGGCATAAGCTTTCTCTCTCTTTGGATCAGTTGACGGGAGACTCTTGATGGCTTTCACGTGGTCCTCAAGGTGGTACATGTTGGACTTGACGTCATTGGGAATAAACTTGAAGCTCGACCACTCATTCTTGTCCATCAATGCAAACTCAGCCTCATTCGGAACCACCCGCTCGCCACGCCAAGTGTTTTTGTCATAATCCACCAAACTTCCCTTTTGCACCAAAGGAACAATGATATCCTTCTCCGAGCGGATAAATTGCGTGAGCATGTCAGTGTCGTCAAATTTGATGATATCAGCATCTAGAAACAAGGTGTACTTTTCGTTATTGAAAGAGTTGGCAAGTGCAAAGTTTCTTCCGCGGGCAATAGCCCTTCTCCGTTCCCTCTGTATCTCAGGCGAATGCACAGACAGTTCAAAACTGTTGCCCATGAATGAGGCATAACTCACGGTGACATAGCCATATGGAAATGGCTTGCCCTCTGCAATTAGCTGGTCGAAATATCCATCAATGATAGAAAATAGCTCTTTGGAGCCACAGTGAAAAGCAAAACTCGTGAGAGATGGGTCATGCTCAAGGGTCAGGATCGTGTCTAAGAAGTCTTTGAAGGTCCGGGAACCTCCAAAAGACCGCTCATTACCAATTGAAGAAATCACCAAGACAGATTCACCTCCGCTCACAAAGGTTCCCTTGTTGACAAAGACGTGCTTGTCATATCCTAATTTGTCGGCTGTGTGGGTGATCTTCTCAATTTTGCGACTGTCGGTGCCATACATCTCCAGAGACATGTCTTTATAAGATACCTGACTCGGTTTTTGAGGCACTCTGCTGATCTCCCCTGACAGGCTTTTCAACACGTAGAGACATGTTGTGATCAAGACGATAAGCCCTGTCGTTAGCAAGGCGCCCCTTATGATGTTCCGGTTCAGAAGGGCAGTCATTGAAAGTTTACTCTAATTTAAATATAGAGCTGCGAAGATGTTTATTAGGAATTGCCAGGTTTTGGCGCTGCGCGCACCTCTGGGGAGAGAAACCGCGCCAACGCCCCAATTCCAGATCCGCAATTATCCTCGTTGCAGCCCGGCCTTGTCCTATGTTTTCGGTTTCAGGTTTTGACTGGTCCGTACATGGGACATATTTGTAGCGACTCACATGTGTCTCAGAAAGCTTAATTGGATCTGAGGCGGCCGGCGCCTGTCAATACTGTTGCGCTGGATTACCAGCGAGGACTGCACATACAGGTTTAGGGCTACATGTTGACCTCAGTAAGGAGTAGTTCCTTACAAGTGGTAGCAGGCAGGGACATTTAGAGTATCACTACGTGTGCTATTTGACGTAGATCCAGTATTGTTTGCAGACCCACTCTGCAGTTCTTCTCTGTAACAGCTTCGTTGGTCTGGATAGTCCTTTCTTGGTTGCTATGATTTCTCTCTCATGTAGGGATTATCCTCCTATATTTAAACCTGAAAATATATTTCTATTGTCCTAGGCCTGATCATTGATGAGTCAGATATGATTCGTCAATAACACCAAGATAGTTAAGACAATCACCCAAGGTGAATTCTTTATGGTTTATCTGCAGTCGTGATGGGCAGACACCTCTTTGTTGTCCTCCGCGCCGCACGGCTTATTAAATACCAGCCTGAGCGATCGCGCCTGCACCCGTACATTCTCCCTCGCCTATATCGTCGGTGTTCTCCTTGGCCCAGTTCTCTTATCTATTCATCAAGAATGGCAGTTACACAATCAATCGTTGCCACGTCACTTTTGACTGTTGGAGGATACTTACTCTTCCAGGGAGAGGGTGAGTCATTCAATGTCGGAGAGTTTCTAGAGAGCACGTCTCCTTATATGTGGGCCAATTTGGGAATTGCTGCATGTATTGGGTTCTCGGTTGTTGGGGCTGCCTGGGGCATTTTTGTGACAGGCACTTCCATCCTTGGTGCCGGTGTCAAGGCACCAAGAATTACCACGAAGAATTTGATCTCTATCATTTTCTGTGAAGTGGTGGCCATCTACGGTTTGATCATGGCAATCGTTTTTTCCGCCAAAATCTCCAACGTTCCCGAGACCTCGCTATACACAAAAGAGAACTTGTACACTGGGTACGCCTTGTTTTGGGCTGGCATCACTGTTGGCCTTTCGAACTTGTTGTGTGGTATAGCCGTTGGTATCACCGGATCTACTGCTGCCATCAGTGATGCGGCAGATTCCTCCTTGTTTGTCAAAATCTTAGTTATTGAGATTTTCGGGTCTGTCTTAGGATTGTTCGGTCTCATTGTTGGCTTGATGATGGCTGGTAAGGCGCCTGAGTTCAAATAAATATCCCTTCCTCTATGTGGCCGTCAAGCCCAAGTCACTCTTCAATTACGAAAATAAAATGCAAAGCAAACATTAATGAAAACTTGTATTACCCTTTACGCAAGTACGGTAGCTAATTGTCGACTTCCATGAACTCCGGATTCTTTCTCAATATCACAACACCTTCTAAGCTATGGGATAGACTGATCCATTCCTCTGTGCTTTCCAACTCGGCCCTTTCACCATGGTTGAGGAGAACAGGTGTTGCTTGTGTCACCCATCCTGTGATGGTCTTCGGCTTTCCTGCTTGTCCAACAACGTCAACCGCTTGTCCCACCCGCACATTTACCTTGATGGGGTTCAAGTCCTCGTCCACCGTGACTAACATTCTTGGTTTCATGGCAGGAGTCAAATAATACAACAATTGGTGAGATGTCTCAGACATAGAATCGCTCAAAATGAAGCTCTTTGGATCTAGCAAGGACAAGGAAAGAACCATCAAGGAGGCTAAAGATACCTTGTTCATGATGCTTCTTTCAGAATTGAAAGGAGTCAACGTATGAGTTCCCTTGCCTAGGTACAAAAGTCCCTGTGCAATTCTCACCATGAACAAACAATCTGGAGACTTGGAGTAGTATTGAGCCAACTGTCTCAACAACTGAGCCAATCTTGCGTTGTTAGTTCCAGCACCAACCAATCCCATTGCATAGATTGCATTCTGGGATACCTCCATATCGGGATCATGCGAGTAACGAGAAAGCGTATCGAAGACCTTCATTTGAGGATTCGAAACAGAGACTAGACCCATCGCCAATGGCACTGCTCTGCGAATCATTGGGTTCCCGTAATGCATCAAGTGTGAGAAGTGACGCAAAACCATATCCAGCCCAATGTTTTCACCCAAGGCAATGCACGCGAGACCCATGACAGCAATTCCTTGATATAATTCTCCATCCTCGTCATCGGCCTCACTTTGTTCATCCTCTGTTTTCTCGAACGAATCGTCGTCTTCTTTTCTCACTCCTGCTCCACTAGATTCTGCTGCATCAATTTCCATCGAGGCAGTATCTTCATCTTTTGCTGAGCTTTCAACAGTGACTTTCAGCTCAGTTTCATCTTCGGCGTCTTGTTTCATTTCTTCGGAGCTTTTGGCCGGTTTAGCAGAGCACATCTGTAACAATGATTGGATTTGTAAGACATTTCCAGTACCTGCATAAGCACAAACATTCACCAATACTTTTAAAGTCTTGTTCACTGGATGCTCAATTGCGTCAATGATGTCTAAAACGTCATCAATTTTTTCGGTTTTACCCATGTATAAGAATCCGACACCCAACGCCAAGAATCTGACAAACTTATCATTCAACTGAGTCAAGTCTCTTTCCAAAAATGTTTGCAAAATAGTCGAGGTGATGTCACTGTGGCACGTGCCCACAAACACTAACCCAAGAGACAAGGCAGCCAAGCATGATATCTCCAAGGAAGCCTCTGTATCAGCGACGATGGGTGACAACAAGTTCATAACATCCTCATTCGCAGAGCCTGCGAATGCAATACCGAGGCCCATGATAGAAGATGATTGCATCAACTTTTTGGAATCGGTAACATAATCTTGTAACAAAGCTAAAGCTGATTCAGCCTCATCGTGAATGTTTGCTGAAACGATACCTGTTCCCAAAAGAGCACCAGCTTGAATGTCCTCCTCGCTGGAGTAGGTGTACTTATCCAAAGCTTGTAAACCGTCATCAATGTTCCACTGGTAGATCGATCCGATCGAGGCGGTGGCAGAAATCTTGCCAGAACCTTTAGTTTTGTAAATCCAAGATTTTGTCTCATCTTTGCCATCCTGCAACACCAACTTGTCATTACAGAATCCGGCGTTTGTGAAAGCATTCACGAATGCAGACGCCAAATTTTGCTTTGCAGAATCTATAGAGCCAGAACCGTACGACGATTTGGAGTCCTCTAAATGAGATTTGTAAATATCCTCCGGCACACGAGGCTCTAAGAGGTTCAATTCCTCCGCCAAGTAAGAGAAATACTCGGGCAATTTCGTGTTCGAAATAACTTCTTGCACACCTTCCTGCTCGCCTGGATAAACGAATCTGTTGAATTGGTTAGCCAAAATAAACCCTAACTGTTTGTGTATCAAAGGATCATCTGTACTGTCGAAAACTTGCTTGATCAATGTTTCGCTGTCCAATTTGATAGCCAAGACCAAAGCCTGAGTGAGCTGATTGTGGTTGACGTAAATGGTAAAGGATGTGTTCAAGAAGGCCAAATCGTCAGGCGGAGCTAAAAGAGGCACACAGCTCACCATATAGAGGCATACTCTGGCGTATGTGGATTCATCCAAGAAAGGGGGCAACTTCTCGATACTTTCGACCTCCATCAACAAGTCGACGGCATCTGCCTCGGCATTATTCTTCAAGAGATATGGGACGATTTTCAAAGACAAGTCAATGAGCTGGTTCGTGTAATCCTCGTCTGCACCAAGGCTTTCTTGATAAGCCTCGCCGATCTCAAGCGCCAAGTGGCGCATATACTCGTGACCCCAATCAGCGATTGTATCGTCACCGGAGAGGAGTCTGAATTTGAGTGTGTCTGAAGCATCCTCTTCAGAACTGGTCATACCCAAGACAGACAAGATGTCAGCAAGAAAGGCCAAAAGCAGAGAGGAGTATCCGCCTTTGGTCCAAGACTCATACAAAGAGACCATGGTGGCATAATGTGGTCTCAAGAACTTCAATGGTTTGGGTACAGCAGTCATTGAGGATGTCGAATCCTTGATGAAAGCTTTCATTGAGGTCAAGATTTCAGTGTATTCGCTTTCTTGTTTGTCCGCTTCACTTAAGCGCTCCACCAAGTGCTCCAAGTCATCTTTTAATTTTTGGTCCTCTTCGGAAAGCTCTTCTTTATCAATTGCTGCTTGTTTCGGGTTTTTTGCTTCCGCTTCTGTAGGATGCCCCAAATCCTTTGCTGGAGACATGTTGTGTTTCGTTAACAAAGAATGCACGTACCGGATTGTCGACTAATTTCGACCGAGTGTGGCAAACTTAACGGGTCACGTGATTGATCCTTGCCTCCGTTCGCGCTCTTGAGCTCGGGCCGGGCGGTGGTCTATATGGGTAGCTCCACATATAAGGCAATTCCCAGGACGAAGGGTAGCCAATATTGCTAGATTGTCTACGAGGCTACCGCCACATTTGAGACTTAGCCGCCATGTGCTGATTTTGTAAAAACAGCCCTGTGAGTTGTGTGTAGTGTACGATTTTGTCTCATTTCGCAACCGAACGCAGGAAGAAAGTGATGTACTCTCGGACCGAGTCTTAGATATGTCTCCGCTGAAATCGCACCGACGTTCTCTCGTTCCATGCTTGACCAGTTGTGGGTCTACTTCGTCGGAGATTCGGCACGTGTTCCATGTTTACACTCTTAGCTCGACCTAGCTCCGTGCACCCGTAAAATCTGGACTCAGGGAAAGCAAATTCTTCGAGAGACTATTTTAACTGTCTGAGTGACTACCTTGGTGCAGTGGAGATCTTTATACTCCTCTGAGGCTTTCTAAAGGAAGGCTACCCTTTGATTGTGACAAACCGCAGTTTGAATCCGAGTCTGGAGGTATGAGCTTTCGCGAATGCTGCTGATCATTTCACTGGGCGCGTTCCGCTTAAAGTATAGTCGCCTGTGCTTCCACAAGTCGACTGATTGAGCACACAATCCTCAGCTCTGCTTGTTATCCCGAATTCACTGTTCCAGGCGAGTCCAAGCCCCGCGACGGCATATTTCTAGTCATCCGTCCCCTTCCCAATCAGTCACATCGCAGCATTCTAAATGGAGAGAATCCTCTACAAAACAGACATAAAAGATGCATACTCCGACTTACCAATATATATATTCGATACCTCGTATCTACCGCTACCTGAGGAAATAGACTACAATTTCTTTGTGCCGACCTTGATGCAACGTCTACCACGTGAGCCGTATGTGGTGATCATGTTTAGCTGTGGCCTCAACAAGATCAACTGGGTGTGGGGCATTCTTTTTCTCAAGGCGTTTTTGACTCAAGACTCGGGTCCAAACTCTAATGTCGAAAACCTACATAAGATATTAGCCGTTCACGAGAGCTGGTTCGTCAAGTCGGTATCGCAGATCTTCTCCAACTTCATGTTCTCCAAGAAGATCAAGCACAACTTAAACTTGAACAATTTGTTTCGCTCGGCCGTACCCTCTAAGGATTTGCTCATCAGCTGTGAAAGCCTATCCGAGCTTTCTTACTACGTGAACATCACTCATTTGAAATTATCTTTGAATATCTACAGGCATGACTGCCAGGTGACTCTTTCACCAACATTGAAGCTACATGGCCCCATCGATCCAATTATCAAGCCCTCTACAGACTATTCCTCCCGAACGAGTCCTTTGTTTTACCATCATTTTTATCAAGTATTTCACATTCTTGATCGATACGGGGAAGAGGCTGAATTACTTTTTCACAAACCCGGGAAGAAGTTGAACACGGACATCTTATTCTTGTGTCTTATGAGAAACCAACTCATATGGGTGAACGACTGGGATTTGAACTGCGTTGCCTCTTGCTTCAAGAAAATCATAACCGAAGTCTCTGAGCCTCTTTTGCCTGTGGACTGCATAAGCCTACCAATGAAGGATGATTTGGACTACACAAAAGGTATCTTCAAAAGACTCATGGAGAAAAAAGACAAGAACATGGTGCTCTATCAGATTGTCAGTCTCTGCCATCGAATCGTGAAGGCGGGTAGCATCACACATCATAACTACGTCTCAATTCTGAAATGCATGAGCGTTCCATTGACCCACGAGTCAATCTCGAAACATAACCAACATCGGATTTCTATGGCTGTCAGGTATCTTAAAAACCTTCTAGTGCATTGGGACCAAATAGGGCCCTCTTATCAGTCCCGTTATCAAAGCGTGCAGCAGATTATCGACGGCGAGGACTTAAACGACGCATCGATTGATGAACTGTACAGCATGTCCCACAGCATCTCTCTTGATGACACTAATTCATCGAGCGAGGATTTTGGCTTGGAATCAAATTTAACTGATGAGCTCAAAGAAGGCATGATTCTTGATTCTGATGTTTCATTGTCATCTGTACAGAGCAATGGTACATTGATGTGTCCATCCAATTCCGAGACGTCCCTGAAGTCCAATCAAAGTGAGATTGCTCCGAAAAACAATCATATGGAAACACCAGCAAAAGCTCACTTTGGAAACGATACCCAAGACTCGGGTTGCACCAAATCAAGCAATGATCAAAAAAGCAGCGACCGCAGTAGTATATGCAACCAGCCCATAAACAACGGATTTCGGCCGGGCCACAAAACGACTTCGAGCATCCAAATCCAGTTCCCACCACAGAAATACAAGTTTGAAAAGAAAGACTCGCATGCATTGGATAGGCAGCTTCCGCGGGAAGAAAAGGTCCCAGCAAAAGCAGAACCCCAAGCGATTAAATTGCCAGTCATTCGTGGACGGAAGGTAAGCGAGCTCACCAAAATCTTCGAGGACAGGTCGCGAGCAATAGAAATAATGAAAACCATATAGATTTGATATCCGGAATGAAAATGACACGATGTATGGATTGAGTTCTCTACCTCATGGTGATTTAAACGTCTGTTGCAAATATTCTTTAATATACACTATTTTACAAGGTTACTCGCCAACTAATCTGCTATCAATATTGTCTATCGAGAGATCGCTGGGTTCATTCGAGTGTGCCGCATTTGCAACCGCTGCGATAGCAGCAGCAGCAGTGTTGTCACCATGCTCGCTATCATGAAGGCCATGTGCTTGCAATTGGTGCTGATAATGTTGTAGTTGTTGTTCATCTAGGTGTGAATGGTGAGAGAGCGAATGAGGATGGGCAATACCGTGGTGATGATTGTGGTGGGCTTCGGCTGCTTGAAGTTGTCTTTGCAACTCAGCATCTTGTCTTTGACGCTCGAGCTCGAAGGATAAGACCTCGTCGTGCTCATCATCGTCATCGCCGTCCAAGACTTCATGATACGATGCCGCGTTACGGCGTCTCTTCGATCCATTCGAAGCCAAGCCACCTGGCATGAACTTGTTCTGCTTTTTCAATTTCCGCTTGTAGCCCCTGATCTCGTTGTAGATATCCTCGCGCTTGATTAAAACATCTGGAAATTGGTGCTTGATCTTCGCTTCTATGTGGGACGGTTTAGTTCCAACTTTGTAAAGATCCAAAATGATCAAGTTGAGCTCGTCGGATCTCTTGCGCAACATCGGGTGGTTGGACAAAGGGTCTAGCTGTGGATGGTTGTGCTCGTTGCAAGTGGTTCTCAACGACCAGATCAGGTTCGACTTCCGGTAAGATGCGGTCATGGAGAATGGACAACGCAACTTCTTGGTTCGTGCGTGTGGCTCTAGAACATAGCCGGTGCCGGATTCGTTGAGTTCTCTCTCCGCAGCCTCCTCCTCTTGCTGCTGTTGGATTGTTTTGCCTTTCTTGTGACGATAGCGGCCTCCTAGTTCGCATGTGTAATAGATGGCCTTTTTGTTCGAGTGCGCTATGACTATGCCAAAACCATTGTCTCTGGCAAACTCGGAAATGAACTCATTGAGCTCGTCCCTGGTGTGAAACATCTGCTCGGGAAAGGGCCGGGTGATGAGGTTTCCCTCGTGAGTAATAGTATTCTCATTCACCGGATATATCTTCAGCCTCGAATCTATAATGGGCTCTGGAATTTGGATGTTGTATTCGGAGTCGCCCACATCATGCAAATGTTGCTGGTGGTGGTACAAGGCCTGTGCTTGTACGGCCTGTGCCGCCTCCGCTGCCCTTTGCTCCTGCAGCTTTTGTAGCTCATGCTCGTCGTGGGCTTCTTTCTCTTCTATCTTCAAGCGGTGGGAGTCACTAAGTTCATGAGCATTAACTTGATTCTTGACGGCAGTGAGTAACTGCTCGTCAATATTTGTTGTGAAGTCCTCCTCGTGACTCATGTGCGTACTTTTGGGTGCAAAATGTCAGACGCCAAAAGGTCGTGTTTTGGTAGTAGTGTGAAAGGGTAAAATTTTGGATGTTTTTTCTTCCGAAGTGGTGGGATTCGAGGATGCAGTCACGTGACCCGATCCGCCTCCCCGCGTACGCGCTTGACGCCGCGGCCAAGGCAAGCGCGCAAGGCTACAGTTTGATTAGCATCAATGTTCCCAACCCGAGTCGACTTTCGCTCGGCGTGGTCTATAAAACCCTGGCTGGCCGCTAGCCAACAGCCGCTAGTTGCCTTGATTGATCACCCTGTCCGCCCAGCTTGGCAAAACAAACGAAGCCTCATGCACTTTGGAGCTGTAGTACTTGAAGAACGCGCTTTCGTCTGGCATCTTCCGCAACGGAGTGGGCAATGTCTTCTTTTCGTCCCGCGTGGCCACTATGAGCCCAAGCTGTCCACTCGTGTAGGATGGCATGTAGCACTGGCAGTAGGCTGTGTTCAGAAACACTTGTTTGGTCTTCGCCATGAGCTCGGACAAGTAAGAAAGGTTCAACCAGATGTTCTCACTGCTTTGCATGACGACCACGCCGTCCTTTTTGATGGCATTGCTCAACATTGTGTAGTAGTTGACCTGAAAGAACTCTTCTGCGGGTCCCTCGGGGTCGGAGGAGTCGGTGATGATCACATCGAACTTGTCGCACTCGTCCTGGTCTTTCAACTGCAGCAAAAACTTGAACCCGTCCTCGATTATAATCTTCACGCTGGGGTGGTTGTGGAACTTGGCCATGTTGGGCAAGTATTTTATGCTCAAGTCAATCACCTGCCGGTCGATTTCCACCATCGTTATTTCCTGGACCCCGTGTTGGATGTGCTTCACTAGTTCCCTCACCACCCCACAGTCACCACCCCCGATCACCAAGACCTTTGAGGGCTTGGGGTGACTCATAATTGGGACGTGAGTGATGAGCTCTTGATAAGCAAACTCATCTCGCTCCGTGCATTGGATGATGCCATTCAAGACGAGCACATTTCCAAAAGTCGCAGATTCGAAAATGAGAATGTCTTGGAATTCCGACTGGGAATGATGCAAGATTTGCGTCACCTCAAGACCGAAAGACTGGCCACGAAATGACTCATCGCTGACTTCATGAAACCAGTACTTGTCTTTGATCTTTGTCACTGATTCGTGTGCAAAAGTTGCGAGCTCATACATCCTGTGGTCCCTGCTGGCGTTTTTTTAGTTTTTGTCGCTAAAACGTGGGTGCAGCGAAGCCATCGCGAACCCTGCTTCTTTCCTTTCGCGTATAGCCCACACTGCTGCATTGATTGAAGTGAACAAGCTCAACTTCATGTCTGTATCTGCATTTTGGACTTTTCGATGGCCACGCCTTCCTGGTGTCGCTGGCTCCGACGACTGGCCTGTGTACTGCACCCAGGGGCAGTGGACCCCGGCCTCTGCAATCTAGACCGATCGAACAGTCGAACAAGTATAAGGTGCTCGCCGCAACGATTGGCTGCAGGAGAATCCGGGAGACCTCCTGCTTTGGGGTAATGAAGCGATTTAATCCGTTTCTCGGGGCGGGAACTCTTCACCCACGCCCAACAATATTTCTTTCCTCGTGTTGCAAGATGTATAAAACATGAAGCAAAAAGGTTTCTGAAAAAGATCCTTGGCCCTTCATCCCTCAATAGAGGCATATGTGGCGCTGAAGCCGAATCTCGTGGAGATACTGTCTGGTGCTGCATGTAGTCTCTTCGGAGATGCCGTTGCCTGCATACCTTGGCCCGCCTTCTACCCCAACTACCCCACATCAGAACGTTACGCTGATCGCACATATACGCTTTTCGTGATAGTCCCGCACGGCAGTGCCGAACTTAGCATACTCCCAGCATGGAGCATCATGTCTTTCCTGCCTTCAACACTAACTATAAAACCCGCAAAAGAGCCTTCAAGTGCTGCCGGAAATGTCGAAGCAAAAGAATTAGATGCACACTCCTGGATAATTACGAGCTCATTGGATGTGACAACTGTCGCAAGCTTGATTTGCCCTGTGATTTGATCAGCTCGAAAAAAGTTCCTAGCTTGCTATCCTCGGCCACAAAGCCAAAGAGACCTGTGAAAAAACGAGGTGATTCGGCCAGGCCTGAAAAACAAAGTTTGAGCCAGTTTGACAATGTGGAAATTATAGAGAAGAATGACTTCAATGCTCTAAATGGAGTTCTCAGTCACCAGTTTGTGGCCATCAAGACTCTGGGTTCAGCAAGCACTTCGTCTTCCAGAAATGAAGCAGATCAGTCTGGCCTTGTCAAGGAAAATCCCCATCGATTCTCCCCAAGCTCTGTCATGGTTCATTCTGACAATGTCACTACTGCCAGCGATGTTGTACCAGTTGAGTTGCAGAAATTTTCCCATGATTTATCTCCTTTGCTGATTATGAACGGATTGCCCACTCTCACCCAAGTCAACTTGAAGAGATCCCAACTCAGGGACCGTCCAATGCTAACTGATACAGACTCGCCAACGTCTTGGCCGCAAAGCTCAGCAAACTCGATGTCATCACACACTGTTGATGCAGATACAGCCGAGCAGTACATCCATGCTGTGAACTCAAAATTTTTCAAAGCAAAGTTCAATTTCAACACCACGTACCAGAAACCACGTTTGTATTCGACGCGACAAACTCCACAAGGAAAAGGGCTCTCTTACAGCAGCTATAGCTCTCCAAAAAAATGTTTAGACGAATCGAACCTACTGCATTTTAAATTTCTCCTCGATATCCATGCATTTACCTTGAATAGTCCCGGCTTCTGCGTCATATCCGGGCCTGATCTTCTCAAACTCTTTGAGATCTTTTTCTACAAAGTCAATTCTGTATTTCCTATAGTTTTCGAAGAGGAATTTTGGGAGCTTTATAAGAGAGGTAAGATCCCAAATGCTTTGAGCTATGCCGTCGTTCTCAACGCTGCTAGAGACGAGCTTTCGATTCCTATACTAGCTCGTTCTTTCATCGATAACGGTGCTTCTCTAGATACTAATTATTCCCGGTTTTTGAAAGAGTTGGAACTGAAAATAAGACAGATTTTGATTTTCCTACCCGAGCTAGGAGACACAGAGAAGCTCACTCGAATGATAACGCTGCTTCTTTTATCAATGAGCTTCAAATTCAACAATTTTGGAAACGAGCAAAGCAGCGAGGATATCGGAAATTGCACCAGTTATGCTTACTCGCTACTCATTCACCAGGAGTTCTTTCACAAAAAGATTGCCGAAGCTGGTGCAGTCAGAAAGTCGAATTACCTCAGGAATTTGTGGTGGGTTATATTTATCTTTGATCGATTCAACGCTTTGATGAACGGTAAGGCTATGTACATAAAGCGGGTTGATTTCAATATCGAGCTTCCAAACAGCCTGCTACACCTTTATCGGCTAGTCCACTTGGCTTACGCCCTTGATGATATGACATCGCTTGTTTTTCGCCCCCAAAGAAAGGACGAAAATGGGGTTTATGTCTCTCACAGTGACACTCTTCCTGGTGATCCTCTCTTTAACCCCATGGAGTTCATAAAAACGGAACTTGCGGTTTTATCAGACATGAAGCGGGTCACCCAATCTTTGCACGCCTACAGAGAATTCCGAACGGGGGAAATAGGACATCTACCTGATTTTCCTGTGGAAAAATACACCGATAGAATGGTGTATTTTCTCGAAAGGATGATACGAAATCAGATGATTTTCGTGTTGAGAACCGGCCAACTCAAGTGTAGTAGAGTCGATGATTTAAGCGTACATCTATGCGAACGATTTTACGAGATAATGGAGCTTCTCAAAGATCTGCAAGGACACAAATTGGTCATCTCAACACCAATAATCCCCCTGATCCTTCTCGTTGCATTCTCTGTTCCCATGACCGCTCGAGCGGCTAGGATTGGGCTCAAAGATGAGACCTTTGCTATCTCTGATGAGAAATTCAATTCTTTGATGGCTTTGGGTGCTGGGTATTTGCGGGAGCTCAAACTGCAGGCGAGAAATTGGTGGTTTGTTCGGGAGGTCTTAAACTCCATAGATAATTTGGACTTCGAGAAAAAACAAAGCTTCAAGAACTCGACTCTTGGGAACAAAGAAGCAAAGGGCAAAACAGTGCTTTCTGTAAATGAAATGGTTGACGAAAATGATGACGTTCAGACTCAACTCCCTGTTTTGTTGTCTATAACTTCTCCTGGGTTCTATGAAGAAGTGTTTGTCAAAGAAGAAGACGAGGATGAGGTCTCAAATGAGACCCACCCGGGAGATTCATTGTTGGAAGAGCTCGACCAACTTGGAGACTCACATAACCTCCTCAATGGTCCGGTGCTAACTTTTGAAGAAATGGCCGCCAGAGCAATGGAAAATGACCATGGAAACCAATTTTCGGACCCAGCAAATGCCAGGCCAGGAAAACTGACTCCCGAAGATGTTTACTTTGATGTTGCTGAGCTAGCGGAGATGGTGACTACGCAAACCCTTTACTTTCCAAATATTTTGGACTACTACAAGCACGACTTATAGCTCAACCTAATTGAAGTTTCTTATTCAAGTACCGAGTTCCGAGGTAACCGGCTGCGAACCTCTAGATTCATTTATGTGCCTGCACATATATCATAGTCGTGCGAAACTAGATTTGCATAATTGCAAGGGCGTGTAACAACCGCTAAGGCTGGGGTCACTGAAACTCAATCATTCCGCAAGGGCGAAACTCACACTAACGAAAAAAAAAAAAAAATCTGTCATCAAACAAATATCAATACACCCAGTACTCACAGACATATCAAATATTAGGATATTTTATAGTCAAAAAAAAAACTCAACGCAACTCTGTTGAGTATCAAACAGTCGGACATCTGAGTTCACACCGAGCGATCGATTCTGAGAATTTGAACATAATAGTCGAATTCGGGGATTGAACAATAAGCGCTTAGTTTAGCTTGAAAATCAATCTGAAGTCTTGGCTCCTAGCTTTAACAAAATGAAGAGCGTTTTGAGTTTTGAAGCCATGGATGTCAGGCCTGTGGTGGCTTTGATCGGCGTGTTATCAATACCCACTTTGGGCTCTTTTTTTTGTCTCGTGACGTTGATCATTTCCTTCTTACTCGCTGGTTCATCCGCATCCAAGTCCAAAAAGGCTCCACTGCAAGATGGAGTTAAAAAAGAAGGGTCTCTCTTCCCCTCTATAGGACAACATTCGTTCGATTTTGACAACAGTAATGCCTTGGATAAAGGTCTTTTAGAGGCGTCGGCTCATCCATGCTCTACGGGCTTGACCACACGGTTGTTGCCATTCAAAAATGAGAAGGGTGAAATTGAATGGGTGTTTACCGAAGAAGGGCCTACAGACTCGGGCTTAGATGCTTTCAAGCTTCAACCGCAGAACAGAAATGCGAAAGTTGACAAAAGAACCGAGGTCTTGTCGCCCATAACGTCCAACCTGTCAAACAATGAGTCCGTGAATGGTAAAAAGTCTGACCTTGCACTCTCTGTGCAAGTGAGCACTCCTTCGTCCACATCAAGCGAAGACCACACAAAAGAAGAGGACAAAGAAGGTGAGGCTGGTGAGGCTGATGAGGATGGTGAAGTTCACCAGTGCCCTCACTGTGACTCTAAGTTTAGGTTGAGAGGCTACCTCACGCGTCATTTGAAGAAGCACTCCTTTGACAAGGCATACAAATGCCCCTTTCACAAATCATCGGTCTATAAAGATGAGAATGATATAACCCACAAGTGTCACCCCAACGGAGGATTTTCGCGTCGTGATACCTACAAGACACATTTAAAGTCGAGACATTTTAGGTATCCCGAAGGAACCCGCATCAAAGACCGGCCAAGTTCCGCTGGAAATTGCTCTATGTGCGGTGAACATTTCCAAAATGCAGAAATTTGGTGTGAGCTCCACATCGAGGGGCATGAGTGCCGGCATCTCCCCACTGGCTTCAAAGGGAAGTCCAGAATCAAGAATCGGTTGAAAAAGCAAATGAACCGCATGATGAAAATGCAGAAGAAGCAGGGCAAGCAGTGTAGTATCGCAGCTAACACAGCCAACTCACTCTCCCCTGAACTCAGCACACCAAATTCCATAAACACACCAGTGCTCACATCATTCTATGACAACGAAGACTCTCCTCTACAGTCTCTCAGTCCTTTATATGGCTCACACCCATTAATGCATCAAGAGCAAGCTTCAAAGTCAATCTATGATACGCTACAAATGAATCCCTCATTAAATGGCTTTGTTGCGCCCGCACAAAATGCAACTTCTCATTTCAAAGCCGAGGAAGATTACGGAGATGAGTTCTGTCTAGATACCGAACAAATGGGCTGCCAAGAAGCAACTTTCAGGCAAGCTTTCGACCAACGTTACGACCAAGTCGGGAAAGAGTCGCTGCTTTATCCAAACGGAGGCAACCCATACGTCCCCCAATTTATCCATTGATGATTTATGAGAAGAAACGGTTAAGGGGCGTCGGGTGTCGACGCATGGTTGAAAAAGAAACGATATGGGCATAGGCCCTTCTGTAGTTTAGGGTAGCAAATCGCCAGTCTTAATGAATATTTGTATGAAATTATGCGAAAATGTCGTCCATAAC
Source organism: Metschnikowia orientalis (assembly GCA_002893665.1). Classification (NCBI taxonomy): domain Eukaryota; kingdom Fungi; phylum Ascomycota; class Pichiomycetes; order Serinales; family Metschnikowiaceae; genus Metschnikowia; species Metschnikowia orientalis. The sequence continues at coordinate 958,508 of NXGZ01000002.1, read as the reverse complement.
GCTTCTTTTCTTGTTGCGAGACTTCTTCTTAACTTTGGACTTCTTGGTTTTGGGCATTTTGTCGAATTTCACAGAAGCCTCAAGTGGTGTTGTGAAGTTGAGTTCTGGTATTACCTTGTTTCCCTCAGTGTCCGTTTCCAAACCCTTTTCGGGGTGAGAGCTGGCAAGGATTTCTTCTCCTAAGTCAGCATTATCGAATGTCGCAATTGGTATCGTGGATAAGGGCTGGGCTTGTTGAGTGTTAGAGACTCCAGGCACCTTTAGCACAAAACAGTGCAAGGAACTGCAAACCGCCAAAAGAGCTAGGCCTAGGTTAACGAATTGGCCAAGGGCAATGATGCCGTTAAAGGCGTAGTATGCCTTGTGAAACACACCTCTTTCTAGCATGAAGCGGACATGCTCGTGAACTTTACTTTCTAACTGGCTTTTTCTGGCTGCTTTGCGGCAGTTGCTATGTCTTTGGAGACTTAAAATCAATTTGCGGATGTGTCTATGGAGTATGTTGAGATGCTTCCACCAGATCTGAACCCGATGCTGATTGTGACTCCGGTAAAATAGCAAATGAAGAATTCCAAATTCTTTTTCGAAACGGCTCATTGTCTCTAGATCTAGTAGTTCACCCATATTTGTAGTCGCAAGCGTTTTGGCGGGATTTAGTATTTATGAGATGATGTATTATGGGTTTGGACTTGTCTCCGCGCACAGAAAATGTAAACCAAGTTAGATAGTGCAGTCTTTCAAAGAATAGTACTGCTAAAAAAGAAACAAACAAAAAAATGAAGCTAGTTTTGGATATCAAATCATAGGAGAGCTGCATGGACCAAGCTTATAGTATGCATCATAATAAATTGATATTTCGTAGGGTGTAGTATAGAAACGGGTCTTGGATAGACCCATATTAAGATCCTAAGATCGGAGTTACTGGTCATCGCGAAAAATCAGAAACTCGGAAACACCACTTACCATAAGCCAGCATGGAAGGCATCATCGGAAAGGCACGGGCATTCCTCCAAAATTCACAGGAGAACGAGGCTTTAGCTCTTTTGACGCCAGAAGTCACCAAGAATCCCGAAAATGTCCCTCTTTTACAAATCTTTGGGGAGAGTTTGCTCGAAGCAAACGATGTTGAAACTGCGTATCACGTATTGATGAAAGCAATTGAACTCGACCCGGAGGCAACAATGGGAGTCGAGAAGTTCTTGTATATGGGCCAAATTATCGGAGGGGAAGATGGTTGCGCCTATTCCAACATTGCTATCCTGAAATTAGAACAACAGTTACAAAATATCCACGATAATAAGGGTGAGACGGATAGTGTTTTGGTGGACTTGGCCAAGGTGTACCCAACATCTGAACTCTTGGCATCATATCTAATAAAGAAGCTTAACCAAGCCATTTTTGCACAAATCGAGATATGGATGACTGACTTGTGCATGGAGCAGGAAGCAGAGAGCCAATGCGACAAATTAATCGCCCACTCATTGGCTCTTGACAATGAGAATCCCGAGGCACACTCGTTGTTAGCTCTGATAAGAATCTCACAGCAAAGACAGTCCGAAGCCGAGGAGGCTTTGAGAACCTCATGGGACCTTTTCGCCAAGAAGAAATTAGCATTGGAGCAGCAACAGCACCAAGAAGGCGAGGAATCTTCTTTTGAGTACATCGAATTGGTACAGCCCTTGTTGGGCCTTTCAAGATTTGCAATTGAGCTAGAACTATATGACTTGGTTCCAGAAATCTGTGCTGCCATTTCAGAAGTGAATGACAATGCTTTGGATTGCTACTACATAGAAGCGTTGTCTTACGTCTTGAAGGCTAAGAGACTCTATGCACAATCTCACTCCATCGATGGGGATTACAGAGAGTTGGAGAATGATGTTTTGAAAAACTCCGACGACGACACGATTGTTGCATGTGCCCTGGATGCTAGATCATCACTTACTCAAGGATACCGCGTGATCAATAGTGGTGACATCGAGGCCTCTGACCCCGAGGTAGTCGAACAGGTGACAGAAATGTTGAAGATTTTCGGAGGACCAAACATGAGTGAATTGATGCCTTCCAAGCGCAATGAAGATGACGAAGAAGACGAATCCTGGGTCGATGACATTGTGGATGAGTGATTTTAATTTTCCTTTGATAACCTATTGGACTCAATCATATTTCAGAAAAATAACAGAGAGTAACATTTAAACAGGATTACCATAACTTTTAAAGATGTAGTTGAAAAAAAAGTCATTCTCCATGAGGCTGTAAAAATCGCAATTGGGAGATTCCACAGCTTTATCAAGAGACTCGGGCTCTTCAGGTGGATGTATGATGCAAGCAATTGGGGCAACTGATTTTGGCGTTCTAGGTTGGCTTTCCTTCATTTTGGCTTCCTCCTCCCTTAAAAGCATATTGTTTTCTGTTTCGACTCGAATGAGCGATCGCTTTTTCTGTAAATTTCCATCGAGAGCAGCTTCAGTTAACAAAGTCATGAGCTCATCGACCGTGAGCCACGACAGCTTGTATTTGGAAAACTCGGATAAATACTCTTGGAAGCTAAAGTCACACCACTCATTCTCTGCGAGCGTTAATTCCTTGTATTTGTAAATTCGGCAAAAAGCGCTGCCTAATGCCATCATGAGAGCAAAGGGAATAACAGGTAAATGTATTCTGAGATCAAAGTCAAGTTTTTTGAAATACCATAGGATGTTAGAGGCTGCTTTTTTCATGGATTTGCGTGCTTCATCATTTGGAATCTTGGGATCCCTGAATTTGAGTTCTTGAGCAATTAAGATCGTGACATTATTCATTATTCGCGTGAAAAAGTGAACAGTGTTGGCAACATATGTGGGCGTACTTTTCTTGAAATCCTCTGGGTTTAACAATGGTGTGAAGACTTGACTGTTGGTCGCTATTTCGTTGAAGCAAAACTCGAATTCATTTGACTCAAATTCATGTAAGTCAAATAGTGGAGGGGCGGGGCCACTGCCAGTCGATGCACGGGGTTGGTATCTTGGTTGAAAGGTAAAAATTGTCATGTTTTCGAAAGATTTTAAAACTTGAACTATCCGGAGTAGATTCATGTGACTGTATGGCGGATCGATATTGAAATCCTCTTCCTTGATGACCATAAGCCGATAATTCATCATGGACACAAATCTGTCAAAAATCCAGCAGCACCAAAATAGACGGGAAGCATAATTTCTCGATTCCTCGGCGAAACTATCATCATCCCCCGGGTCTCTGTGTCCTCTTTTGACATGAAAATGCAAGGAAAGCGAAATAGACAAGGCGGCATCCAAATCTGAGCAGCCTTTCTCACCCCAACTCCGCCCAAAACCACCGCAACACGAAAGAATTAGGTACACGGCAAGTTTGGTTATTCTTGTGATGGATGCCGAGTCCCCAAGTATCAATAGCACTTGTCGCAATTTGAGCTCAAGGGCCAGTTGAAAACTTTTGAGGTCGTTCACGTACCTTTCCTCTGTATACAGCTGTGGAGATGCATTATGTTTCAAATTCCAAGGGCATCTCTGAAATACTGCTCTCAAAATAGGTTTAGCAAGGCTGTCTTTCAGTACGAGTAGGACCATGGCGAATTTAATCAATGATGAAGCATCCTGGGACGCTTCAAGCTCCCAGAATCTTTCCTCAAGAACGATTGGGAAAACACTGTTGATTTTGAAGAAAAAAACCTGGAATAGCCTCTTGATCTCCGCCAGTGTAAAATGAAAATCAGGACTCGAAAGAGTAAACGCATGGATCAGCTGTAGATAACGAAGATTCGTTCTATCTAACTTGAAGGCTTGTGACTTTCGTCTATTCTCGTAGAAAGGCACTAACCCAGAGCATCTGAAGGTATCGACCCGATTCAGAGAGTTCGGGCGAAACATGCGGCTTGGATCGCATAAAAAGGCAAACTCCCGCCCAACGTCCCCAAAGAGACTCGAAGTGCTGAAGTTATATTTTCTTTTCAAAAGATCGAAGTCAAAATCGGCAGGTGTTATGTCGGTTATGTAGCCAGACAAGTCTTCCAAGCCCTGGTCGAAACCCGTTCTCTGCACTGTTTCATGGATACCTTGGGTAATTCTGGGGTTACTGTCCTGAGAAAGCAATGGGGTTGTCTGAATCTGTACGTTCACCGTTTGGCTTTGTGGAAATTCCGTTGCCTTAGAAACTTCTGAAGGCATATAGTTGTGAGAGCCCCGAGATCCGATCTTGGGATGCGCTATTGTAGGATTATGCAGAGGGGAACCGGAGACCCCTGGTGACGGTGGGAAAAGAGGAGTTAGCTCAACTTTCCGGTTTTTGGCTGAGGGACGTGATGAATCCTCTGTGACAAAACTACACACCATTCCTTGCAGTGAGCAGTTGGTGCAGCCAGCCTGTCCCGACGCCTGAAAGTTGCATTTCTTTCTTTTCGAGCGGCACTGCTCACAACATCGATTGATTCTTTTGCGTGACTTGAAGTTCGAATCAAGCGCAGGGAAAACAAACATGATTTCTCTTCTTCCCTGTTCTCTGTCAGATGTTGAGAAACGCGGCTCCAAAGACCCCACATCTCAGGCCGTCCCGTACTGCACTAGTCCAAGTCACATGACTCGCATCTCTGTCACAGCAGTTAGCGGCAGATGCGTGATTTTTGGGGGTGAATCCAGTGATATAATACGAATGACAACAAACCATAGACCACAGCTAGAAGGCAAGCGCGGAAGAGATATCTCCATTAAAAACACAATCGAACACTCTAGGTCTCAGCGAGGGCAAACCGAGTTGAAACTTCGACTGGATGTCCAGGGTTTTATTTTGAACACAGAATCAGGGAAGAGGTCATTGGAAGAACTTCGGCACCAAGCGAAGAGGACAAAGACCATTGGCGACATCGACTCAAAACGACTGGGCAACTTTGAAGAGGCAACTGGAAATCCTCCTCAGGAACCACCCAAGAGTGTATCTGAAAACTCATGCTCGGAGGAGAAGCTAGATTCGAACGCCGGCGGAATGACGGATGAGGAAAGTAGCACGGATGATGAAGAGAGTGATGACGATTCCGAGGCTTTGATGGCAGAGCTAGCAAGCGTGCGGGAGCAAAACAAACGTACCGAACAAAAAAGCCAAGGCGATGCCGAAAAAGAGACCAGGGGCATACATCCACCTCGGAAAAGCTCTTGGAGAAAAGCCACGCCCTTCAATAGACAGCGCCAGACGTTGTCCAAGAGTTACACGACAGACACTTCGAAATCAAGAGCGCACCAAAAGTTTCTTTCGGACTACGTGCAATAAGCTGTGCGCTGCTTACTAGACTCGTCATCAGTGTCTACCATCTTCAATTTTCAATTTTTAATTTTCAATTTTCAATCTTCAATTTCATCACCCATCATTAATGGTGCGTTCGACTTCTAGTATAAATATTATAAACATGCATGTCGCAGCACTAAGTCAAATCATCGACTTGGCTAAGCTTCGCATCGAGATGCGCGATGTCCTCCTTCAAACTTGCTTCCTCAACTGTTTTGACCAACTCTTTGGTACATTTGGCAATATCGAAAGAAATTCCTGCAAGCCTCTGTTTGAAGTGCCGGTCAGCAAACTCTGAGTCCTCCTTATCACCATTAGGCTTGCAGAGGGCGTTCATGCGGTGGTTGCAATCCTCAAGACTCTTAACGACCCAGCTTCCATGTTCTTTTAATTGGAAGTTTCTGGTTTGATTCATCGACGTATTGGTTGCCTCAGTCATCTGCCTTATCACCTCGGAAATGGCGCTGGAGTTTTCTCTCAATTCGCCTCTCGTGGCATCTGGCTTCTTGATTGCAGACAACAAGTCTTGAATCGTAGAAATAACTTGCACCGTTTGATGTTCCAAGTAAAGTAGAACCTGCGTTAAAGTATTGTCTGGATCATCAATATCGAACAAATCGAAATTGAAGGTTGCCGCTGCCATCGACTTTCTGTAGTCTTGTCTTTGCCGAAGTTCTTCTTCTTCTTCATCCTCGTAAGAGTCGTCATCTTCGTCATCTTCGTCGGCTGAGTCTTCCAGAGGCTCTTGGTAGTTAACTTTCTTAACCTTATAAGAGCTCTTCTCTGGTAGAATACTGCTTTTCGACTGTGATGCATCGTCAATAGTAGGAGGAGCACCTCGAGCAAATGGCGTTGGTTGATGCTCTCCCAGTACTTGGGAGTCCAGTTGGTTTACTTCTTGAGAAATATTCTTCGGCACAAAGGACGCCTTTTGCGAAACATCATTGATCGTGGAGAGATTTTCTTCTTCCTCAGCATCCTCCTTCGTGGTTCTTTTAAGTGAAAACTGTTCCGTTGTGCGCGCGGGCGATCCCTTCTTTATCGATTCATTAACACCATTTTCCAGTTCTTTCACACTTTCTTCATCTGTATCATTGTCCTGATCCAAACTATGCCTCTCGATGCTATTAAGGTCGTCACTATTCAAGTCGTTTGGAGTAATTTGTTGACGACGGGGTGTGCTGAAAATCTCATCATCAGAATTGTTATCATGAGAATCCTGCCTTTGAATTAGATGATCTTCGGTCTTAGGGGCAAGTTTTGCGCTACCAATGATATCCTTAGAAGAAGTAGCCTGTTCTTGACTAGCAGATGTACTTGACCCAAGTTCCCTCTGGACTGGGTTGCCAAGGAAGGGGTTTGAACTGGCGTCCGCGGAGGATAATTCCTCAGTCGGTTTTGAATCATGATTCTGTTTTGGCACTATATTGAACACCGGTGCCTTTCTCTGGGATTCAAGCTTAGAGTATCCATTATTAGCATGAGGAGTCTCCTTCGACAGCGGTCCATTTAACGGAACAGGACGCAGGTCTTCTTGCTGATTCGAGGTGGATTGAAACCCATTCTGAACTGGTAATTCTTTTCCTACCCTGACAAATGCCTCGTTCAGAGACTGGGTAGTGCGAGACGGAGTTTCAGGGCTCTCTTTGGGTTCATTTTCCTCATGGGAATCAGAACTTGTATCCTTTGATTGCTCCAACGATTTGTCCAGCGGAGGCGCAGCCGGAGCATTACTTTCAAAACTCGAGTTCTCGTCATGGTGGGATGCATGAGTCAGGTTATTTTCTCCTTCCTTTGAAACTTTCGTCAGATTATCTGAGGTAAACCTGTCTCGCAAACTCTGAAATATACTCTTGTTGCGAGTGGGCTCAGCATCGGAAGATGCTATCTTCTTCGGTGTACTCGAATCAATGGAGTTAATCTCTTCATTATCAGAATTTTTCTGCAAGGCAGACTGAATGTTTTTCTGAGGGGATGCTGTAAGCTTCTGCCCGTCTTCTTTTTGGGTGGTTTCGGAGTTCCTCATCTTTTCTAGAATGGAAATTTTCCCTGCTTTTGAAGCATCTTGGATCTGCTCAGGCCTAGTGGACAGGATCCCTTTTGATGCTTGAGGAGCTGGTGAATCTAGAGCCTGCGAGGAATCTTTGAAAGTCTCCACAGATTTTTGTTTATCTCTAGGATTGAAAGCGCTCAAATCCTTTTGCGCAGACTTCAAGGGCAGTCTAGCTTGGGAATTCGTCAACAGTTTTTCGGCTTCAGTCGTCAGATAGGACCCACTTGTAGTACCTTTCATTGGGCTAGAGGCAGTTGGACCGGATGATTTAATGGATGAAGGAGAGTTTTCTTGACCTTGTGATCTAGCAGCTATCCTTAATGGTCTCACATTATCATCGATGGTGTGAGTATTTGCGGGATTGGGCGCAGCTGGATTTGAAGATTTTTTCACCTCTGATGATTCCATACTGGTGCCATTTCGTAATTTGAAAATTGAAACGGCGTCGCAAACACAGAAAGCTAATTCTCCGACTGCTCTCTCAACGATCACTTTTGGTACAAAGCTGGAGTGCAACGCGTAATACCTGGTAGCAGTCAAAGCGTGTGCCGCAGCATCTCTTATCATAACAGCGTGATTGCTTGGATCCGTTTTATCATCACCTCGGATTGATATCTTGTTAGCTGCAACAGCAATTGAAGAAATCTTTTCAAATAACAAGTCGAAATCCGGCTGGTCGTAATTGATTTCTAGAATAAACGACTCGATGAGAGAAAAGAATGCTGACACATACTCGTAAGGAACAGACCCAGAGGATGAAAAATGCTGTTTGAGGTCATCGGGCAAAGGAATAGCCTCACATTGGTTCGCGTATTGCGTTGTTCTAAGCGACTCAAATTTATTTTGCCAATGTGACACTTCTTTTCTTAATTGCTCTTCCTTCAGGGTAACCGGAGCCGGTCTGTTGGAGGCTTCATCGAGCTTGTGGCAGAAAGTTTCGAGGTCTGCATCCGAAAAAGTTCCACGAGGTCTGTCTTCAACAGGCTTTTCGATGGGTCGGGCCCCTTGCAAGTCACGATTAGTTTGAAGAGGTTCTGAGCTTTCAGGAACCAGTCTCCCCTTTTCATTCTTCATTGACTGAACTTCTAACCTCAAAGATGCATTTTTAGTTTTTAAGTCCTCTAGCTCAGCTTTCAAGTTTTGGTGTGCTTCACGTGATGGCAACCCGGAGTAAGTTTCTTCAGAGCGTGCCTGGTCGTCTCTTAGCATCTTAATGGTGTTTTGTAAATCTTGATTGATCTCCAACAAGGCTTTATGGTCTTGGGTTAAAGAGTTAAACTCCGACTGTGTGATCTTATGCGAATCTTTCACTTTTGCAAGGTCCGATTTCACTTGTTCATACGACTGAGTCAAAGATTTGTGAGAGTTTGACAAATTGTCCAACTCATTTTTGAAGTCAGTTCTAGTAGAGTATGACGACTGACTGAGATCTTTCGAGGTACCCATAGAGTCAGAATTGTGATGAGCGGGTTCCAACCTGGACTGGTTCAATGTATTCGACAAAGATAATCTGCGAGGGGTTTCATTGAAGCTGTTTTCAGCATCTGACTCGGCGTGTTCATTGTCTTCTCCTCCGCTTGAGTTGTCATCACTAGACCACGTCATGTTGGCTTTTGCGGGTACCACCGTAGCCGGCTGAATGCCGATGGCTTGTTTGGGGATAGCATCTTTATTCTCGCCGGTAGAGAGATTGTCGCCCAACGAGGTGCTGTTTGCCATGTGAGCAGCATCGGTTGTCGAAACCGGATGATCAAGCGACTCCCTCTTTATATCGAGAGAACGCAGGTGCTGAGCTTTGCCACTGAAAGGAGAATCCGGATTTGCGTTGGTATAGCCATCCGAGTTTTGAGTCGAGCGGATCCTCGAATTGCTCGTCAGCTGCAGACCAGATCGTTTATGCTCATTGTCATCGAGCTCGGAAGCGGCCCTGGAGGTCTGGTCCTGCTTCACGTTTCCCAGAGAAGGCTTGTGCATTCCCCTCCGCTCGATCTCGTAGCTTATATCAGACACAAGATCCTTGAACCTCGACTGTGGAAGGGACGACAATTTCTGTCTTGCCTGGTTTCTTTTAGGATGGAAAGTCAGCTTGGGAAGAAGAAAGTCCGGCTCGGACCTGCTCTCGTCTATGCGACGCTTCAACTCGTCAAAAACATCTGTACTCAACTCGCAGAACTGCGCACCTGAAAGCTTGAGAAGTTTTTCCCTGGCCCTTGCCGCCCGAGACGAGTTGGACTTGTTTCGACCAGAAGAATCATCCGAGATATCAAGGAATTGTTTGAGCACCTTATAGTGGTGCAGCAAGTCGGCGTCCGCCATAATAGATTGTGTGAGTGATGCCTTTTGGCCCTGTCGATTCCAGGTTTCTGGAGTCTATGTTGACCGTGAAGCACTAGATTCGGCTTTTACCAAAAAGTAGTTTGCAAACAGAGCGCGGGCCTCCCTGAGATGGTGGGAATCATCCAACGCGCGACCCCATATACTGAAGCGCGCAAAAAAAATTTTATGCATAGGGACCAGACTGGTCTGGCTCCCGAAATTTTAAGAGGTTCTGCTTCAGCAAGGGGCTAGAATGGGCAGTGCTGGTGGCAGGTGTGCCACTCTTGTAAAGGACTCTACAAGCAAAACAAAGGGTGAAGCACCAAAAGCCCCTGGTGTGGCGCACACATGCCAAGCCTGGTAGAGACGCGTAATCTGGAAATGTGAGACGTGCATGCGCAGCTTAGCCTCGTAATTCAGGTCGAGGGTCCTACGAAAATCGGTACAGATTGGCCTGTGCATTCGGAAAAATTCGCAACGGTCTTGTCAGCAGCCACCAGTTCGATGAGTAGAGGGCCTGCTTCTGGCTATATATACAGGCGTAGAATACTTGCAGTGGCCCGGCGAACAAAAGGGACGCTGGCGATCAGTCGGTGGTGATTAAAGGCGTCAGCTCCTCGATAATCTCAACACTTCCCTCCGAGTGCAAGTCGGCCACGTCCTCGGGAGCAGGTCTGGCCGTCTTCTTGGAGCCCTTAACTGGTGCATAGCCAATCTCCTCGATCTTCCTGAGCATATTCTCACTTGCCTGTTGGGCAAATTCCGTTACGTCCTCGTTGGTCTCGAGCCCAGTGGTTTCCATAGGCTTCAAGACCTCGATTATTAACTCTCCCTGATTGAAGATTTTGTCCTTCAGGTTGAAGAGCGTGCTGTAGTTGGAGACGGCGACGGGGATAACAGGAATGCCCGCTTGCTTGGCAAGATGGAAAGCTCCCTTCTTAAAGGGGAGCAATTCCAACTTCTTGGTGGCCGACCTCGTGCCCTCGGGGAACATGAAGATTGACCGCTGCTTACGTTTCAAGTCAGTCAATGCGTTCATCAACAACGCCCGGGCCTTTTCCCCCTTGGCACGGTCAATAAAAAAGGTGCCCGAGGCAATCATGAACCATCCCAAAAAAGGAAAATACTTCAAAATCTTCTTGGCCGTCACGGTAGTTCCTGGCTGGAAGATCCGCCCCAAAACCAAAATGTCCAATGCAGACTGGTGATTTGAAATGATCACTGAGGCCCCCTTCTGCTGCAAGTAATGCTCGTTTTTGATTGTCACCTTAATTCCCAAGAGTTTGGAAGACAAGAAATGAAACACCCGAGCCACCGTGTATTGAGAGTACTCATCCTTGCCGATAATCCTCAACACGATGCTTGCAACAACACCATACAAGGCACAAACCACTATCAACGAACCAAAGACGGTGGACTTGAAATAGAACTTGAGTTTCGATAGAATGCCCATTGTGCGTGGCTGGTAAAGAGTACCGCGAAGTTCCCGCCCGCTAAATACCACAAGGGTCGCGACGCCCGTCTGGGGTCATTCCTGTAAACGGTAAGACCCCCGCTTTGGTGGGCGTTCTGCGCTGCTAACATAAAACAGGGGCTTCCCGGTGGAAGCAGCCAAATTTTCCAAATCCGTTGTTCTCTGACTGAATCAGGAAAGTCACCTGTGCCCCAATCTTGCCCAGAGCACCCTTTAGGACCGCAGAGGTCAGTGGCTTACCTGCATGTTCAACTGTGTGGTGCCGCTCGCATGTGGCTCGCGATAGCTTTAACCACCGCTAGAAAACCCGTGGGCAATGGAAACAAGAAAAGGATTATTGACCAAGCTCGGTGCCTTCACTGTAACTGCTGTTGGTCTTGTTATTATTGGAAGGCAGCACATCGCATCCATCAAAGACCAGAGACACAAGCAGGACAGTGCTATTCTGGAGGACCGTGACGATGAGTTTTCTGACAAGACGAAAAGGCCGGGCTTTCCCGAAAACAACCCCAATCTCAACTACGAGAACTCTGCACGAGAGTCAAAGTACGTGGGCTCCGGCGTTGCGTATTCCACGAGGACGAAGGGCGATCGTTTGAGCATGTGGAATGTGTGGAAAGCCAAGGGGCTGGAGAAAGAGAACTAACTTGGCCTGCTGAGATTACATTGAAAGAATATTTGAGACAGGGGATTTGTACATAGACTGATTATAGCCCCATAGTTTTGCGACGTCGTAGGCACTGGCGCTTGATGTATCCGTTTGCCGGACATTATGCCGACACGATGTCTTCAAAGGCCAACTCATACAAGTAGTTGGACTTGAAGAAATTGTAGAGGCACCACCCACAGAGAAAATTGTCCTGCAATTCTTGGAGTATCATCACGATATTTGACTTTATCTGGTGATCCTCATTGAATAAGTTGATGAATAGCAACTCGATACCCTTGTTCTTGTCAAATATTGTCAAATTGCCCCCATGGGACGATGAACTTTGAAGGCTCGTAGATGTGTTGGGCGGAATCAAGTACGTCACCAACATAAACGTTTCCAAGGACTTTCCGCTGATTAAATATTTGAGGACATTGAACCAGATTTCTCTCTCGTCTACTTTAAGGCTGCCATTAGCATTCAAGCTTCCGCTGTTGAGCTTTTGCAAATGGTGCTGTAAGTCAACCATAAGATTTAGCTCATTTGAGAGTTTCGGCAATAGGAGACTGTAGCTAAACTTTCCAGCGTACATTAGGTCTTGGAATTTCGAGGAAACTGCTTGGTAGCACGAAACTTCGAGTAACTTGGTCGTGTCACTGTGCCAATAATAGCCAACACCGTCCATGAGCAAGGTGGACTTCTTGTGGTCAGATATGCTCGAGTTGAAATTTTTCGACGATAAGAGAATTCTGATAATCTCATTGATGTGTCTTCTGATAATTAGCTGCAAAGTGGTGAGATCGTCATTGTAGTTGAACAACGATAGTTGTAGATTAGAGAGGAACCTGGCATCTTCGCCCGCGATGGAGTTCTTGTAGTATTCCGGTTCCTGTATTTGCGAGGATATGTGGAACTCGTTGGTGTCTAGATCGTATAGTAAGTCCCATAGCTTGTCATTTGATTTGAAGAAAGGGTTGATAGTTCCCGCGATGTAGGAAGAGCACTCTGCCAAGAGGTCGACTTTCGAAACATCGATCATCGGGAAGATGTTGTAGTTTGTGAGCACACCAGTGAGTATCCCGCCCCCGGTGAAGAGCTTCAAAGCAAGTAGTATGTGGTCGATGATGTAGCCTGCAGAGCTCTCGTAACTCATGAAGATGATTTTTTTGCCGGTAAGCATGGCGTTTATGAGGACAACTATAGGCGGGGTTGCTGAGCCGTAGATGGTCAACTCGTTGTTGTGGAACTTGGAGGCGACCGTTGCATTCAAAATGTTCATTAGGTTGGGCTTGAAGTTCAAGTCCGTCGGGTTGAGGTAGTCGCCAATGGTATCCGGGAGAAGCATGATGGGCACTTTGATGGGGATTTTCATGTTATTGAAGTTGATGATGGAGTTGAAGCTCAAGTCCTTTCTAATAAACAAGTCTGGGTTGTGCTTCTTGATGCCCAAGAGCTTGCTTCGGAATTGTTCGTCCAAGTATATCTTGTCGTTCAAGGGCAAGTCCAAGATAGACGTGAGTAGAAGCTTCTTGACGTCGTTCTGCTTGACCTGGCTGACCTCGAAGTTCTTGGAATTGATCTCGTCGTAAAGCTGCTTGAGGTACTCGATGTCGTCACTCTCAAAACACTTGTCCAAGCAGATCATGAGTAGCGGCTTGAAGTGCTTGAAGTACACGAGCTTTGTCACTATGCTCAAAGCCTTGATCACCGAGCCCCGCTTGACACTGTTGTCCGAAACGTTGTTGACTATGGTGTAGACAAAATACGGCTCCGGCGAGCTGGCCCGCGGGTCGTACTTGTACTCAAACTCCTGGGTTCCCTCGTTCCAGTGTAGAAGAAATAGCGTGTAGTCGTCTTCTCTCTTGTGGATTTGGTCGGGAATCATGAGCTCCGTGAAGAACGGCAAGTTCCCGAGTCCAGCCACCTCCTGAGGATACTGGTGCACTAGCGATGGGCCCTTGTCCACGTGGAACTCGCTGCTTATGATATATTCGATGTTGGCCATGGTCTTTGCATGAATCGTCTGCTTCTATACGGCGGCAGATTCGCTATTTCGGGCGCTCCGGGGTGTTTTGTGTGGCGATTACGAGTTTGAGGACTCAATGTTTTTGTCACAACACATAGCTCGCCGGACTGCTGGTGGTGTGCTCATGTGAGGTCGCTAGAGTGCGCGCGTGCTGGGCCTGAAAGCGCACCTCAGCCTATACGCGAGCGCGACCCAATGCGGAGCGGCTGGAGCGACTGTTTGGAGTGCCAGGCAGGGAGCGAGGTGTTGATGGAGTGGCTTTTGTTGTAGGCTGGAGTTTGGGCAAGGCTTGGGGTGCCGCCCGGCTATGGCGCTTATTCAGAACAGGAATGAGCGGTTGGCCTCAACAGGGCCGTCTACACCTGTGGGTAAGTGTGGGCACATTCGCGCGAACGGCACTCAATATTACATTCATCTATAGAGACTGGCTTAGTTCTTGAAGTAGTCGGACATTTCCTGGTCCAATTGCTCTGCGGTCTTCTTCTCGGGCTTCTTGGCCTTGGCCTTCTGCACGGCCTTGGCCTTGGCGACGACCTTCTTCTTGTTCTGGAGTTGCTTCTTCTTCTCCTGGAGCTTTTCCTTGAGCTTGGCCTTCTGGTCGGCCTTGGGGCCGTCGGGGTTGGCGGTGATTCTGGCCGCCAAAGGCTTCTTGGATGGGTCAATAATCAACTCCAACTTCAACTTCAGCGATCCTCCGTCGATTGGCGCATTGTTGTACTTCTCAACGGCCTTCACTGAGTGCTTGTTTGTCTTGAAGATAATCGTGGCAGTACCGCGGAAGTTACCCTTCTCGTTGTAGCTCATCATCACGCTCTGCACTCCACCAATTTGAGATTGGAAAAAGTCCTAAATGGTTAGTTTTTGTATTGATTCAATGAGATTGCTTTCCCATATTCCGTTCCGCGGGTCTTCTTGCAGCTTATTGTGGTGTCTCGATGAACGCGTCGCAAAGCGGGTTATCTTCACTCATCTGGTGCACACCCGTCCTCGGTGCAAAATCAAGGCAGCCAGGTGCCTGAACTCCATCTAGTTTTTCGCTAGGGCTACTCGGCCCTTGACAAACGAGCGCAGGTTGCACCAACCATGTTTTGGACATGTTTCCGCTTGAGGTACTAGTCGCGCCATTTCAAGCATCTTCCTGCGAAGTAAACACGATACCTTGGCTCAAAACGAGTAGCTATTCATCTGCGTCCCAAAACGGCACTCATCAGAGTGAACCATAAAGGAAGAGGGCAGGCAACTGCAATCCTCGCAGAAAACGCCGACTGAGCAAAGACCCGCTGCATGACGTTCATATCCGTGGTTCAACAAGAAGACCACTCCATTCTTCAGTATCAGAAATCCCTTGACCTGTCCAGCAGGCCCTTCCTCCGGAGTTACGGAATAAATACAAACTCGTGTTTCTCATGGAAACTAACATACCTTAATGTTCTCCTGTTTCAAGTCTCTTGGCAAGCCATGAGCAACAACCTTGGTGGCATAGCTCAAGTCGACTGACGCAGTAGTAACAGGTTTAGGGGCCGGTCTTTCTTTTTTGAAAGTCACCGTTGGCTTCTTTTGTGCCTTTCCAACGCCCTTTCCAACTGGCTTCTTCTTGTTGATGGTCTTCTTGGCCTTCCTTGTGGAAGAGATAATGTCGTCTAAAGACTTGTCCAAAGCAGTAGACATTTTGGCGATTATGTTGTCTTGAGTTTATTTACTGGGAATACGAGGGCGGGGAGTTTTTTTCCATGGCTGGCTGGGTTTCGTACAGGTAGTCACGTGTGCGCGTACTTTGGTCAGACACGCGGTCTCAAGTCAACGGGGTTCTCTGTCCTCAGACTCCAAGAATGTCTGGCGAAAGGCAAGAGCTCCTCCAAAAAATAAAGGACCTCAAGAAGGAAACTGATGTACTCGTCAAAAATGCTCGTCTTCAAGAACTGGTTGCTGAAAGAATCAGCCACGAGAACCAATACCTCCAGGATTACATTGGATCTGTGATGAAAAGCAGCGAGATGAAGTAGGGGGTCGTCGAGTTGCTGCAAGGTAGACTCCATAATTGTCAGAGGGCTTTGGGAAGGTCGCTGTAGGGATCGGAAGGCAACGGGTATTGTGTATTCCAGATATGTAAATTAGGTATGAAAATATAAAACTATTGAATGAATTCATGCATTGAGGGCCCTGGCTACATCCAGATGAAGCCAGTATGTCACTCAGAGCGACCGCCCTGTATGCAAATGCAAATGCAGATACAACGGGCTGTTGGTCTCACTCCGATGGTTCATGCTTGACTTTCGCCATGGATGTTGTGTTGGTGATACCTGAGCACAGGCCATTCTCGATGTGATTTTTAAACCAAGTGGCATTGCTCTCGAAATATTCGAAACAGCCCCCACAACGCCCGCCTAAGGTGCCTCTTTGACTTGACTTGGTGCGCGGCGGATAGATGAAATGAAGTGCCTTCATGTGGGTCGTAAACGTGTCCTTTCTTGAAAACCCACCATTTGTGTGGCACTTATTCCCTCTGTCTGCTCCGTTAGGTGCATCGGAGCTCAATTCGTCGTAGAAGGGGCAAACGAAGGCCTTGGTTTCATTGTGCTTCCTTCTGTGTCGCGTGAGATACGACTTCACTTTGAAAGAAGCATCGCAGTCGGCACATGCAAACTTCCCCTTGCTCTTTGAATCATCTTCCCGCATGTCGATGCTTTGTCTCGAAACGTTGCCGTAGAATAACTCGTTGTTTGGCGGGATTTGTTCAACTGTGCTCTGAAGGGGGTGGGTTGGGTGTGCCTGACTTTGAGGATTCGGCTTATGTCTCTTCAACAGATTGTGTTCGGCCAGCAAACTGGAAGCGCACAGAAGCATGGTTTCATTCTCAACAGATTGAGAATCGAAGCTAAACTCGGATGAGCTGGCTTTTCTCTTGTAAGCTTCTGCAGGCGAAGTTTGGACAAAGGGCCTCTCCTGGGGCAATGACGAACCAGAATAAAACAAGTCGTCTAAAGGTGAATCAAAAGATCCAAACGAAGACCCGTATGACAGGCAGTCATTGAACGACTCGTGTCTGAAATCAGTGAAGGTTGGCTTATTTTGCATACCGAACGCATTCATGGCGAAATGAGACTGGTGGCCTGGTCTTTCCGTGACGAACAGGTTGAATCCAGGAGTTTCACCACCAAATCTGTCATTTTCAGGAGCAATAAACGCCGGGATATCTTTGGGGATGTTATAGTTCATATTCATGAAGGACCGGTTGGTTGAAGCTGGATAGCCAGAATAATTATTTACCGAGGCAAAACCAGGCTCTGCGTATGCGCCCATAGGTACAGGCATGTAGGAGTCGCTTTCTTGCTTGACCTTGGGATAGGGCGGCTGGAAGGCGTCGAAATGGTGGGGGTTTTGAGATTGGTACGAATCGAAAATCTCGATTTGGCCGTTTTCGGCGTTGAAAGAAAGCTCCAAGTCGTCGGCAGCACAAGCTTTTGGTAGGCCCTTGATCGTGTTGGTCAAATTGTGAAGGCATTTCGACGACATAGCGGGGAAAAGGCGCTTCTGTTGCTTGTGCTGCTTTGCACCAGCAAAAGGGAAGATGAATTTCTCAAGGTAGGCAGAAACCTTGAACCTCAAGCGGAACAAGTTTCCGCGAGAATACGAGCTGAACAAGGGCTCGGTGCTGCCGAAAGGCAGCCCCAATGTTGAGATGTTTAAAGCAGACATTTGGACATAAGGGTTCCTGGGGTAAGGTCGACAAACTTCGACAACAATCAGGATGAGGGGTACTGTTCTGAAAACAGACTGTTGAGAACAGACGCTGAGAGGGTCAGATGTATTTTAGGAAGATATGGCAGGAAGAGAAGTCCGGGGGTCGTGCAGTCTATAGTGACGAAAAAGGGTGTGACGGTTGGGGAAAAATTGAGTCTCCTGATTGAGGGAAAAAAAAGATCAAAGATAGCGCGCAGGGACTGGAGAAAAAAAACAGCTGTGGCTCCTGGTAAAAGCAGATGGGGATAATTGTCCTGCACCGCACCCGCTATTTTTACGAAACATGGAAACATAACACTTGCACTGTGGCACAACAAGTGCTGGGGCCGGTCTACTGGAAGGTGCTGCGGTATGCTGAGTTCTGCCGGATGCACGGATGCGGCCCGGTCCCGTGAAACACCATGGCGGTCCGTCACGCCAATCTTACCCTCGGCCCAACTGGGACCAAGGGAACGGGAGCCGCGCGGATGCACACCCTGCCGATTTCCGCACTCCCGTGCCTCCCATGCCAGCGATAAGACGAGCCCGGCATTGCTTGCCTGGTAGATAAGAGTGGGACGCAGTCGTCCGATGGATACGGCAAGCGAAGCCCGGCCTTCTTTTGCAGGAGCGGGACCGTTCACGGCTGCGGCGACTCTGCACTGGGACCGTTCTCGACCGCCAATGAGTCCGGGCGGATTCGGTGCCGGAAACAACGGAAGCCCGAGCGAAAAAAGAAAGCAGTGCAAATAAGCGGTCTTGGTGCAGCCCCAAATCTCAATGCTCGGTGACCCCAGCGCCATATTGCCATATTATGTTGCAATGTTGCCATATTATGTTGCAATGTTATGATGTGTTGCCTTCTGTTGCCATGTTGTGTTATAGCCTTGTGTTGCACCCCAAGTTTAACTTTCCCAAATCTACGATTCGGAGCGGGTCTGCCGTCACTCCCGCCGGACCCCAGGGTCCATGGGTCCAGGTCCTCTCCCCATTTGTGGCCGGCCCAGCCTTTGGCTCAGCACTGTGCCCGCTCGACCCTTGGCCCTGCTTTTCGTAATCTGGCACGATCTCTGGCCCTACTTTCCAGAGTCCCAGGCGTCCCGGCCCACGCCTGTCTGCTGTCGGGAAGCAGTTGCCAGCAAGCGCCTTGTGTGAAGTCAGTCCCGCAATGCGATCCTGCCTCTTCGCGTGCGGTAAAGATGCCGCAGCGAGCATAGTTTGCCTCGGCAATCTGAACTCACAGTTCCCCCGCCAGCAGCGACGACCCGGGCGGATCGCGCCCAGGGCACGAGATCTGCGCCGGGCCGTCCGGCCCGCCGTTTGGCGCCGATCCCCTCGTTCCCTGCGGCTAAGCTGAAACACTCGTGCATCGCCGAACTCTCGTGGCTGTGCAGGAGCGCTGTCTCTCCAGGCAACGGATTGTGGTGGTCGCGAACACCTAACACGCTGCACCGTCTTTGCTTAGATCAGCCGCCACGACCCCCACATGACTTTCTTGTCGGTGGCAGGGTGGGTTGAGCCCTGTGAGCCGCGCCGGCTCCGGGCCAGGTCTTCTTTTGCTCTTTTTTATCGAGGCAGATCACGTTCTTGAGGGCCCATGTACCCTGGGCAAATCGCTAGTCAGGGCGCCATTGAGGCTCCACTGTGCATAAGAATCATGTGTGCTCTGCCAGCGCATCGTCTGTCCACAACAGTAGCAGGAACATTTCGTCTTTAGGGTCTGACCACCATCAGCGGCAGGACCCCGATCGGAGGTTCGACGAAGTTCTGTAGAAAGCGTACCCGGCCACTGTGGGCCAAGTAGAGGGCGGACCCGGCTATTTTCAGAAACCGTGCGTTTTTTGCCGCAGCCTCGCAAGCAGGCCGTCGCGTAGGAACAGCACACCCACCCAGGTAGACCCCCTCCAAAACCAACGATTTCACCCCGGGAGCCAAAACCACGACGCTGGCGCTGATCTGGCCATCGAACGTTGCTGCATTCCAACCTCCGGGTGATTCGCTGCATCTGAAACATGGTCCATTCTCAGACCAAACGCCGATCGTCTAAGTCGCGTGACTCGCATCTCGTGCCATTGTTTATGTTGCAGAAAAAACCACCAGCCATCAAAAAGCGAACCGAGAAAAATCTGGTCCCACCCACTACTGGCCGCTCAACACACACCCCCGCTCTCTCAGAGTGGCTTTTGCCTAATATTCCATCGCTTTTGCTCCTCGTCCCCTGTCAGCCTGCCCTCTGCCCCGACCCTCCCCCATTTTGCTTCAACCAGTCTCCTCGCCCGGGCCCTTTTTCCGAAGTGATCCAGACCCCTTGATTGTTTTCATCTCCACCGTTGCTTATCCCGATCTCCACTAGCGCAACTTCCCGCCTGCCTCTTGCAACCGACCGCCATGTCTGAAGCCTACCAGTGTGAGAACCCAAACTCTCATTACTTGGCCAACTTATCCAACTTGAATCTCACAAACAACAATGTCCAGCTAGGGCGTTTGCCTACCCTAGGCGAAATTCTCTCCAACAAGACCAAGGCACCAATCAACCTATATAACTTCTATCTCTACATGAAAATTGTGGAGAACAATGAAGACTTGTTGGATTTCTGGTTTGACCTTATCAATCACCTCAACCTATGCAAGCACTACGTCAAGGGTTTGCGGGAGTCGATCGTCCGACAGTCGACTACAAGCAGTACGTTTGGCAGCAACAACCCATTCAATGGTGATGCTGCCGACGGATTTGCCTTCTCGGAGAAGGCCAAGCACAAGTCGCTTTCGCTGTCGGTTCTTTTGGACCTTATTATCAACGACCACATTTTGGAAGACAACGACTCAAACAGACTCTCTGAGTTTCTCAGAGGTGACATCAATTTGAATACCGTCGATCCAAAATTGAAGGAGTTGATTGAATCTTACGAGACAGAGGACTTAACTCAACATGAGTTCATTGTTGACAACACCTCGTTCTACCAAGCCTCCGAGAAAAGAGTCTCTTCAAATTCAAAACTAATGGATGATTTTTCACATCTGTCCCCACGGCCTCCCAGCATACCTGGTGAAGCCCTGCGTAGGGACTCGGCATTTCAGAATAAATCAAACAATCTTCGGCATTCATCAATCAATCCATCCATCATCGAGAAGCTCATAAAAGACAACAGAAACTCAAATCACCTCATTACGCGGCAAAACTTGAAAGACTCATCCCATAACCTTCTCCTCAAATATTTCGTCGAGGATTCGGAAAAAGCATTAACCATTTCGCCAAAACTCAATCAAGATGTTGTCCGTGCCATTGAAATCGATGGCAGAGATGACCCAGATGTGTTCAGCAACGTCAAGCGAGCTGTGTTTAGCAAGCTCGAAAACGAATACTTACCCAACTTCTTGGATTTCGTGGCGATCAAAAATTTGAATAGTTCAGTGAATGCCAGAATCATCGTTGGGTTTTTGTTCATATTCATTTCTTTCTGGATCGCTTTCTCGCTCATTTTCTTGAACGAGACTAAAGCCATCAGGTGCGTCATAATCTTGACATTTTTCATAGGGTTCTACTGTCTCATATCCTCGGTGTACATGATAGACCCTTTCCTTGCATTAATTCGAAGAAGTGAGTCCTTTATTCCGCATCAAATGTTCATTTTGATCACAGACTCTTTCATTCACAGGCTTCTTCTAAAGCGTGCTGCCTGGGTGATGGTCATGGTCATATTCCTCACTGCTGTTTTCAGTCTCATATTTTGCTTGGTTCCTGGACGGAGACTTTAATAGTGATAATTTTACTCAGCTCACTTGCATTATCCGCAACTAAAACCAGTAGAGTTAGTAGTCGAGCAATTGAGGCTATGCGCACCCGAGCCTACAGCCTCTACGTAGCAGAAAGAGCGTCAAACGATATTTATTAATGGGGGCACCACAATGTAGAGTACAAAGTAAAGCTATGAAACAGAGAGTATTTAAGCGTTGTTCAAGAAAGCTTGTCTCTTCTCCTCGACTCTTTGTTGTCTTCTCTCTCTGGCAGCTCTGTTTCTAGATCTTCTAGCCTCGGCTTCCTCCTTCAAAGACTTCTCACGAGCAGCCTCAGCCTTAGCTTGGATAATGTGCTCAACCAAGGCTCTCTTGTGCTTGAAAGTGTTACCCTTGGCAGACAAGTACAAGCTGTGGTACAAGTGCTTGTCGATCTTGCCAGCGTCTCTGTACTTAGACAAGACTCTTCTCAAGACTCTCAATCTTCTCATCCAGAGAACTTGAGAAGACATACGGGCCTCCTTGGTACCCTTTCTCTTACCGTAGCCCATGTGTCTACCGGCTCTCTTGGACTCAGCATAAGCTCTAGCTCTAGATCTAGAGTGGATGGTGGTTGGCTTCTTGACAATGGTACCGTTACGGTACAACTTTCTGATAGCTTGACGGGAGTTGGCAGAGGCCAATTCGGTGGTCTCATTTGGGTCCAACCAAATCTTTCTCTTACCGACACCAACGACGCTGGCGGCGAGTCTCTTTTGAGTTGTAAGATTAACCTTAGCCCTGGTATAGTTAGTAGCTGATTTGTGCTAGGCCGGATCTGTACCGGATTGACCACAAAGAAACTAGCAACTCCTGGTGAAGTTCGGGCCAGTTGCTGTTCGCCAGAGGCATTCAGTGGTATTCATGTGTCTGGAGTCCACGTCGGCAGCTTGGACAAGGTGAACCATTTCGTGACGGATACATACATTTTGCTTGATATTCAAAAAAAAAAGAACAGGAAAATTTTCATCTCTTATGAGAAATGTGCGGAAAGTGGCCTCGGGGTGCCTGCAGGACTCGCACCCTGGAGAGTACGCTCAAGCGACCCCCAGAGTGTGAAGCACAACTGCCCGCGCGGTGGAAGCCCTAAACACAGTCACGTGCAGCGCGCCCCCAGTCTTTTGGTCTCCTGGAGCGCGGCTGTGTTTCCAGATCCCCTGCTGAGGGCTCCCTGCAGAAAGACCACTTTGCGGTGTTTTCAGCTTCCCGGCCTTTCCTAAGCTCACGTACGTGCGCACTGCACCCATCACGTCACGGGCTTAACCTGCCACCGGCACCGGTTCTCAGTGCACGATTGCGAGCCCTCAATGAGTTGATTTCAAGTCTCCTGTAGCAGCGTGTTTTTGTGGCTTACTTGGATCTTGCCCCGGGTATGTTCAGGAAGTCAGCGAGTCACGACCTGGCGAACACCTGTAATGACTACCCTCATGCCCTGTATTTACACTTCCCATGTAGTCAACCATTGAATGGCAAAGATATCTCTGGTCACCAACCTTCAACATGTAAGGAACGATAAGCAGAGTCTCAAAAACTCAGCTTAGTGGTGGCCTGGCAAAACACGCTTTGCAGCCGACGAAGATAAGACTGATGCAAATGAGTCGGTGGGTATGTGTGCAGGAATTGACTCCGATCGCATCAATTAATTCCTGGCCTAGTTAAAGGCGATTGACTTGAGCGAGCTCGACCAAGCACAACCCTAGCAGAAATCACCAACAACTCATCATGGACGGTAAGACAATCGGCATTCTTGGAGGCGGGCAATTGGGCCGTATGCTTGTGGAGGCAGCTCACAGGTTGAACATCAAAACCATTATCTTGGACCAGCCAGGCTCTCCTGCTAAACAAATTAATGCTTTGGACCCCCATGTTGATGGATCCTTCACCGACTTGGACTCGATCACCAAACTTGCAAAGAAGTGTGATGTTTTGACAATCGAGATCGAACACGTGGACACCAAGGCCTTGCAGGAAGTGTCTTCCTCGTTGAACATCCCCATATATCCCTTACCTGAGACCATCCGACTCATCCAAGACAAGTACTTGCAGAAGCTCCATTTGCAGGACCACGGTGTGGAAGTTGTTGAGTCCGTCAAGGTTGAGGAAAACTCCGCCCTGTGCTTGTCTGCAATTGGGGAGAAGCTCGCCTATCCTTTTATGTTGAAGGCTAGAACCCTTGCCTATGATGGAAGAGGCAACTTTGTCGTGAAAGGTCCGCACGCTATCACTGAGGCATTGGAATTTCTTGCTGACAGGCCCCTTTATGCAGAAAAGTGGTGCCCCTTCACCAAAGAATTGGCTGTCATGGTTGTCAGGACAATCGAGGGGGAAGTGTTTGCTTATCCAACAGTTGAAACTATTCATCAGGACAACATCTGCCATCTCGTCTATGCGCCTGCCAGAATCACAGACACTCTTCAAAAGAAGGCGTCGCTTTTGGCTCAGAATGCTGTGAAGTCTTTCCCGGGCTGCGGGATCTTTGGTGTTGAGATGTTCTTGTTGCCCAACCACGAGCTATTGGTCAACGAGATAGCCCCTCGTCCCCACAACTCGGGTCATTACACCATCGACGCCTGCGTCACAAATCAATTCGAAGCCCACATCCGTGCAGTCTCTGGGCTTCCAATGCCAAAGGATTTCGCTAGAATGGCTACCACAGAGACCAATGCTATCATGTTGAATGTGTTGGGCGACAAGAACACCAAAAACGCGGAGTATGCCATCTGCCGTCGCGCTTTGGAAACCTCAAATGCATCCGTCTATCTTTACGGCAAGGAGAGTAAGCCAAAAAGGAAAATGGGCCACATCAACATTGTGGGCTCTTGTATGGCAGAGGCTGAGAGTAAGCTTGAGTACATCATGAATGGCTCTCCAAAAGCCCCGCCCTCCGTTCAAATAAAGGAAAACCCCTTGGTTTCCATTATAATGGGCTCTGATTCTGACTTGCCAGTGATGTCTCTCGGTGCCAATATCTTGAAATCATTTGGCGTTCCGTTCGAGTTGACCATAGTGTCTGCTCATCGCACTCCTCATCGCATGTCCAAATTCGCAATCGAGGCTGCCTCCAGAGGTATAAAGGCAATCATCGCTGGTGCTGGTGGTGCAGCTCACTTGCCAGGTATGGTGGCTGCCATGACTCCATTGCCCGTGATTGGTGTCCCTGTCAAGGGCTCAACTCTCGATGGAGTCGACTCTTTACACTCCATTGTGCAGATGCCTAGGGGTATTCCGGTTGCAACAGTGGCTATCAACAACAGTACTAACGCTGCCTTGTTGGCGATAAGGATTCTCGGGGCCGTTGACTCAAAGTGGTTGGACAAAATGTCACAATACATGAACAACATGGAAGAGGAAGTGTTAGGGAAAGCCGAAAAGTTGGAAGATATCGGCTATGAGAAATACTTAGCTTAAAAGTCTATTTGAAGAGTAACTGCGGTTTGAACGTTACTTATTCTCTGCAGACTCACATTCTGCTGATTATTCAATTCACATTCACGAAATACGACCACGCTTGTAGTGAATGAGGATGCCATTCCGGATTCATAGCCTCATCACCCCGACGTTTTTCAAATAGTTTGCCCAGCCAGTTACACACTTACAAAGACCATCAAAACGATGAAAAATGAAAATCTATTATGTCTAAATATGCGAGTGGTAGGCGTCGGGAAAAAAAGCCTCATCAGGGTTTTTTGCTGTACCGTATTCCATATTCACGAAGGGATGTGTTGCAGTGAGTGGGGTTTGATAATGAGGAACGAAGCCAACTTGCTGGTTCCCAATGAAATGTGCTGGAAAATATTTTGTCTCAAATCCCGAATCCGGTGGGGTGAATTGAGAATTTCCAAATCCGAAATCCTCCTGATTATATGTAAGTGTTTGTGCTGTGGGGACGTGATCATGTGACTCTGTCGGGAAGTTAAAGCCATTTGCAGGGAGCGCCTCTTCGGCTCGTCCACCCAGAATGGCGTAAGAAATATTATGGTTAGGAGCCAGCTTGATGCTATAGTTGGAGTTGCGCAAATTGATCTTGTCATAAGCAAGCGTTGGTGGGAGAAGAAGCCTAGACACCGTACACTTTGCTTCATTAAGGTCAGAAACTCTTGAAAACTCGAAAAGGACAACTCCTTTCACATGGGACTTGGGAATAGTGCTAGATTGCACGCCGGAAGGATCGTAATAGACTTGCTTGATGGAAATTCCCTTCAAAGCAGCATCCAATGAATCAGGCAGTTCTGCGTGTTGTAGGAAGAAACACTTCCAGAACTTGAGAAGGAATGGTTGTTTTGTGTTTGAGAGAACCCGCTCATCGTTGACTTTCAAAACCTGATTCCCAAAAGAGTAAACTGAGGTGAAACATGCTAGCGGTTCCTGTGAGCAGGAGTAGTTGAACTTGAACCCTGTAGACAAGCCTGACTCAATCAGGTATCCGGGCGGCACCACAAGAGGGCTCATTGTTCGAAGCATCCCGTGTATGATAGGTATCAGTGTGTTTGAAAACTCCTCGAGGCCAGGAAATCTGCTCGAGAATGTGGCATTTTCTTTGATTGAGAGAACCTTTAGTGGTGCATCATCTTGATGGCTCAATATCATGGCAGTTCCTCCGGGGTATTCACTCTGGATAGACAACTCGATGTCTGACAAGCTGAACTGAAGGGGCGCCGGGCTCTCTGCACAGGGCTTTCTTCTTTTCGACTCAAAGTGCAATGCAGCCAGTGAATGCCGCCTGCTTCCGCTGGTAGTACTGATACACGCAGATATATCAACAGAGTTCACGCCGAGAGACTTGTTAAGGTTAATTTTGGAAAATATCTCCTCAAACTTCTTGTTACTCTCTTCAGCCTCCTCGTTAGAATTGAATTTTGGGCCTTCGTTGATAAGGGATATAAGAGATCTTTCGCTAGTCGTATTCTTGACGACCTGTATGTGGCTAGAGACTTGTTTTCGGGACCGAAATTTACCTGTTTTTGCTAAAATGAAATCCGAAATCAACTCGTTTCTTCCACGAGCTTTGCCTCCCAATTTAATCTTATTAAGGCCGTTCTTGGGCACTATGGCGAGAGCTTCTTCAAAAGCATTCTGGATTTCTTTATTCCAGATGTTTTCCTCGCGTGTGCCGTCACTAGACCCAACGCTGTCAGTGGAGTTTTTTCTGGCTTCTGAAACTGACTGAGATCCAATACCTGCATTCTCCGACGCTTTGAGCAGGTTGCACAGATTTCTTGACAAGGGCAGAAGTTCATCAGGGATATGGAGCGAAGGTGATAAATTGCTAGGATCGAAGGACAAGTCTGATGAGCTTTTGAACTCTGAAGAGAAAGGCATCTGTTTTCTGACGGTCTTATTTCCTGAGCCATGCACCTGGTATAATTCCTTCCCGTCTTTGTCGATAGCGATATCGACAATCATCGGGAGAGAGCCTTTGGAAGCCTTGGATGATATACCCAGTGACATATTCACACCTTTTGGCTAATTAAAGACGTGACACGGAAGTAAACCTGGATAATTAAGCAGTTTGGGGCACGTAAATAGTACGACGGCTCAAAATCAGAGCTGGTGGATCTTATGCTTTTAAAGTTCTTGATTGTTTCAGAAATATAGGAGCGTCAAAATATTATGGGTCTGGACTCGAAGTTTTGTGTGTAAAACGCACAGTCAATGAATATTGCCGCTCGAGCAGATTTCGTTTTTAGCCGAGGATGGTGCAATCGAGAAAGTCTAGACACCAAATAACTTTCTCCGAGTAAGCTTTGATTTGCCCAAGAAAGAAGGGTTTGACCGAACTCTGTACTTCAGCTTATCTATCTGCGCAAGAGAAACACCAAACATATATATACAGATGAAGCCACAGCTCTCCCCGACACCCGAAATAGAGAAAACTAATTCAGCAGGAATACACGTCTCAGTGGTGCATATACGATATGCAATGCATTTCACGACGCAATCGCGGACGTTGGTTTCTACCAAGGGCCTCGAAAGGCAGATACTCTGTACCTGCGTCCCTCTTCTGTGACTTCACACACGACTATTTCCGATTCGCGCATTTACCCGACTAGGGCGGACGTGACCTTCCCTACCCTACTCGTAGCCAATGGAGCTTTTGCTTCGCACCAAAGCCAAAAGCGGCTTCGGCTGCACTTAACCTGAAGAGCTCTCTTGAATCATATAGCCGAGGTAATGATAATCAAATTCATGATCACGAGACCCATGCATGCCGATGCAAGATTTGCGCAAACACTCACAGCACCCGCATCTTCCAACCCGCGTCTATGGTCAGGCTGAGGGTGGTTGTCCATTCGATCGCAATTTCCGCTAACCTCCACGGACTGACATCCTCGGCACACCGGTTTATGTGAGGCTTGTACAATTTACATGCGCCCCCTCCCTCAACGTGGGCGTGCGCGTGGAAAAAAAATCTAAAAAAAACAAGTAATCACCTTCAGGCCTCGAATGTCTGGACGTTGAAGTCACTGAAGCTAAATTGGGGCCATGATGGAAGAGTAGGAACAAAGTGGTGTTCTTACTTTTGATTCCGGTTGCAGCTTCTTCTCCTTTTTGACGGAGATATAAGTCCCCATATATGCATGTCTCATGCACGCTTGTTATCTGTCCCCATTTGCGTCATGCTGGGGTGACTTCTATACGCACACCACAAATCGCAGTATGTAGAGCCACGCTTAAAGTTGTCGTTTTTATTTGGTAGCGAGCAAGTGCACCTTTGGTGACGACGGATAGTGAAGTCGAGCAGATCTACTCCTCCATGCGACGAGTGAGACGAGATTCGACAAATGGGTCCGCAGTTATACCCTCTCTGCATTGCCTTACACACCTCGCATATGATTCGAAAACGTGGCTGGGCACGTCTTTGTTCATGTAGATATATATGGGTCCATCTGCACTCCCTCTTTGTGATTTTTATGTACGATAGAAGCTGATGGTTAGAAGCTAAACCTGAGCACCAATGAAATCTCGTAGAGCTTTTCGATTTGCTGCTCTTTCCAAGGGATCCTCCTCAACTTCACTGAGATCCTCTTCCTCTAGGTTCAGTTTGGCATCTAATGCTTTCAATTGGAAATTAAAGCCCTCAATGTCAGTGAACGGAATTTTTGCATGTCTGTTTTCTTCGACCCTCTGTAATTCCGGAAGTCCAACCGTTTTCCAAAAATCCAGGGCCCTCTGCACAGCTTTCATTGCTGTAGCCCTAGATCCCCGAACGCGCAAATGCGCATTGAAGATTCCTTCGATTTTTTCATCGAGGTAATGTGATTTTGAACTGCATGACATGATGCTTGCCTTCAATTCTTCTAACCTGTCAACAACATCTCTTTGCATTGCGCTATGCACGAAAATCATCTTCTGCATCTTTTCTATCACATCAATGCTTGTCTTTTGGAAAGGAAGGTAAATACTATCGGCAATCTCGAACAGTACCTTGTTGCTAGTGGATTGAAGCTGCTGTCTTTTTAGAGACATTTGACTTAAATCAGCGATCTTTTGTAGGTCGTTTTCAAGCTGCCGACCGAATTCGAGCTTGGCTTGTACTAATATGGAGGTCTCGCCTGCGGCCGATTCGGGCAGACGTGCCGCGGTCCTGATTTGGGCCGCATATTCCTCTAATCCAATCCTTATACTCAGGTTCAGCGCCAGCACTCTCATCAAAGGTGCGCCACATTTAGTCTCTCTTTTCAAGCACCAATATCTGCACAAGGCGGCACCCACGTACCGTGTAGCATTTTCTTCCGGGGCGCCCTCCCGCTTTTCTTGATTTCTTAGGCCACGATTGGTTCTTGTTTTGTTTGGATTAAGCTCGTTCAAAATGATTGCCAACTTGTCAACGAATAGCTGGGGTGCAATCGGAGTGTTGTTTTCTGTTTTCCACTTCAAGTTATTGACTCTGTTCTCCTGCTTTCGTTTCGAAGCAAGCCGGTCGCTTCTCTGGCTAAGCAAATGGCTATCCCTGTAAAACATTCGTGTTTTTCGAATTCCCTCCGAAACATGCTCTTTGTCCCACGTATAGGGCAGATGCTTGTCGCAAAATGACTTTAGTGTCGCTTTTGAAGCTATCGCACCCAGCACACCTTTCTCCATTGACATAAAGAGACCTGCTCTTTTAGCACATGTCACATGGTATGCCTGGAAACAACTTCGATTGGTGCACTGAATGCACGCGCCCATTTTTTGCTTGCAGACATAGCATACCAACCTCCATCTATTCCTGGGAATGGCATCGACACCCTCTATTGGCTCTAAGCATATGGGGTTGGCGAAGTATACTTCGTTTATCCACAAGGCGCAGACGACATGGCTCCAGACCCCATTATCCAACTGCTTATAAGCACCGGTTTTGCTGGGACAAAAAGCACAGGCCACTGGGGTGCCCTTGCTGACCATGCATCTCCGGCAGAACCACTGTCCCTCGGGAATAAATGCTATTCCGTAGCATTCTTGATGTACCGCTATGTTGCAGCCATCGCAAAACACAATTGCATTAGAGTTATCACACTCCAGGTCGTTGCAAACGGCACATCTTTGTTCGGTTATAGACTCCACGCCACCCGTTCCATCGTCGCTTCCATACTTCTCATAGTTTTTCTCTAGTTGTAGGTCGCTTCGGTGCTCAGGGCCTGGCCCTGCCATTTCCATCATGCGACGATCCAATTCCCGCCATTCGTGCTCGAGTGTACTCATCAGGATTTCGAAGAGATCCGCTGAAATCTGAAACGTGCTCGTCAACCCGTTAAGCCATTTGAGATAGCACATGTCTTGTTCATCCATGTCATAAGACGCGTGGCGGTTTGCCATTGCCTTTGGCGGACGGATATACGTTGATGCTTCGCCCGAGGGTCTGGCCACGGCCTCCTTGAATCCGAACCTCTTGAGAGTTTTGCTGTTGAGTTTTGGCCTCGTTTCGTCGGAGTTGGGTGCAAGGTCCCGAAGCCTCTTGTTCACAACGTATCCGCTTGGGCTGTTGGTATCCTGTCTCGGCGGTCTCTCAGCCTTATCTGACACCGACGCAGATGGCACATTTTTCTTGATGAGCACGGGGAGAGTGGATGACTCGTTGAGGTCTTGAAAAAGCTCCGCTAAGTCTCTCTCCTCTCTGGGTCGTGTGTCCATCTCTAGCCTCTTTAGATGTCGCGATTATGTAGAGGCCAGCCTTTGGGAATGGTGGGTTGAGCGCGCTCGAGCGCGATCTCTTAACGATACTATGTGCAATTCAAAGTTCATGAATAGTCAAGACAGAGCCTAAGGCGACAGAAATGAGTCAAAAGAACTCATGAATGTTGGGTATATATTCTTTGTGAGATCCAAGAGAGACTGGTTTTTTTTGGACTGGATAAAGTTCCCGGCATCTTTTTTAGTTGCGACTTTTCTGTGAATAAAGTTCTTTTTTTGCCAGAATGCGGTTGGTTCCACGCGAAAGTATAACCATCCTGGGGCAGCTTGCCATTTAGCACCCAAAAAGTGAGACAAAACTGGCTTGCCAATCACATCGTAGGTCTTAAAATTGCAGTTGATAGTTATCTGAAAGAGCGCCGTGAAACTCTGATCGCCTTAGAAACAGCCGCCAAGGTGAAGTGCCCGTTCACGGGCCAGTGCACCAAAAGATGCAGTACCTAACGTCAGAGCCTAGAAGCAAATAGCAAATATAAGTGGATGCACTTACAACTATTGGCAAGGACACCAAGGGGAAAAAATAGACAGCTACACGAACTTGAGACACAATGGGGAACAACGCATCTTCTACAAGAAAAGCACCCCCACCACATAGACATGCTGCTCCGTTCCGGAAGTCCCACCAATCTCAGAGCAACCACCAAAACTTGGAAGAAGAATTCAGCGACTTGATATTGCACGAGGTCAAAAGGCAAAAGCAAGAAAAGAGCCTTCCAGAGCAAAAGTGCGAACCCAATCTGGTGCTGAGCCCAGGACCCCAGGATTCCAAATCTCCCAGGACAAACAATTTCACAGATGACCTTATTGAGGACGAGTTCAATGAATTGAACCAGGGCATCATGGATAGCGAAGAGGTGACCCGGAACATCTTGCCCGACAACTCATCCGAAGAAGGCAATGCCATGCAGGTTGACGACCCAAATGCTGCTGGCAGCGTGTCGTCGTCCACGGATGACATTTCGAAAGTGGACTTCACGAAGATTTCTCTGACTGCCGCAGCCCGCCTCCCAACAACTTTGGCGTCTCAAGGTCCGAGTACGGCCACAGCAAGTGCAAATAGCACAACCAACAGCTTCACGAACTCGAAGTTAAGGGCCTCGCTGAGCCACCTAGTGCCAGTGAGAATCAAGTGGGTAAACTATTCTCGCGAGCACATAACGAAGGTGGCAATCATAGGCTCCTTTTCTAGCTGGAGAGATGTGATTAAGCTCAAGCCTTCACTGAGCAATGAAAATGAATACTTTACGACGGTCAAGTTACCTCTCGGAGTGCACAAGCTACTCTACGTGGTGAACAATGAATACAGGGTGTCCGAGCTGTTGCCCACTGCCACCGACCAAGAGGGAATTTTGTTCAATTGGTTCGAGGTGTTGGATCCCCACAACATTTTCAACAAGTCGGGTAGCCAAAGCGGATTGTCATCTAACCAAGACGCCAACATCGTGCAAAGCGCGGGTGAGCACAATTCCAGTCAAATACAGCAAAAGTCCAACAGCTTTTTGGCGAAAATGTCGCTCAAAGAAAAAGACTCAAATCACGAGCATGTGGAATATCTGGACACGCAAGCGCAACTCAGCGTCAAGGACGCACAAGGAGGCATGTCGGGCGAGAATTCTCAGAGCCAATCGTTCACCTCCTTAACAGAAGAAGATGAATATGTACAGCCTCACTTGGAATACTCTTCAGAAATACCCGAAATGCTAGTTGATTATAACTACTTCAAGAACAACTCACCGGATTACGAACTTCCTGAACCACCCCATCTTCCTGCACATTTGAACAATGTTTTGCTAAACAAAATGTCTGGCCAACAACAAAACCAGTCTCAGAACATTCCCGTGTTTGGAACTGAATCCAACCACGCAAAGAGGCCCGCTTTGCGCAGAGCAGATAGCTCCTACTATGCATCGAATAAGGAAGCGTACCACAGGGTTATCCCCAATCACGTGATTCTCAACCACTTGATGACAACCTCCATTCGTAACGACGTTCTCACTGTGGCATGCATTACGAGGTACTCCGGAAAGTTTGTCACTCAGATCATGCACTCTCCCGCAGACACAATGCCCGATAGAGCCTGATAGTATCTGAGATTCACGAACTTGCGCGCGGCTCCTCGCATGTGTCAAGCGTGCATATAATTGTTTGAAACATGGTAGGTACAGATGGCCGCAAGTTAATCCACAAGTGTGTGGTTCGGGCTCCATGTCTTGGTATAAATTGAAACAAATTATTAACAAGGCCGGGATACAACTCCAAACCGGAATGTCCCCGCAATTGTTTGATGCTGAGTATGCTTATGAAGAGCGAAGATACAAAGCAATGGAGACTGTCACGAAAAGGCTCGAGAGAGAATTAAAACATTACTTGGAGTCACTTAATATATTGGCTGATGCTCAAGAGTCCATGGCAAGGATATTAATGGAGTTCTCGGACCCCGAAAAGAATGCGATTGGACATGCGTACCATGCTATGGCACAGGAACTCAAAGAAACAGGTTCCAAAGAGCTAGAAGAGCCCTTCAAAAAAACTGTGTTAGAACCTATTGCCGAATTTAATTCCCACTTTGTTGCTATGAACCAGGCAATTAAGAAAAGGAACAGAAAAATGGAGGATCTTGAGTCGCTCGCAAGCAAGCGCAAGGAGTTGGAGAAGTTCCCAAGCGATGACCCTTCCTACAGACTTGATATAGCTGAGTTAGATGCCGAGTTAAGTAAGCGCATGCGGAGCTATGAGTACTTCAATGAGCAGCTTAAAATTGAACTTCCCAATTTCGTTGACACTCGAGTCTCCTTCTTGAACCCTCTGTTCGAGTCCTTTGTCAAAATACAATTGAGACATTTTAATGAGACGTTCAAGAAGATCAGCGCTCTACAGAGTAAAGTACCGCGCGGTTCAAGGCATAAGTTTATCAACGGAGTGTATGAGGAGAGGATGGACGCCGTCCTTGAGCAGATAAAGCAGCTCAAAATTGCTCATTAATTGACCAGCAATAAAGGTGGTAAAAGGTGCCAGTTTTCTAAAGTGGCGGGTCGAGGCGCCAGAAATCTTAATCGTCCAGATTTACTTGTAGATTCAATTTAGCGTGTCGCCTTAATTTTTGGCGTCAAAGCGCGCATTTTTTGGGAGCTAAGGGCATGAACATCCAACATTTTCGATAGTCGTCTCTAATTTGTTCCCATGCTCCGAAAGCGTCTATCTAGGTGGACATACAAGAGCGAAGGCGAGCAGCCTCTCTGTGCTTTCTCCGAAAGCTTTTGGCTGTATTACGCCGATTGCATGGACCAGCACGGAAACGGAGAATTTGGTGACATCCTACCCACGAACACGAAAAAGTATAGTGGAAGCTCCGCTGCTGTCTCCCAGGTTAAGGATTTCTTCGGTCAAGACTTGCCTCAACCGTCTACTACTCAGGTCATAGCGTTGTTAAAATCCCCGTTCACGCAAGGGGATGCGGTGAAGACATTTCATTTGATCCGGTTCTTTCAACTCAGTGAGTGTGGTTACTTCATCACAAATGATGGGGTTGAAAGAAATGGTGCACCTATAGGTTTTTTAGGCGCTGAAAACTGGGAGCATGTTGTGTGTTACTTGGATGCGTTGCTCTTCTCAATGTTCGCCAATCTTGAGAGTTTTGAGCCGATTCTATTCATATCCAACCAGCATCCCAATGCTTTAATAACGCAGCTTCTGGGGCTTTTACGGGTCTATGTTAACTTGTTGCGTCTGGGAAATCTAGTGACGACTGATATTACTAGAAAGATTTGTGAGTGTTTATGCAAGCTCGGTTTCAAAGAAGCCTTAAGTCATAAGCAACAGGACTGTGCTCCTCTTTTCGAATTCTTGACCGAAACGCTATCGATGCCTTTATTGACATTTAGAGTTGAGATTCAGCATTCAGGCAAACATGACGATGATGACATGAAATACCTGAAAGAGAGAATCCTCTTTGTTTCCATACCGGAGGACGAAGGCGCTTCCGCGGATGACACAATTTTACTTGAGGAGTGCCTTGAGCACTACTTCAACAATTCGATATCCGTTAAACGCGAGCTTCAAAGAAGAGCGACCTTGGAAGAAGCCAATGAATCCCAAGTTCCCGATCTGGCATCTCCTCCCGAAAATGGCCTTACGAAGGAGAAGCCGAATTCATCCTACGTTGTGCGCTCCAGCAGCTCGTTGGCATTGAATCGAAAGCCGTCTGCTGGAAGGGCAAGCGCTCTCTCCAATAAAAGCCAAGTGCAAGTACGCACGCGATCTTCAACGCTCTCCATTTGGTCCATCTCTAGTGTGGAATCAAAGCCCCGAGAAGTTTTGCTTCCTGCCTGGATGCTTCTTCGTCTCTTGCCATTTTACACTGACGACAACGACATCAACAAGTTGAACGAAACTGTCGCCAGAAATACACAAGAATTTGCAAACCGCAGGCCGGTCTTGCCTATTTGTTTGAAGCGATACTCTTTTGATACCAACAAAGCCCATGGCAGTCGGTCTTCGAAAAAAATCATCATTCCGCCTGTTATTGATTTACCTGCGTTCGTCGCCGAAGACCGCAATTCCCTGCAACCACCCACGCAAAACTTTAAATTGATCTTAGAGAGTGCAATTTGCCACAGAGGTTCGAGCATTCTGTCAGGCCATTTTGTCTCTGTTGTTCGAAAAAACACACATATAGAGAATGAATCTCTTGAGGCCTCGTTGAATGCAAGCTGGTATCTCTATGATGATCTCAAGACCACAAGAGTTGTCACGAAGACTTTCAAGGACATTTTCGAAACCGAATGGCCTTATATGTTATTCTATCGATTGGTTCCCAGTGACTGCTTGAACTCAAACGGCTCCAAGCTGTCGCTCAATTCGCTGATGAGCCCAGTCCTTGCGCCCAAAGGTCATAGGCCTAAATATTGGGCAGAGGATCATCTTAGCCCAATAATGTCCCCAGGAGAGGATATTGACTTGGAAGACGTCAAACTTGGCCATACTGAATTGACCCAATCTCTTCCAAAATTGAATTTGGAATCTATGAACCCTAGTGTTCCTATCCCACAGACTTTGCCAGGCAGTCCCAACTTCGTCGACATTCGTAAAAGATATTTCTGGTACATCACAGACAAGGAGAAAAATTATTATAAAGAGTCGGCCTCCATTTCAAAAACAGGAAGTCACAATTTGAGCATAAGCTTCACCCCTCAATTCCGCAGGAACAGCCAATGGAGCGATTCTTCAAATATAAGTGTGCTCACACTTGAAGGGGGCACTTCCATTGGAAGTAAACATAGACTTGACGCCGAGGAATCGAAAGAGAACTTATTGAAGGGTTCACTAGACCTGAGCGAAAAAGCGCCAAATAACTTACTGGGTGAAGAATTTAAAAAAGAGACAACAGATTCTTCAGATAATGGGGGAACTGATTCTGACAAGGACAATAAAGGAAACCGAAACCTGAAATCCCACAAGGACAACACTAAGCATCATCTTCATAACATCTTTAGTCACGAAAAAGACCTGCCCCCATCCCTTACCAAACATCATGTAAGGAAAAAACGGGCTGACTACAAAAAAGATAAGTGCGTGCTTGCCTAGAACGGACAGCTTCTCACCTTCTATTCTGTCAATCTAAAACATAGGATTTGCCACTTCTGTCAGCACATGCGATCTTAATGGGTTCTCTGCACTGAGCTGCCAAACATGTTGTGATCCCTGTCTCGTATTTGTGCTTCCTCCAAATCTTGCGAATGCCCCAGGACTAGATAGATGACTTCCTCATTTATCACCACTCCATGGTAACACCGGCTTATCGAATTAATGACTCAAAGACCTTAAGCCTTCGGCATCAAAGACGATATCTCCGACCGATTGTGCACGCCGCTGGTTGTACTAATAGCCGCAAAATGTAAACTTGAAGCGGAAGGGCCTTCCTGCGGCGGGCATCTGACGTCAGCGTAATTTGCTTCCTCTGGATGTGTGGGTTGAAACTCATCCCAAAACAGTCCTCTTTCTCCTAGCTGCTGTATTTGCTTACGTAGCCTCCAAGAGCAATTCTGTAAATTGCCCAACCATGAATGAGTCTTTGGAATTACGGCCCTGTGAACACTGCGCGATTGCCTGCGATGCGCGATGGGCGAACCAAAAACTGCGTTAACGACTACATTTTATCACCAATGGGAAAGAGAAAAGTAGACGTGGAAGATTCAGATATCGAGCTAAGCTCTACAGATGAGTCGGATGTGGAGACTGCCCAAGAGGTTGAGACTGAGGAAATGGTCGATGTTGATTTCGACTACTTCGACCTAGACCCAAACGTGGACTTCCACGCCACAAAGACATTTCTCCGCCAGCTTTTCGGGGATGATGCTAATAATTTCGACATTTCTGGATTGGCTGATTTGATATTGACGGAGAATTCAGTGGGAACCACCATCAAAACAGACGGCAAGGAAGGTGACCCATTTGCCTTGCTCACCGTCATCAATGCCACTAGCAATGCAACCACGCCTGCAATCAAGGGCGTCGTGAACTACATCTTGGAAAAAACTGCTCCTAACGCAGAGTTCAACTTGGCATTGAAGCAGTTGCTTACCCCAGCCAAGACGACCAAGGATACTTCAAAGCAATTAAAAGTGGGCCTAGTCATCAGTGAGAGAATGATTAACATGCCCGTCGAGGTTGTTCCTCCAATGTATAAGATGCTTATCGAAGAAATGAAGAATGCCGAAGATGCACATGAAAAGTACGAGTTTGATTACTTTTTGGTTGTGTCGAAGATATTCAAAATGGTAAATGCAAACATCAAGGAGGAGAGTGACGAGCAGAAAGCCAAGAAGAAGAAGTCTAGCGCCACTCCTCAAGAGGAATTCGACTACTTCCATTATGAAGATATAATCCTCGAGGAAAACGCAAGGTACCATGGACGCTACGAGTACACTGAGAAGCACCAGGACACCGACTCCAGAAGAGTGTTCACCGAATACGGCATTGATCCAAGACTCAGCGTCATACTATTGGACAAGAAGGGCTTGGAGAAATCTGTCCCTGAAATGGAGGAGAAGTTTCCCCCATTCTAAAGCACGTGCGGTCTTTTTGATATACAATACATTTTTGAATCGTGTACATGGCAGTTTTAGATGAGCTAATGTCAGACAGAATCTGCAGGCTACCTTTTGTAGACGGATACCTTGGTCAGTGTCCACTAGGGGAACGCATGCTTTTTACAAGCTATTCGTACTGTTTCTTGGGCGGATCAAGGTTGCGAGTCGCGTCCAGCTTTTTTGATCGTTTGCGGCAAATCTCAGTCAACTTTGAGTATGGACGGTTAAAAATATAGAGTCTCGCCCTGAAGTATAAAAAAGGGCACGATGATAATAGAGCAGGATTCAATACTACCCAATGCTATTTTATCTGTTTAAAGATAGGGGGGGTTCAGCATTTCGAATTGTTCAGTCGAACATCTATGAGGACCGAATCGTACAGCCTGCACATAAAAACGAAAAATTTTATTGAGAGAATTTGTGCTGGATTTCAGTTCTCCATTACTCTCCAAGGTATGCCTCCACCACACAAGAACCAGGCGTTCCGCCCAGAGAATGTCTTGAAGCGTGCAGAAGATCTCATTGCTGTCGATGAGAAAGAAGCAGCTCTTGAGACATTGTATGACTTAATCACGTCTAAGAGAACCCGCCATTTGGCCGTGGAAGATTTGGAACCAATCGGATTGTTGCTCATTGAATTGGCTGTCGACCTCAGAAAAGGAAAGTTGGCTAAGGATGCTTTACACCAGTACAAAAAGAATGTCCAGTCGTCCGAAAACGGCTTGGAATCCGTCCAAGTGATCGTGAGAAAATTTATTACGTTGGCTGAAAAGAAGTTGAACGAAGCCCAGGCTCAAGCTGACATTCAGATCGATCAAAATGAAGAAGACGACTTGGAGACCAACCAGACTCCAGAAAGTATTTTGCTTTCCACAGTTTCTAACACAGACTCTGCGGACAGAACTGAGAGAGAGTTAGTGACTCCATGGCTTAGATTTTTGTGGGAAGCATTGAGAGCTGTTTTGGATATTTTAAGAAACAACTCTAAGATGGAGGTCACGTACTCTGCTATTGTCAACCAAGCTTTTCAATTCTGTTTGAAATTTAACCGGAAGGCCGAGTTTAGAAGATTATGTGAGCTCTTGAGAGTGCATATGCAATCGGTCACTACTCAAGTCCAGACCAAGACTCCAGTCTCGAATGTCAACGCCATTGACTTGTCTGATGCCGAGACAGTTCAACGTTATTTGGAGCAGCGCTTTTCTCAATTAAATATTTCTGTCAAGTTGGAGTTATGGCAAGAGTCTTTCCGCTCCGTTGACGATGTTCATGCCTTGATCACAGCATCCAAGAAGGCACCAAAGCCCGTTATGATGGCAAACTACTATGAAAACTTGGCCAGGATTTTTGCTGTATCCGACAACAATCCTTTGTACCATGCAGCAGCTTGGAACAAGTT
Organism: Metschnikowia orientalis; assembly: GCA_002893665.1. Taxonomy (NCBI): domain Eukaryota; kingdom Fungi; phylum Ascomycota; class Pichiomycetes; order Serinales; family Metschnikowiaceae; genus Metschnikowia; species Metschnikowia orientalis. The sequence continues at coordinate 919,552 of NXGZ01000002.1, read as the reverse complement.
TTTCAATCTCATCTCCCAGTCGCCCAACGCAACTGACGAAGAATTGAGACGTTATGCTTCTGTTCTTGTCTTGTCCACGTTGTCTATTCCAACCAAGTCCTTGAATATCAATGAGACTGTTGTTGATGATCAGAAATCAAAGAATGCCAAGTTAAGCTCCTTGTTGAACTTGAACCAGGTGCCCACAAGAGATGGTTTGATCAAGTCAATTGTTGATAAGTCTATTTTGAAGTTCGTCGAACCATCTGTCAAGGAGTTGTTTGAAGTCCTCAGCGATTCAGAGTTTCACCCATTGACCATCAAGGAAAAAGTGGCTCAAGTTTTCGTGAAAATCCAAGAGGATAAAGCTTACAGAGAGTACATTCCTAGATTGACTGAGGTTGTGTTGATTAGATCTTTCCAACAAGTCTCTCAAATCTACGAGGCTGTAAAGCTCGACTTTTTGGTTTCATTGGGTCAGATCGAGGGCACTGAGTACACATTGTGTCCATTGGAGGTCGAGGACTTAATTGTTAACGCAATCAAGAAAGGTCATTTATCTATGACCATCGACCATGAGACCCAAGTCGCCACGTTCAAGTCTAACCCATTCGAAGACTCTTTCAACGATTCTTTGTCTTCTAAGTTGCAAGCATCTCCTGCTGAGTTGGTAAGATCTCAATTGTCCAAATTGGCATCTACCCTTTCGAGCTCCTACAAAATCACTGACCCCCAGGCCGAAGCACGCACGAAGCACACGCGTGACATTGCTTTCCAGAACGCTCTCTCTGACTTCAAGAGGGAACAAGAGGAGATTGCAGACCGTATCAGGGTCTTGAAGGAGCGTATGAAGATTGAGGAACAACTCAAGCGCGAACAAGAGGAAATCGCCGCTAAGGAAAGGCAAGATAGATTGATTGCCGAAGAAAAAGCGGAAGCCGAGAGATTGGCCAAAGAGCAGGCCAAGAAGAACTTAGAGAGACTCGAAAGAGACAAGAAAGCAGTTATTGAAAATGACAAGAGAAAGATCGCTGAAGATATCAATGCTAAAGGTATCATTCAGATTGACTTGGACAACTTGGAGAACTTAAATACTGACAAATTGCTCGCAATGCAAATCGAGCAATTGAACAAGGACAAAAAGTTCTTGGAGGAGAGAATGAAGGTGGTATTCAAGAAGGCTGACCATTTCGAGAGAGCTCAAAGAAAGTACGAATTGACCCTTTTGGAGGAAGATGCTAAGTCACAAAAAGGAAGGGACGCAGCAGCTTATGAAGAATTGAAGAAGTCCAAGATTGAGAGGGCTAGAAAGGAATTTGATTCTGCAACCGAAAACAAGTCCCGCTTGGGACGTGTTCTTTCTGATTTCAAATCATTCAAGAAGAACATTGATGAAGAAAATGCCTCCAAGATCATGGAAATGAAGTCTCAGGCCCAAATGGCTTTCGAAGAAGCCAAGGCAGCCCGCATTGAAAGTGTGAAGCAAAAGCGTATGGAAGAGATGAGAAATGAACGCGAAAAGCAACGTATCCTTGCTGAAGATGCTGCACGCAAACAGGCCAGGGAGAACGAGATGGCTAGATTCAAGGAGGAATTGAGACTTCAAAAAGAGAAGGATGAAGAAATGGCCAAGAGAAGAGCTCAAATGGAAGCTGAAGTTGCTGCTAAAAGAGGAGCCACGGGTGGCGCATACAGACCACCTATCGGTAGACAGACTCAAGCAGCAGCTGCCCCTCAACCATCTCAACAGCCACCTACGCCCGCCAGTGCTCCTGGCTCACAGAAGCCAATGACTTTCGCTGAGCGTATGAGATTGAAGAGAGAAGGTAGACAATAATTTTGAGGCGCGCGCTCTCATTATATACAGTCATAAAAAAACTAATGCAACCTACGTAATTGCACTGTAGCCTTAATTGCCCCACGAATATGCACGGCGATTTCCTGAGAGGCCGTCAGCTGCATGGAAAATTTACACTCACAATCCACCAGCGTATACCACATACATTAGAATATAGCACAGCATGATAACAGTGATTGGATCCTTAAACTATGACTTAGTCACATTTACTGAGAAAGTCCCTGAAGCGGGTGAGACGTTTAAAGCGAGATCATTCGAAAATCACTTGGGTGGGAAGGGATTGAACGAGACCCTCGCTTGCGCTAGATTATCGCCAAACGGAGGTCAAAATGTTAGAATGGTCGGAAACATTGGTTCAGATTCATTCGGTAGGGAACTCAAACAAGCTTTGCTAGATGCGCAGGTCGACACAACACATATCAAGACAATCGAGAATCAATCCTCGGGTGTCGCTGTGATTCTTGTTGAAGACTGCGGGGAAAACCGAATTCTCATCACAGCAGGAGCAAACGGTGAATTGAAACCAACACCAGAGGAGTTTGCGGAGTATTTCTCGTCATCAAAGCCAGGAGATTTTGTCATCTTACAGAACGAATTTCCGGCTACACTGGAGAGTATAAAATGGATCAAAGAGAATGCCAAAGATGTGAACATAGCTTACAATCCATCTCCATTCGACAAAAGCTCATTCAATGCATCTATTTTAAAGAAGATTGATTTCTTGATTGTCAATGAGGGTGAAGCATTAGAGGTGGCGAGCTGCGTCTTCGCCAATGATGAGATGAAGGATTTCGAGCGAACAATTCAACAAGATAAGAAAACTGGGTTTAGCCACTTGTCAAACAAACTACAAGAAATGATCAACCAGGAAAACATCAGCTCAATTGTCATAACAATGGGCAGCTTGGGTAGTGTTTTTACGGACAAAAGCAAATGTCCCCAATTTGTCAAGTCCAGGAAGGTTGAACGGGTTGTCGACACCACTGGTGCTGGCGATACATTTTTCGGAGGTGTAGTTCTGCAACTTAGCCAGGGTAACACATTGAAGGAAGCAGTGGAGTTCGCCACGGTCGCAAGTGGCTTGGCCATTCAAACCAAAGGCGCCGCGGAAGGTATCCCCTTCCACTCGGATGTGAAAAAAGCCTTCGAAAGTTCGTAATTTACAGATGACGTCAAGATCGTTTTTGATTTAATCATGTTAATAAATTATAGCCTTAGAAGCGCGTTCATCGCCTAAGCTCTCTTGCGGAGCCCTTCAGTAGCCGGGGAGTTAGACTTACCTGAGGCATGAACATATTCATTGACCTTAGCAGCAACACCACCGGAGACAGACAAGACTCTCTTTGATTTTCTTGAGGGCTTTCTCTTGTAGATTTCGATGTAGAAAGCAATGAACAAGACAAGGTAAGAGGACAAAATGCTGCAGCCGGAGTATGCTGCAAGCATCGTACCCGCACAGTCTCCGCAAAATGGCAAGGTGCCGATCAAAGAAGGGAAGTGGGTGAAAAGAATCTTCTGATATGTGGCAAAGTAAACAAAACCCAAGTCCAAAACAAATTGGATTATTTGGAAACGGGTGACCCACTCCTTCCACCAAACTCTAATTCCTCTAGCAGCCAAGAAATAGTACCAGTACATAACAACATGCACAGTCAAATTCAAAGAGATCGGAACCCATGAGATGGGAGTTAATCCAATCAATTGAGTGTAGCACAACAAAGCGGTCGCACCGTGATGATAAGTGTGCAAGAAAGTCAATTTCTTCTGCTTCACAACCAAGAAGATTGTGTCCAAAAATTCCCAGAACTTAACCAAGTAGTTCAAGTAATATAAGGTGACCAACTTTTGAGTCCATGCAGCAGGGTTGCAGATTGCAAAAAAGATGCCGTTTATGTAGATGATTGGGATCAACTCTTCGAGCATCAATACGAGCAAAGTGAGCGAAACTGAAGTAAGAAGGAAATTGTGAATTTGGAAAAGGGTGTTTAAGACTAGAGGCTGGAGGTTAAACTTCTTGAAGATGTAGTTGCCCCCAAAAACTAAGGTGTAGTAAACAATGATAGCGCCAGCAATAGCGGGGAAAGTCGAAAAAGCGGTTTCATGGGGGATGAAATGGAACTCAGATGGCACAAATTGGCCGGAAGTAGCCTTGGAGACTAATGAGTCAAAGTGAGACCACAAATCGACCACGAAAGGCGTCTCAATCGAATATTTAGGAAGGAACAGCATGGGACTAGATCTGGTTGAGTGTCTCGGTCGGCAGAAAAATTTTAGAAAACAAAAACACATGCTGACGCGTGCATACAGCTGCATTTTTAGTGGTCCGTGCCATATGGTCATTCTTCGGTTCACAAGCAAGAAGAATCGTTCGATGGTCAAGGATTGCTGTTCTGTAACCTTCAAGCGTCCATTTTTATAGCTTCCAATGCTATATCTGACTGGTTGTCGTGACAGCCCTGAAGCTTCACCGTTCAAGGCGATGATAAACTCGAGGCGCGTCGTGATGTTTTCGCATCTCGTTTAGCGCGCTTCAGTGCTGTCCTAAGCAAGACCCTCCGTTTTCTCATGTCACTTGTCCCACTACCACAGACTCTAATACCTTTTTTGGATCCGTACTTGCCTTCAGAAAATGAGCAGCGGCCATTCGTAACACTCACGTGGGCACAATCGCTCGACTCGCGGATTGCAAGCCATCCAGGGACACAGACCAAGATTTCACACCCCGAGACCAAGACAATGACGCATTACATACGAGCATACCACGACGCGATTCTCGTGGGCGTCGGTACCGTTTTAGCCGACGATCCGAAACTCAATTGCCGCTATGGGAACTTTTCAAAGATCAGGCCGGTCGTGATCGATCCACAAGGGAAGTGGACTTACTCCAAATCAACCCTATGCACGGTTTGTAGAGAGAACCGCGGACTAGCTCCCTACATAATTATAGACTCTGGGGTGGAGCCCGCAAACGAAGAAATACAACTTCTTGCTTCGCAGAACGGTACATTTGTGAAGATGGATTTCAACAAAGAAAGCAAGGTCTCCAATTGGCCGGGTATACTTGACCTTTTGGCCAAGTTTGACATAAAATCTGTGATGGTTGAGGGTGGATCTGTGGTTATTGGTGACTTATTGGAGACCGAGCTAGTGGACTCGGTCATAATAACCATAGGGCCTGTATTCTTAGGCAAGCTGGGAGTCGAAGTCAGTCCGAAGAAAGCCATTAATTTGAAAGACACAACTTGGTGGAGAGGTGAGGCAGACGCCGTGTTGGCAGGGCGTATTACACAGCAAAGCGCAGAGGACACATCAAGTGTCAACTAAATAGAATATACCGACACCACTTGCTTCTTGTTCAATTGTGAGCTAATTTATATTACAGGCTGGTTTCATTATAAACAAATTCTGTAGGATGCGTAACGACCTGAGGTCTCTGATCTTCTAATGATCTTGACAACATCACCTCTCTTCAAACCCAAGTACCGGGCAACAGGGTCTTCTCTCTGGATTCTTGGTAGCTGAGACTCTTTCAATCTATATCTCTCTAACAATTCTTTCTTCTCGTCTCGCGACAAGCGAATGTGCTTGGGTACCAACTCGTGATGTGTGATGTTGACAATCAAATCACTTTCTTGAAACACCTCAATAGTAGCAGGAGAAACAGTAGGGATCAATTTATTGGCACTTGGTGTGATGGATGATTGATATATGAAAATACCTGTGCTAAAGTTTTTTTCACTGATATGAATACAAAAGTTTCTCATGGTCTTGATGCCCACAGATGCCTCGTCACAGAACTCGACCCACAAAGAGCCCATTTCAGGAAATTTCTCTGCAGCTTCCGGGGTGGGCTGCGCTTGGAAGCACATCAACTTTCTCTGGGCATCGCCCATTGGACAAATCTTGGCTCTGAATTCCTCCAAGGACATGTTTATCTCCTCATCCGTGATAAAATAGCCCTTGTCCCTGACCATCTCCTTCACTGTTTTAAAAGTTCTCCACAAGCGGGAGGTGGCTCTCTCAGCGTCTTCCATTGTTAAGTGTTTGTCGCCTGATGTCGAAGGGTTGAACTACGCAACTACCATGTATCGCATCCATCACTAAAATTTGTTGTGCACGGCACGACCAACCATCAGACCAAGCCCCCAGAACTGTCACGATCATCTGCACTTCGCTCTTTGGTATTCGTCTATAATTGCATTATGTAATCATCCAGCTTAAACATGCTTAGCCGCCACAAAAGAAGGGACTCTGGGTCATGTCTGTATTTTGGGGTTCGCTCGAACATCATTCAGTGGCAGAAGCATGCATGTTCGCCATGTTTGTAGTCGCGGGCTATTCAGGACTACTTCCCGTCATCAAACTTTCTATGGAAGCGCAACTCTATGTCTGAACTCGACTTCCATATAGTGGTTTTGATGGTTTGAAGAGTCATTCCCGGTTCTAGTGCTGTTCCTTTGCAAGAAATTACTAACCATTCGTGGGGCTGCATCTTCGCTTTCATCTCACTAGTCCGCGTATCAAACTTTTCTGTAAGATAGGACATTATTTTGCTTACACGAAGCATATTATGAGACGTAAGCTTGATGGAGCTCTCCAACATCGGTAGCTTCTTGATCTTTTTCTGGGCTTTTCCACCAATCTTTTGATTTGGGGAGAGTTGTTCGTAGTTCATCTCGAGAAGCTGGAATGCGAGCTTAGGGAATTCCTTCGATGCAAACTTGTTATACAAGATGAGAGCACCAATCCATTTTGGTAGTGTGAGACGCACCTGGTCCACCAAGTAATTTCTGCCGAGCCCCAAATCCTTTAGAGCAATCAACTCTTGCAAATGAAAGCTGAATAAGTCTCTATAGTTTCCAAGGTCCGGCGAACTCTCATAAACTATGATTAAAAGGTCCTTCGGAAGGATATTTTCGGGAATGATGGGCCTGTAGTCAGTATCACCCTCCTCTCGGAAGGAAACATAGGGCCGAAGAAGGGATTTGAGCCCCTTTTTAGATCCCTGGACCGCAGCTTTTTCTTTGTAAAACTGTTCATTAAATTGCAACATTTTTGAAATAGAATTAGAAGGAATACCCAGCGCTTCCTCGGAAAGTTGTGACAAAGACTCTGCATCGCCAACACTAGCGTCATCCAGAGGTGCAGAATTATGTTTGACTTGAGGAACGTTCGATTTGGAAGACTTCCTCATAAACAATCGTTTTCTTTTGCTATCCTTTTCGTCAGAAGAATTTTCATTAGCAGAGGAGGAGCCTTTAGATTTAGAATTGGACAGCTTGATTCGCTCTCTAATAAGTTCATCGGATTTCCACTCATAGAGAGCATATTCTTGCAAAATGGAGTTAATGAAAATGCGTGCAATCCAGAATCTATCATCTGGTACCACTTTCACATTTTCAGAACAAACAGAATCAAGATAAGGATAATTCTTCAATAAATCATCATAATAAACCTCCACATTGTTGTAGCTCGCCTCATGAATAGTTACAAATAGTTTCCCTGACTTAATATCGACCTCGCACCAATTGCTTAAAATTTCATTCGTCTGATACTTTTCGAACAAAGAGTTCATTTCAGCCGAACGAAGTTTCAAGTCATCTTCCGAAAGTGGGCATTTGCCCTCAGAGTGGGCGAATGTTTCAACTTCCCTGCAAACAAAAATGTCCCAGATCTTGATATCACCATTGGAATATAAAGATATGACTTGACGCTTATTGTTTAGCATGCGCTTCGCAACAATGGATTTAGGATATATCTGCACCTCTTGGAACGGCTTTTTGTTAAATGGTATCGAAATTATCTGATTTGAAGGGATCGGGTAGAGTAGCATCTCAACTGGAGTGTCATCGACGAAATTTGACTTCAGCGTCTTATGTAACAACTTATGGCTGTTGCCTTGAAAAGCGTTGACAAATTCTAAAGAAGGTCCCCCACTAACACTTAAGAACATAGAGGTTTGTTGGATTTTGGAGACAATGTCCATTTCGAAATCGGTTGGCTTTCCCGAAAATGAGGATTGTATTTCGAAAGCATGCGTATCCATTGACAAATGACTGACTATGTCATAGAAATCAGAATTCAAGTCAGATTGGTCACCTGGACCTCCATCTAATTGAGTGTTCAAATCGTCGCAATTTCGCTCGATATTCTCAACATACTCAACGCAATTGCGAAGATATTGAAACTCGGCCAATTTGGATGTTTCAGGAACATAATATCTTTTCAATGAATCATAGGTCGAAGCAAATATAGAAGAGTCACTTTCTATACAAAGTGAGATGATCGGGCACTCCGTTTTTGCTATCAAAGTACAAACTCCGATTTGCTCGTCAATGAACGATTGGTCAGATGCGGTGAAAGTATGGTTTCTGTAATGTCGAAGAGTATTGTGGTCCAGATTGGCTGAGAAATACCTAAGATCAGATTTGATGATGTTTCCAGCTCGATCGCCCGAATAAAAAACGTCGAAATCAGACGCGGATGTGGAATAGTCCGCTCGATAAGGATCCGAAGACGACGCGGTGCACATGCTCCAAATGGCATCGTCGTGCGGTTCTAAGTTTTTTACCACACTGAAGTTGCGCATATCCCAAAGCTTGATAGTGGTGTCGGAAGAACCACTCAAAATGTAATTCGAATTCATCAAAAGACATCTAACGTTGTCCTGATGCCCCACGAGCTTTCGTACCAAATTTGAATTTGAATCTGCAGGTACCCTTCTGTCGAAAAGATTGATGGTCTTATTGGGACCGCCCGTGGAGATCAAGTTGCAATTATCATTGGAGAGGGAGTATATCGAGCAAGGAAGGTTGGACCCCGAGGTCTGGTTCGAAAAATGGGACACCGGCTTCAAACAGTTTAGATCCCATATGACCACAGTACCATCCAAGCCGCCACTCACCAAATAATTCTCCCGGGGTATGGAAGACAACTTCTTAATGTAGTCGGTATGTAGGTTCTGGAACTTTTGTACGTTATCTTCCGGACTGTCGACATCTATGATCTTGAGAGATAGGTCCGCACTTGCACACACGATTTGGCTGTTGTCATTCACAAGCTTGAGGTCGTTCACCCAATCGAAGTGGACGCTGTAACTCTGGGTTGATAGCAAATTATAGTGGGTCGCGGGAGTGGGGTAAGCGAGGGGTGAGGAGGAGATGCTGGTTTCTAGTTTCAAGAGCCTCTCGTTGGCATCCTGCGATACTTGCAGGGAATCATCGCGGGCATCACCCTCCAATGAAACGGGACTTTCGGAAAAGCCGGGCGATTGCGACATCTCTTGATTCGAGTTCCAAACTTTGATCACCCCGTCTCGCCCCGCAGTGTAGAGCTGACTCCGCTGCAGACAGAATTGCATTGCGCTGATGGGAAGAATGTGGTTCTGTTCTGGGCTGCTATCGCCCAAGACGTACGAAAGACCTTTCTTTACTCGGGCCATGGCGGTTTGCAGAACGTCGGATTCGCTACCTGAGGTACGTCAGAGGAGCAAGTGCGTGGGCGTGTTCGCACCCGGCAGACGGCGCGGGCCGCATGTGTAGAGATGCTCGGAGAGTCGCATGAAACGACGCCGAAACGGCCATCGCCCACCCTGCGACACTTTGATGAGGTCCGGCTTGTGCGGAAAAGCTGCCCGTGGCTCATGTCACGAGTTTCTTCCGGAAAAAGAGGGCCTCGGATCCGACATGGTGGGGTTTTGTCGGCAATCTTGGGTGGTGTCGGGTTAGTCCGACACGGCCGGCAAACACTAAACGTGCTCCCGATTGATGTCCTCTTCTAGCTGCTTCAATGCGGACGTGAGCGTCTCGTTCTTCCTGGTAATCATGTATAGATCGGACACGTCGACAACGTCTCTTCCGGCATGGTTCGCAAAAAGCTCGAGATCCTCACCCGTTGATATGATCTGGTTATATACTAGCTCTACTAGAGACGCTATGAATGACGGGCTTGCTGTAACGTTGAGGGTCTTTGTTTGCTCCTCCACCATTTTCGAGATGCTCAAGTACACGGAGCTTTTGAGCTGTGCCGAAATGTCGGACATGGACGAAGATATTGGCTGAATGGAGGTCGGGAAAGAACAGCGGTCTAGAGGGACTCTTCTTTCTCAGTGTGCGTATGGTCTAGGAAAACCGTCTTTTCTCAATGTGAGGATGATCTATGGGGCCGGGAGTGGCCTGAAACTAGCTTTTTTTTTTTACATTTCCTTCTCGTTCCTCTGAGGCCGCTTCTCAACTGCGCATGCATTTATTACTACAGTCGCGTCCAGGCCCCCGATTTATTCCCAGCGGACTCCGGTCTACAGAGGCTCCTAAAACAGCGCAGTGCCCAGTGGTCGACCAGTGCTGCGGTAGTTCACCATTCGGAGGGGACTCGAAATTGGCATTTAAGAGAGGAAACACCCGGCTACTGGGTGCAGGAGCAGGCACCTGGGACCCGCGGCCAGCCACCTGAGCGCGAAACGCGGTCAATTAGCCTTCCTTCTTGGGACGCGTCTAGGAGATGCGTTTTTCCAGGCCGATCTCGCGGCACTACTTCTCTGCCTCCGCTTCACTCTTTTTCATTCAACCGCTTCACTCTTTTTATTTGCTACAACCGATATCTTCGTCACCTCACAACATAGCATCATGACAATCTGCGCCAAAAGATCGCTCGATACCGAAGAGTCTCCTCTCAAGAGACGGGCACTCCAACCCAAGGTGAACCAGATCGGGTTGAACACGCCTCCCACAACCCCAGAGAAGAACACGGTCATCGACATCTCCCGGGAAATCAAGGGCCACGGCAAAAGGTTGAGCCTAGCGCCCGAGTCCGTGTACACCAGGGCAAAGTCCTTGTTCCAGCGAGGATCCCAGAGCACGGATGACCTGGTTTTGGTGGGTCGCGAGTCCGAGGCCAAAGCTCTCTATTCTTTCATCGAGAGCTCGCTCGAGGGGCGCAAGTGCAACAGTCTCTACATTTCGGGTCCGCCCGGCACAGGAAAGACAGCACAGACTAACTTGGCCCTTGACCGCTTGTGCCAAAGCTCGCAGGACCAGGCGGTTCATCAGATCCATGGCGCCAAGGTGCGTGTGTTGCGAGTCAATTGCATGTCGGTGTCGAAGCCTGAGCACATCTTCCACGAGGTCCACTCGGCACTCTGCCAAACTGCTTCGCTGAGAAAAAAGACCTTCGACGACGTGTACCACCTTCTTAAAACCGCCAACGACATCGATTCGCTTGTGGTGGTGCTCGACGAGATGGATTCTCTCATTACACGGGACCAGCAGGTCTTGTTCCAGTTATTCCACTGTGCATCCCTGTCGAAGAGCGACGTTCTCAAAACGAAGTTGGTGATTGTTGGAATCTCCAATGCCCTCGACCTCACCGACAAGTTCTTGCCCAGACTCCGCAGCAATGGCTTCAACCCGGAGGCGCTCCAGTTTTTGCCCTACTCTGCAGAACAGATCAAGCAGGTGATTACTCTGAAGTTGCGCACGCTCTCGGAGGCAGACAAGGAAAACGAGCCCGCTTCAGCAGGCGGTATTCCACTCATGCATCCCAGTGCCGTGCAGATGTGCAGCAGAAAGTGTGCAGCCGTCACCGGAGACTTGCGCAAAGCGTTTGACATCTGCTACAAAAGCATAGAGTTTGTGGAGCAGCAGGCACGGAAACAGGAGAACTTCTTGACGCTTACTGTCGAAACTGCGCCTAAGATCTTGATCTCGCATGTTGCCCGTGTCTGCTCGTCAATTTTCGGAGACTCGTCTAGGGAGAAAGTCACAAACTTGAATCTCTTGCAAAAAGCGGTGCTCTGTTGTTTATTCAACCTGGAGAAGAATATCACCAACAAGCCTGCACTCACTGTCAATGAGCTTTACGACTACTATTGCAAGCAGACGTTGCCCGTGGTCGAGAACTTGCTCGGCAAGATCAAAAAGGGCGAGTTCTTGGAGATAATAGGAGCTTTGGAGTCCGGCTCCGCCGTGAGTCTCTCTGTTGCCTACAGATCTCTGGGCTTCACCGAAAGCGGCGCCAAGACAATCCGCCCTAACGTGCTCTACCTGGACGTGGTCAAAATGTGTGAGGAGAACAGCATTCTCAGACGCATACTTATAGCTTAAACATAAACCGGCATCATATATAATAAACAAGCATGACAGAAGGCACCCGTACCGGAACAGTCGCGTGATTCGTTCGTATGTGCAAGCATTCAATCTTCGCGCCTAACAGTTTCCTAGCCAGCGTCTCTTGATAGCACACGTGATGTCTCTATCCTGGGGTCGTGAGAGTCTCAATTTTTGAAGGCTTCTACCTTTTTTGTACTGATTATCTATACATGTTCGGAACGCCGTGTCCAATGAATACGTCTCCAAAAAACGTCTCCATTTAATTATTAGCACGACCAATCATCCCAGTCCCCCGTTTCCTTTCAACGTTATATTTTCTTAATAGCAGCTTTAATCCTTATAGACATGACACTAGGCTCGGGGTCCCGAAATCCCTCGTCTACTAATCGCTACACCAGCGATGGCGATTACCAGAAACGAAGAAAACCACTCTACCCGTCCTCAACAAGAAGAGATTTTACGTCGGCTTCGCCAACCACCCCCACTACCACACACAGCACACCTCCCGGAACATCCTCACCCGCGAAGCCACCACTACGAACAGAAAAGTCATCCTCTGGAGAGTACAAAAGCAGGAGCCCCCGATATTGGGACTCCAATCCGCTGTCAAGCCCCAGCGCTTCCCTTAATACAAAGCCCGGCAGCTTTCCCAAAGAATCGAGATATTCCTCTTACGCAAAGCAATATTCATACCCTGCTGGGTACCATGGAGAAAGAAGTGCGAGTTCGTATCCCAGTTTCAGCTCATCTTCACGTCCTGATAGGGAGGGGTATAGCTACCCCGGTTCCCGAGATGCAACAACCAGGGACGTGGTGAATGGCTCAAGCCAGAGAGATTCATCTGCTTTTGCAAGAAGCTCGTGGCGTTCCGAAAGACCTAAACTCAATTCAGCAATGCAAACAACAACAAAGAGCTTTTCCGCGTCCCGCTACAACCCGAACAACATCCCAGTGAGCCACAGGACGGGTGGCCTGAACAGCCTACTGTCATCTGTTCCAAGTAATACCAAGAGAGATAGAAATGAGAGTTATGAAGATAATCAAAGTGGAAGATGGAGCTCCTACAACCTGAAGAAGTTAGAGAGATCTACGAATCCTGGCCCAGCCCTGCGGGCGCATACAACGAAAGAGAGGATACGAAGCTCTGGATTGTCTAATAGCGTTGGAGCTCTGCGAAAAAATGGTGCACACTTGTCCGATCAATACTCATCAGATCGACATAGGGACCGACTCCCACGAGATTTTAGCGATGACCATGACTACGATACTTCCGTCTCTGAAAGGTATCCTGGTGGCGATTCCAGTCATCCGATGTCTTCAAATCACAGCTACAGCGGCACCAAAGACGCAGAGAAAACCACTTCGAACTTCAGCAGATCATTGACACAAAGCACTAAATTGATGGACGAGGAGAACCACAGGAGAGGCAGGATATACAGCGATGAGGAAGAGGGAAAGGATGAAGAAGAGGAAGAAGAAGAAGAAGAAGAGGAAGAGGAAGAAGAAGAAGAGGAAGAAGAAGAAGAGGAAGAAGAGGAAGAAGAAGAAGAAGGGGAAGAGGAAGCCGACGAAGAAAATCTGGAAGAGAAAAGGGGTGCTATGGAGGAACTGACAATAATGAATAGGGAAGAGACTGCTAATTGGAGGGAAGATGTTGCTCATGGTGATCTTTCGATTCAGAAACCTCAGAACCTAGTAAGCAAAGGAGAGAAAATGATAACACGCCAACTTGAACATGAATTGCAAAATTCGTCACACAGTACGGCACAATACACAGAGAGTGAACTAGTTGATAAAACTCTTGATGTTGATATCAACCAAAGCTCTCTTCCTTTTGCAGACGGGTGCATTAGACCCCAGCGTGAGATCGACTCAAGACTCGAAGAGCTAGAAAAGGAGTTCCTGGCTCAAAAGAAACCCAAGGATTCTTTTCTCGACCTAACAAATGACTTTTCTCAGGTTCCATCAGTGTCACACACTCTCAGAGATTTCAGGCTCAATTTTCTGGTATACACTCTGCTCGTTAAAACGAAACAGCACAATTTAAGGAGAAAACAGTTGGGACTATGGTCAACTTATAATTCATACTCCAAGGAAAATGCGATTAGAATTTTAAACATGCGGGAGCAGCTTGAGTATCTTCATGCGATGGATGACGACAGCAAGAAAGAGCTAGAATCAATAGACGTGAGGACAAAACCAACGGAAATTGCCACAGAAACACCGGCGGTCGAGATACCTGTGCCTTCTGGTCGTCGCAGTCGCCGCCATGGCGATTTAGTGACAACGGAGGCAGAATTTCAAGAGATTTTAAAAACCTTGAAAAACGAAGATGGTGATGATCCGCTCATTAAGGCAAGACAGGTCTCAGCAGAAATACCGGATCTTATCATAGATCCAGTTGAGTTAAAGGCTTTCAAGTTCATGGACTCTAATAATTTGGTCCGGGACAAGAAAACCTGGGAAGCAAGGGTACAGGAGGACTTCGTGACTGATTTCACAGAGATTGAACACGATTTGTTTTGCGGAGCCTTCTGTCGTGCCCCAAAAAGATTCGGTGAAATATCACGAAATATGGGCGGCCTTCGGTCATCTCAAGAATGTGTTTTACATTACTACAGGACAAAGAAGAACGTTAACTATAAATTCTTGGTTTCTCAATACAAGAAAAAAGCATCCAAGAAGAGTTCGAAACGAAAAAAGAAGGGCAAAGATTCAGTTATTGTCAGAACAGAAACCGAGGGAGTTGAATTTGGACGCAATCCTGAAATGCCGCTAGAATTACCAATTCAGCATCACATCAAAAGGGAGTTAGAGATCTCTTTGAATGATCAAGCCCTGGATATTTTGGAGCCCATCAACAAGAAGGCTCGTAAGGATTCAGACAAGCTGGAAAGTACAGATGTATTAACATACATCAAACCCGAAGCCTATGCTTCCCAGAAAGTTCCCGAATTAATGAATTCTCCAACATTGGATTCAAACATCACTTCTTCCATCATTGATTCACCGTCATCGTCTAAGCAAATGGTCACAAAAGAAAGCCAAGGTGTGGAGACAGCAAAATCCATGAGAGAAGATGGAGCAAGTGAAAATGAGACTGTCACAAAGAACCCATACTCACCTGAAGCCATAAGGGATTTATCAGATTCAAGCGGCAGAGAGAAAGTTTTGCCCGTTGCAGAAAATGAAATTGACACCGCACTGGAACCCAAAGTCGATACAGTTGAAAACTCAGAAAGAAAAAAACACATTTCTAGTTATTGGAGTATAACCGAGGTGAACGCTTTTCCGGAGTTACTCAAAGCTTTTGGATCAAGGTGGACCGATATAGCCGATAAGTTGGCGACAAAGACATCAACAATGGTTCGAAATTATTATCAGAGAAATGAGGAAAAGTTTGCTTGGAATAGGCTCGTTGAAAACGCGGACAATGGCTTTAGTTTGATTCAGTCCACGGAAGTTCGAAACCTTTCTCCAGTCGCCAGCCTGCTCGTTCAATCTGCGGCCCTTAGCGATGAACCTAATGGAGACATAAATCCGAGGGAGACTGTCGATGAAAGTCGTTCGAAAAACGAGAATAATGACGAGAGAGGGCCAGCATCGACCCCGGGTGCACCAGAAACAGTTGCAATACCCGGTATTACGAGGATGACCACAGAAGTAAGCAAACTCGCCAAGGAAGAGGCCCAGAAGCCATCAATCCTCAGTCTTCTTAATATTGAGCAAACATCGGAGGTCAGGAAAATTGCAGAACAGCCCCTTCCTCAAAGGTCAAATGACCTCGCCGCTTTGCTAAATGCGCCATCGTCCCCGGCCATGCCATCATCTGTGAAGAATGATGAGGATACAAGTCTGAGAAAGCCTAATAGCATAGGCTCTCTTTTGAGATAGAGATACCATAATCAATCCACAAGGCGGTCGCAGCCAGAACCAGACTGCACACAATTCCATTTTCATCAAGAAACCCTTACCTTTTCTCTCATGCGTAGGCTCACTGAAAAAATCTTTAGTTCTTGAGATCGTAAGCACCCTATCGAGGAAACATGTCCGCAGAACGAATGGTCCCGGGATTAAGACCTTTCGTGAAAGCCATATCTTACAATTTTGGGCGCAGGTGTTTCTGTTCCTCCCCACGCATAGCACAGTCGCCCCCAGAAAAGGTGAGCGATCGTCCCTCGGTTCCTTCCACATCAAAAAAACAATCACACTTTGCAAGCCCTTTTGCCATACAACGAAACTATGAGCTCGAAAGGCTCAGAATAGTGCCATCATTGAGTACATTTTACGGAGGCAATCCAATCCACGATGATCGTTTAAACAAGTTAAATGAACTCATTAGCAAGTACGAGGAGTTACCCACCAGAACATTTGACGCCAAGGAGGTGAAATCGTTCAAATTTGTATCATTCGAAGAGTACAGAAGAATTGCCCAATCTGGCACAAGACTCAAAGTGGGCCACCACAAAGCATTATTGGCTGCATTGAATAGGTTGAAGAGCATAGAACCGGAATTGATGCCCAAGGAGGTCATGGAGGTTTTGGAAAAATACTCCTCGTCAACCCAAGAGACCAGGAAGGCGTCTGAACAGAAGGTCAAAACATTGGATGAGTTTGGTAGAGCAAATGCTGTCGGCAAAAGGAAAAGAAGTGTAGCGGAAATCTCAATGGCCAGAGGAGAGGGAGAGGTCCTAGTCAATGGCCAGTCGTTTGCCAAATACTTCCCATCGTTCAGCGATCGTGAAAAGATCTCCTATCCTTTTAAGGTTGTGGGCATGGAGAGCCAATACAATCTCTTCGTTCTTGTTCAAGGAGGTGGACTCAGTGGCCAAGCTGAAGCTGTCATGTATGGAATCGCTAAGGCCTTGGTGATTTTCAATCCGTTACTCAAACCTAGATTGAGACTTGCTGGCCTTATCACCAGAGATGCAAGAAAGGTGGAAAGGAAGAAACCGGGCAAGGTCAAGGCTAGAAAATCCCCAACGTGGGTTAAACGTTAATACATACTTGTACATACTAGAATACCAAGAACTGAGAGTGGGTCTCGAAATCAGTAATGGCTGCGTATACGTCTTATTCACAACCTTAAAGACTCGAGATACCGCAAGGTCTCCTCGATTTCTTGTTTTTCATATTTGGTCACTTTGCCCTGGAATGTGGCTCCTTTGCCTCCTCCTTTTAGATTTTTGAGGATACCCTTGACGCCTGCTTGGACCTGTTCCGCCTTTGGTCCCATCACTTTGACCATGCCACCGGCACCAGACTTGTAGTTTCCGTTCAACAAGACAATAGTGCACGCATCACTGAGGTTGACACCCGAGTCCTTTTCGGTATTTATGAGGGTCAGCAACTCTTTCTGGAAAACATTCAAGTAATCCGGGGAGCTTTCCTCGCGATAAATATACGCGACATCAGCCTTCTTATCCTTAAAGTCAGAAAACACCTGGAATGCTTTGATACTTGCTAGCTCCTTGATCAAAGAGCTCTCTCGAGAAAGTGCAAGCTTATAGCTTTTATTGAGATCTGCAACTTTCACGGGAACCTCGTCTATGCGGCAAGAGAGCTGGTTGCCCAGAACTTCTTTCA
Source organism: Metschnikowia orientalis (assembly GCA_002893665.1). Taxonomy (NCBI): domain Eukaryota; kingdom Fungi; phylum Ascomycota; class Pichiomycetes; order Serinales; family Metschnikowiaceae; genus Metschnikowia; species Metschnikowia orientalis. Next base: position 902,023 of record NXGZ01000002.1, on the reverse strand, counting down.
AAATCAGGTGGTAGGTGCTTAGCTGTTTCGAAACTCGGCCTCCACAGACAAAGTGTAGCCTAGAATTGCCCCCTCTCACGTTGACTTGATGAAGTAAAGTGATGGCCTGAATTTGGCCAGTAGAGTTTAAGTGCGTACCGCAGCAGGGATTGGTGTCAATGTCACCGATCTTGACTACTCTGATTATACCCTTGGATAAATCATAGTCTTCGGGAATATGAGAGGTGTCAATCTGTTCGCCTGAAGAGCCGGGAACAGTGACTTTTATGGGAATATTGTCAACGATAAGCTGGGAAACTTTCTGACCCACTTCTGTCACTATATTCTCACTCACTTTTTGGGGCAATTCAATGTAATTTATCATGTCCCCCATCGACCAACTCAATGTTTCCAAGCCGTACATATCAAACACTGCAGAGAGAAGGTGCTGCCCCGTATGTTGTTGCATTATATCCAATCTTCTATCCCAATCGACGTTCAATGTAACCACTGTGCCAGGATCGATGGGCTCCTCTACCACATGTACGGCAGACAATTTGTCTCTCAAGACCGCTTCCACAGGAATCACACTTGAAGAATTTGTCACAATCTTTCCAGTGTCGGAAGGCTGTCCACCGCCTTCGGGAAAGAGTATAGTGTCCTGAAATTCGATAGCGTACCGCTTTCTCTGCGATCCAGAATTCAGCTCTTTATTCTTGTTCTGCTCTTTCTTGGATGCTGCAGTTGGATCATAAGCCGTGCATGAAGCGACTGTGGTCACGATGCTCTTCAAGAAGGAGTCTTTTTGACAAGCCAATGCTCCAACAATGGTGGGTGCCGACATCTTGCAGGGGTAATAAGTTCAGTGGATTATGCTAATCCAAGTTACCAAGCGCTCCGGTTATATGCACCCCGGCGTGCTTTGCAGTAGTCGGGATCTGGTATCTGAGACAGGATGTTGTATCAACAGGGCAGATGACAAGATTCGAATTAACCCCGAAACTAATTCAAATAATCAAGGACCACGAGTCGGACTCGATCAGAAGAGCCCAGCTCTTGGAAGGTGACACGATCGAGCATGAGGATCTTATATCTTTTCACCAGAGGAATGAAGTCAAGTCACCAATGCTTGATCTTCTTCGATCAACAAAACTCTCTCTATCGCCTAAGATGCAAGGCATAGAAGGTCCACCCAAGAGCAAAGAGTTTTTAGAATCTATGCAGCTTCTCAGATTGCGAGATCAGGAAGAACAGTATCAAAAGCTCGTGAATCCTCGACCAGCTAAGAATTCGCTTTACGAACCCAAATTCGACGATGAGGACTTATCCCCGGCAAAAGTACACAAGGAGATCAAGAGCCACGTTACTACAATTTTCAATATTTTCATAAGCGTGGCTAGCGTTGTTTACGCTATTTGGTATTGGACTGCATCTTCCTGGAAGCTACGGGACGGCTACCGCGTGCTTCTCTGTCTTTTCTTTGGCATTTTGATTCTCACCGCCGAAGTGGTCGTATACATGGGTTATTTAAAGAAGATCGAGGAAGCTAAGGCCAGGGAAAGAAAGAAACCCGAGATAAAAAAAGTCATCAGAACATACTCGATGAACTAGGCACAGCGAAATCAAACAAAGGTTGGGCTGTTCTGGAACGCTCTGTCAGCTCCCAAATATATGAAGTTTTTATAGAATTTTGCCGTCATTTAGATACAGAGGCAAACGGCGGGGGCCTTGGAAGCAGCCGAAGATTGAGGTGGTGCCTGGTGATAATTTCTTTTTTTGGCCGAGCTGGGTTCATCCTTGAAAGAACGAACTCTTTCTCATAGCTCCACCTATAAATATTCAGAATAAGCTCAAGACTGTTGAATTCTGGCCACAAAGTTGACGTGAAACTTATAGTGCAGTTTGCACTACACTCCCATAGAAGAAAATCGCTTAAACGACAGTGCCCACTGGTCCGGAGTAAAAGATCGAGTGGTGTAGTCTTTTCTCCGATGTACAAGTGAGATGAAATGGTATCCTCGCTCACATCATGTTTTTGCAATGTTCCGTTTTCTATCTTGCTAGCCACAAGTCGTACCGATTGTGCCATGTCATCTCGTGCGGTGTAGGGGAAGCAGACGTTCAAAAACCGATCAGAATGATGGCTAGTTTCGGTTTCGATTTTTTTCAAACGGTCCAACATATTCTCTTGGAGTAGTGAGCGATTACCGACAACTCTGATGCGAACTCCGTAGCTATTCTCCACCAGTTTTTTGCATAACTCGTCAAGGTGGCCGATGAGCAAACTGAACAACTCATCAACTTCTTGTTGCGGACGTTTGAAGTTTTCTATAGAAAAGGCAAACACTGAGATTTCCTTGACGCCCAATCGGTAACATATTTGTAGAATCTTTAAGCTGGTTAGCAGGTGATCAAAGGGCTTTTTTTTTCAGTTTAAACGTACATTAACAAGCGTCTCAGCGCCAACAGAGTGTCCATCTTTAGATGGTAGCTGGTTCCTTTTGGCAAAGGTTCTGTTTCCATCCATTATAAAACCCACATGCTTCGGAACACTTCCAACCTTCATGACTTCGATGGCTATTCTTTCTATATATGGATACATTTTGGATTGAATGACCTGAAGAAAAAGACTGTTGGTTACACCCATCATCTAAATAACCTGAGACAGCCGGATAATTTGTTGCAATTTGCTCAAAATTTATACCCGGGCAGGCGGTTTAAGAGGTGCACAAAACACAAAACCGAAAAGTTTTTGGCGTCATGCTATCGAAAAGCAGCTCAAAAATTCGCAGCCAGTGGCGCTGTGTTGATCTCAAAATGCGGCTGAGGAACAAATTCTCTGAGCGCCAGATCAGAGCTCACACTTGTTTCATATGCGTTTCAGATCTCAGACAGATACCAATACCTTGACGCAAAATAGGATACACATTTGAACCGAATGAATATTGTTTCAAATATAAAAACCCCTAGCTTCGCATATTTTACCTAATCCCAAGAGAATTCGGGGGGTGTTTTCGACCCCGCTATATACAGTTGTATTGTTTACAATGACATCTCAGTCGCCTAAAACAGCTATAAGGCCAGATGGCCCCGCGCAAAACGGTTTTGATAATCGAACCAAAGGCAGAAAAGCCATCAGAAACTTACGACAACATATTCTAAACCTAATGTCTTCACGGAAGAATAAAGACTCATCGAATAAGGATTCGAGGAGTCGTCAATCCAAAAAGGACGACCTTATCAGAAAAAAAATCGAGCATGAGCTTTCAAAGAAGAGAAGTATGGGATCAAGAGTTATCAGGAAGGGAAAATCCATTCCAGGGACTGTTCTGTATTTGAAACCATCCGAACCTATCATCTGCAAGACTACTGCTACGGTATACGAGGCAGCCCAATTGATGTCAGCAAAGCGCGAGAATTGCATTCTAGTCGTTAATGATGCGGGTGAGTTGATTGGAATTTTCACTGCCAAGGATCTAGCATTCAGGATTGTTGGCTCTGGGTTGAATGCTAATTCAGTAACGATTGATCAGATCATGACGCCTTCACCACTTTGTGCCAATGCACATAACCCTGCCTCCGAAGCATTGACATTAATGGTTCAGAAGGGATTCAGGCACTTGCCTGTGTTGGATGACGATCTGAAAATTGTTGGCGTCTTGGATATTACCAAGTCTTACGCACAGCAAATGGAAAAGTTAGAGAGGATCAATAGCTCATCAAAAAAACTTTATGAAGCTCTTGATTCAGTTCACTCAGAGATTGGATTCTCCGACCAGCCTCGTCATGTTGTGGAATACTTCGCGGATTTGAAGACCAAGATGAACGGACCCACGTTAGAGACTGTCCTTGATCACACAACTAATCCGATCTACGCAAATATAAAGACCACGGTTTACGAGGCGACTTTGTTAATGAAGGAAAACAGAACTACTGCAGTCCTTGTCAAGGATCTCAACGAAGATGTTGCCGGGATCTTCACGTCTAAAGATGTTGTTCTCAGGGTCATAGCAGCAGGTTTGGACCCAAAAAAGTGTTCTCTCGTTCGCGTCATGACACCGCTGCCCGATGTATCATCTACATCAACATCGATTCAATCTGCGTTAAGACAAATGTTTGATGGACATTTCTTGAACTTGCCAGTTATAGATGATGAGAATGATATTGTTGGGATAGTTGATGTCTTGAAACTTACATATGCGACGCTCAACCAGATACAAAAGATAGAGCTGAGTCCAACAGACAACAAAGAGTCGGAGGAGGGGCCCGCTTGGAACAAGTTTTGGACTTCTTTGGATAATGAAGACACAGAGTCCACTCATTCGGACTCTTTACACTCGGACTCACTAAGAAAAATTCCAGAAATCACTCCAACAGAATTCCAGCAGTTTAGCATGGAAATCGATCCTTCCGATTCAATTTCTGCAGCAGGAGAAGAGAGCCTTACGTCGAAACAACCAACAATGTCCAACTTCTCGGCAACATCAACAAACACATTCATTTTCAAATTTAAATCACCAGCAATCGAAGGGCGTGTTCACAGGGTCTCTTTGAATGAAGCAGATAAGTTAGAAGATTTGCGGTCTCTAATAAATCAAAAACTCCATCCAAAAGACTACGAAGCGTTGAAGGTTCCAGACGGTGGTAATGATGAATATTCCATCAGTTACATCGATGATGAGGGCGACTTGGTATCCATTACCTCAGACTACGATTTGAAAGACTGCATCAGAGTAAATCAAGAAATGGGACACACGAAAGCGGACATATACCTTCATAATTCCCATGAATCCATCTTGATTGACAAGAAAACGGAGGTCAAACGGAAGCAAAAGGATGCTTCTCACCAAGAATGGATATCGGGGATTCCTAACAGTACTGTTATATCCGGAGCTATAGGTTTGGTATCTGTCTTTGCTGCAGTTTTAATTGCCACGAGGAAGAAGTGAAGGAATACTTCGCGTCATGAACCAGTGGCGGTCGTCAATTGATATCCAAATCGCATAGATCGTGAGAATGCTATGGATTCTGTCCGTAAATTCGATACTCGTAGCTATGTACAAAAGAGAGTCTGCCATATGGTGATTGTGCCCCTCAGGAGCGTGTGCTTCTTCTACTCTCCGGAAGCCTCTTTCTTCAATTCTGCCAACACCTTGTTTTGCTGCTCGTGGTTTCTTTCGGTATTCAAGTACACGTTAGCTTGTCCAGCGAAATCCTCGGGTCTTAAGACAATAGCATTTGGATTTCTCTCGCTAGACCATCTGTGTGCCACCTGCTTTTTTAAAGCACCATATAGATAGTCAATATCATGGCTCCTGCTTATAGTGTAGTCCTTTATATCGAAGCCCAAAGTCTGTTGAAGCAACTTCGTAAAATGAAACCTCTTCTCCAAGTCCTCTAATTTTGTTTCACCATATTCAGCAACGCTAACTGGCCTTTCGTATACTTTAGCAAAAGATTCGTTGATAGCTTGAGCAAGAATCTCATTGCTGACTGATCCCTCTAAGTCTTTAGCTTTCCTGACTGTATGTTTCCACTGGTTGATATGAAAGTCTGGCATGTCTTTAGCTTCGTCAAAAGCTTCAAATCCAGGAGCATTTTCCTTATTCAAGATGACAATTTTTGAGTTTGGGTCCACCTCATACTCATTCTGATTTTCAATGACCTCCTTGTTTTTGGCCTCACGAGACCCAAAAATGTTATTGAGAAAACTCGTGCGAGGAGTTGAGGAAAAGCTCCTAATACCTCTAGAGCTAAATACACGAGCTTGCATCATCTGAAGTAAAACCTTAAGATCTGATCACTGGCCAAATTTTCTCAGCACGAAGAGAAAAGCGGGTCACTATGCAGTACCACACATATCCGTTCCTAATAGTCTACATGGGAATTGACGGTTTCAACGATAAAAGATGGGAAAATGTTTCTTGTATTGTTATTTCGGGGTAGATTAGCAGATGCGGCGGTTATTGCGGGCCCTTAAGAAAATGCCCAAGATGAATAGAGCGGTCAACAACAAGAGCGCAGCAGACCTCTCGGAGATGAAATCTAGAAGAAATGAGGTGTGCGCTGAGCTGATAGCATCAGCGGCCATGTCTGGTATTTTGCTTCTTGGAGTAAAAACTGTGCTCAGCGATGTCGGTGTTGGCAGTGTGGAGGTAGTGCTGCTGGGACTAGAGCCGGAAGTCGTTATGGAAACATCCCCGATTTCACACCAGTCATGAACAGGAATGCAGTTAATGTACTTACACCATGAGCAAGTAGATGTGCTTTCCTGCGCAGCAGAGTAGAGATTTCGGAACAAAAGCACAAAGTATAAGATGGAAAGCACCAAACAAATGACGCGAAGAATACTCCAGACCGCGACTTTCCACAAGACCTTGTCTTTGTTTCTGTCGAAAGGATTCCAATTATTGACAAATCTCTCCCATGTGGATGCTTTCTTCTTGTAGGTGTAGATGCCGTCATTGAAGACGAAAGAAGGGTCCTGTAAAAGAACAATGGACAATAGAATGCCCATGCAAAAGCCGCCTATGTGGGAAAAGTTATCGAGCCCCGGTAGTAACCCCAAGACAAAAGATATGACAATTTCAGCTATCATGATGATGATAAATGTTTTGAAGTGTTTGGTTGCGTAAATGTTGGTATTCTTTCTGCCGCAATATAGAAACATCACGAAATTTGTTGCGATGACACCAAATAAAGAGCCCGACGCCCCGGTCGAGGCGATTCCAGAAGGCGAGAAATTTGCACCGAGCAAAAACCCCGATATCCCGCTAGCCATGTAAATGAGGCCGTACTTTATCCAGCCAATGGCTCTCTCTACGGAGATGCCCATGGATAATTGCAACATGAGATTGAAAAGAATGTGCAAGAAACCAGCATGCAAAAAAATGGGGAGTATGACCCGGTAATACTGATCAGGTGCATACTCATTGTGGACCACGGGGATGCCATTTATGCCACAAAGCTCGCTCAAATTGCAGACGTTCGTGTCCGTCGAGGTTGAATTCGGACATGGGTAGAGGATGGAGGTATCCTGGGTAAGACCCAGTAGTTTGTGCATGCATGGGACGTAACGAGCACCCATGTTGATCAAGAGGTACGTAGAAGGCCCCAACATGGGGTTGAAGTACGGTTTCGTCTGGAACGGCGACCCCGTGAGTATGCCCATTTTCGCAAGTTCGACTATGAACACAATCACCTGCGCTGTTGTGACCACGATAGTGAACCAAGGTAGCCTGGTGTAGTGGTACTTTGGCAAGCTGTTTTCCTGGATGCGTCTGTTTCTCTCGTTGCGGAGTAGCTTTCTCCGCACGCCGTCGTCCATGAAAGGCGATTTCAGCTCGGGGCCGGGCCGAGGAGGCAAAGGTTCCCCCGGCTGGGGCATTCCGCCATAGGCGTGAGTGTCGTCAAAAGGATTTGCGTCGGGCTCTCTCAGGGCATCTCTAGCGGGCGAGAGAAATGGATTCACTGGATACTCTGTCAACTCGTGTTGCTCGGCGTAAGCGGTGGAGGGCTGGTGTTGCCACGCGGGCATCGAAGTGCCTTCGTGAAGCTGCCGTGAGGGCGTATGGACTCCCACGCTGTCGGTCTCGCTGTCAATCCGGGTGTATGGAGAGCCCCTCAGAGGACTGGGTTGGATGTGGCCCACGTATTGTTGAGGGAAGTCGCTGCCGTATGGGTTGGAATAGGACGAGTCGTGGGTGCCTGCATTACGAACGAATGCATCTCTGGACATGTTATGGTCGGAGGCGGGCGGAGGGGCCTGTGGGGTTAGAAAGACCTGAGTTGGACTGTGAAAGGCGGCAGTGCCAACGCGTACAGGATTGATCGACTAGGCAATTCGATCTAAACCTGCAACGTAGCGCGCCTAAATGGCGGCAGAGCCTGGTCTTCTTATACTACGCTGCTGGCGTTGTTCAGGCGAAGCGGGCAATGCAGCGATTCTTCGGGGGTCTTGGTGGAGGCTTTCACCGGATAGTGGGCGAAAAGTCAGCTTGGTCTGGCGCGTCGGCGCAGGCGGCTCGCATAGTTAGTTCTTACTTAGAACATGCGGGGCGGCGCCAACAAACACATAGGACTGAGAGTGGTGGATTACAGCGGGTTGGAGAGTGACGGATTACAGCGGACTGAAGAGGGCAGTATGGGCTGAATGTGTATTATAAAAACTGAGCCGGGGCACATCATAGAGGCGTCGAGTTTGCAAGCTCATGACGACATTCGCACCCGCAGGCCCTTGCAAATCTCCACATTGCCAAAATCTAGCTAAACAATACCTCGTTGGACAATGGGTCGGCCTTCAACACATTCTCCCGAAGTCTGACCTTGCGGTCCAAGGCAGCGGTGGCACGAGAGCGGGCTTGGGCAGCGGCCTGTTGTTTTATTTGAGCTCTGACCACATTTGGCGAGATGTATTGCTTGTTTTCGTAAATCTTGGGGCCTCCAAAAGAGCCCTCTAAGATGGTGATTAGAGTCATGACAAAACGCGGGCCGATTTCCACCAACGACAAAGCGTCCTCGTCAAACTTGGCGAGGTCCGACTCCTTGAGCTGCTCGGTCTCGGAGATTTGGTAGTTTCTGACCCAGATTTTGTTGTCCACAATGGAGAAGGTCATGACGTGGTCGACGAAAGGCTTGGATTTCCGGGCATTTGGCGGCACGCCAAAGGTGTGGAGAAACATCTCTTTGATGAGCTCATGGTGGGCCGAGTCGGTGAAGGACTTGTCGAAACTGAGGATGGGCCTGGAGCCCTTCAAGCAGTTACCAGTGAAGTTCAACTCGTCCAACGTGTGCATGTTTTGGACCAAGAACTTCATGGTCGGGCCGTTAGGCGGCTTCGAGAGCCAGACGTAAAGATCCTGGTGTTTTCTGGCCTCGAAAAACAAGATGTTGTTGCAGTTGTAGAGTTCTGCCACCTCGTTGAGTTGCCACAAGTTTTTCTTCGAGTCGAACTTGGGCTCTTTCCTGGCATGGGGCATCAATTGCGTCAAATCGTTTATCAAGTGACGGTGTCTGTATGTCACGCCTCGGGACGATATCATCAATACCCGCTGGCGATTTATGTGCTTGGTTTTTTCCGATGTGTCCTTGGACGACTTTGACTGTAACGCCTTGTATATAGCAGACATGGTGCTGGCGGGGATGCTCTGTGTGGTGTTGCTAGATGTAGCTTGAAGGCCTCTTTTTCTTTTTTCCCTCAGTGCTGCAGAGATGAGGTTGGGTATATAACGAAACCGGAATCTGGGCCGCTGTCGTACTAGACAGTGGCTTTTTTGCTGAGGAATAAAAACGAGATATAAAATCGAATCAATGCAGACAGCCAGTCTGCTCTTTATTCTTTCTTACGTGGCTGTCTTAAATTTACGCTTTTTCGCCGAACATGACTTTTTGCGGCTGATTCCATAGAAACTCTACTAGCGCGCCCGCCCAGCAGGCTCTATCTCCTACTCTCTATAGCGCGAATGGGTTGAATTCCAAGAGCCCGTATGAACAAGCAACTTTAAAAATGGGGGACAGGTAGGACCAACTTCAAAAACCAGCGAAGGTAGGTTCCACTCCGGAAAGTGGAATTGGCCCCCGGAAACTCCCGTTTGTTCCGCCCATTGTGATTCCAACATCAGGCCTACGGCAGTTTGGTTATGCGAAGGTGCAGTGGTGCGGACACCTGTTCGCCAGGACGCCATGGCGGCACATGAAGAGAATATTTCCTTTATTTCATATATATATATAAGTCGTGGATGCGGAGGCCTTACTTCTTGTCCTCAAACTTGGCCAAAAAGTCCTTGACGAAAGTGTCCTCTTCTGGAGAGGCGGCGTCAATGGGTGGGTGGGTTGGCTTTGGAGGACCCCAAGGTTTTGGGACGGCGACAAACACGACGGCTCCCAAGGTGGCCATGGCCAAGACGTGAGGTTGAACTGATCTTCCGAAAATGTTGTAAGCGGCACCCATTGTGGTAATAAGGATTGAGTTGTTCAGGCAAGTTTTTTTGTTCGGAGAGCGGTCAAGGGCCGCGGATCCTATTGGATGCATGACTGTGCAGGTCGTTTGGACCGCTCCGGGGTGCAGTGAGCAACACCCCAACTACTGAGTTGGCCTGCCCTGGTCTACGAACCCATAACCGCCGCCGCTTTTTATGTACTGAATTGCATTAGCGCAGCGCAATTCGGGGCTGGGAAAGCTCCTCGGCTTTTCATCCAAAAAAAGTCCCATAACATTAAAAGCCTCTAAACCTCCTGAAAGCCTCTGAAACTTCTGAAGACCTTTAAAACTCTAGGCCTTCAAGTGCCTTGGATCCTCTCACACCCCTTCAAACCCACAACCTCTAACAATCCAGTGCGAACAATACCAAGTATTTTCTCACGGCCTCATACACTCACTGCGCGAGTTTTTCTGAGTCGTCTGGTTCCTCAACCATCCTGCTCATTTAGAACACGGACCACTTTCTGATCTCTGTATAGAGTCGACTCATAGTGTCTTGGTCTCCGTTGTATGTCTTGCGATTTCGGTGTAGAGCGCCTATTCACCGGCGGCCAAGATACCTTCCCTTGAAACTGTAGCCCGTGGCTTCGACTCATGTATTTGCAGACTGGTGCTTGAGTCGCGGTTTCCTACCCGTTTCCTACCCGTAAGCCTTATGTGCATGATTCTGCTCACCACTTCTCCCAGTTTCCCCCAGAAGCACCTACTGAGCACGCTCATCTCTGCACAGTCTTTACTCCACTCGAGTTCCCGCTATAAAATTCTGAGTCTTCTTTTCCATATTAGTGTGCTGCTCAGATCTGGGCCCTCGCTTTTCAGCTGCCTCCAACCACCACCATCCCGATGAAGGCAGCGCTTCAGTCGAGCTATGTTCAGACACTAGCCGCCAGGCTAGAAACTCACCTCCCGTATCGAACGGGCGAGACCAAGGCGGAGATTGAACTCAACTACCACTTCGTGGCTACCGCTAGTCTTTTAATTAAGAGCTGCAGAATGCTGAACAGCAGCGGCTCTACGAGCTACGTCAGCGAGATCATAGAAGTCTTTGTCTCTATTCTCAGAAAGATCAACCTAGACGGCTCAGGTCGGCTTGTGGAACGCGATGAAAACAGCTTGCTTTCCACTTTCATTTTAAGCAGGCTTCTTGCCACCATATTGTCCACGCAAGCAAAGCAGGAACCTCAAGACGAACTTCTGGCCCAAGTCCCTGACCACGAGATTGGCTTCAATTTGGAGTTCGTCAACGGAGATGATTTTTTTGACGTCCATATCGCCTCTCTCTCGTTGAACGTCAGTGATGTCTTAGAGGCCCTCTTCACCATTATATCCCCTAAGTTGAATCGTCTGATGTATTCACGGCTCCGGCGGAAAGATTCCTCCTTCATGGATTGTGACTTTAGCATTGCGTCGACCTCGGCGCTTTCAGATCCCGACATCTTGTCTTACATAACTGACATCGACCTGAATCTTTTTGTGGTTATACGCTTCATCGCAGCATCCAACCCCGAAGATTACTTCCATTTCGTCAAACAAAACTTGCTCTCTTGGTCAGGAAGAGGTGAGGTGATACCTATAAAGTCTCTCCAAAAATATTCCAGCCTGTTGCTATTTGCTTCCTCCACACCGGAAAATGCTGAGGAATATTTACGATTAATCTACAAGGCAATTCCATACATTAACTCTACTTCGTGGACCCAGATTTTTCTATTTTACAAGTGCCTCAATCTAGAATATCAATTCACCAACAGACCCGACTTCTACGCTAAGATGGTCTACCCTGGAAGCCCCGTGGAGAGTCAGTGCAAACTCCTTTTCGATTTCGTGTCGACGGCGTATGAGAACAATGCTATTGAAATAGTTTCGTTATACTCCTGGTATCTCATGTCTTGTCCATCCGACTTTGATGAGGTCCTACAGAACTCGGCTAAGTTCAAGCTGGTTTTCAACCGAAGAATAAAATTTTTGAACTCATTGATGAAAGAATCTCAGAATGGTCACACCTTGCACTCCTTCGAAGCGCTCAGCAATATCTTTTTACTCGGGTCGCTATTGAAGGAAAATACAGCCGGCCTAAGACAATTCACGACTCGTTACATTGGTGAGACCCTACAAAACTTTTCGAAGCTTTTATCCTCGCACCCAGATCTTGTTTCATCCTCACGCAGCATTTCCAGAGATATGTCAATAGCCTCCATGATCATCAGTTCACCCTCTCGCTTGAAATTCTTCGAGGCTCTCCATGAGGTGGCTAGTAACTTAAAACAAGTCTTCGAACTGTCATCCAAAACTACTGCATTACTCGACTTGCTCGAAACCATGAAAAAATTATCCGAAATCAAAGAAGTCCGTGGATTATCTGAAATGATTATGAAAAAGATCAACACGCCTTTGCGGATTATTCTACTTGAAAGTACACTGATCTTGTCTCGTGGAAAAGACGGGCTTTATGGCTGCATCATTGGTCGATTCAGTGAAATTGAATTCAATGAATATGAAAATGACCGTTTCTTTGATATTGACTCAAAAGAAACTCAACTTATTCAAGAGGTTCACAATTCCATTTTGGAATTGTATATTGCATATCCATCTTTCTATGTTGAGAGTTACAATAATATAAGTCTCGACATGAAAATCTCGGAAGCTGAAGATATGATAATTGATGCTTACAAGCCCATCGAGGTGGCACTTCGCTCTAAGGGAACTTTGGGCATAAAACTCTTCGAAACAGGTTACACCCTCACAACTAAATTCTTGAGCATGTGCACGAATCGTGATTTATCAAGAGCATTTCAATGCACTTGTATGCTATTTTGTCATGAATTCATCTATGTCACTTGTGATGTTTTAATCTGTCTAAGCGACCTGCATTTTAAAAGATATTTCATTCTGCTCAACAATTTTACTCACAAAAGACTCAAGGTACTTCCGTATATGAGCGGCAACAAAATCTATCAGGATCCGATACTGCATTATGCCTGCCAAAGAGTCTGTGATTCTGTGGATAAACTTTTGGTTTTACTGTTGTGTACTTACAAAGCTCATTACTTGAGTTTGGCCAAGTCATTTATGAGACGCCATATTCTAGAGAAAGATTGCGGGTTTCACTGCCCTGACTGTTTTGTCCTGACTCTTATCGGTACCTTTGATTCTATCTTTGATGACGATTCTGTATTTACCGGATTTGTCTCTCTTCATAAACGCTTCAAAACATTTCTTGCAAGCGCGGAACCGACGCCAGGGTTACGCCTGGCATGGCTCTTGATCTACAAGAGATGGTGTAATATGGTCGAGAGCGAGGAGAAGATGAGTGAGGAGAGCTTTTCGTTCAAGACTTTTACCGAGTTTTTGGTTTGCATATCTGGTATATTTATCGCACCTAATACGTTACTAGAAGGGAAAAAAAAAGGAGATGGATCAATCAATGATTCAATCATAGATTTTTTCGATAAAGCTATCGACTTGCTACATTCGAGTCAACTCTTCATAAGAGTGGTGGTACGAGACGCTCTTTCTTCTGAGGCGAATGGCGAAGTCTACATCAGGACTACATATAAACTCATTACCAAGGCTGTGAAATACAACCAAGCAAGAAATGTGTCAACAGAGGCAGTCTTGTTCATGGAGGAAGCCATACTGATCATGACATCTATGATTTTGTCATCCACAAAGGAGTCCTTCATTATGACTGCTCTGTTCCCAGGTGCGAGTGAAAACCTTTTTCATTACGTCAAGCACGTCCCAAGTCTTGCTGATAGAATAAAGCTAAAATTGAGATTATGCAAATTGATGTCCGCGGTGTCTTCCGAAAGAGAGCATCTTGGATTTTCTTCGGCCCATAAATTGAGAAACGTTTACGCTAGCACGGCAGCTAGCTGGCTAAGTTCTGCGGTAGCTTTAGAGAATCTTGGCCAGTCTCAAACTAGTGACATCAAGTCATCAGATAATGAATATTTGGAACTAGAATTGGCAGCAGAGTGCTCGAAATCTTTAGAATTACTGCTTCAGTCTCTTATCCTAACGGTTCCCGAAGGCACCAAGGAAGACAATTACATTCAGGCCAAAGAGCATGTGTTTTCTGAATACTTTACACTCTTTTATCAAATTCTCGAAAATTTCAACTCTGAAAACCCTTCGCCCATGATGAAACGATCAAAGTTCAAGACGCAAGCTATCATAGAAAACATTTTAAAGGCGATTTCTAATATTCTTAAAGCCAACAGTGAGGTTGGAATGCAATTTGCCCTTCCGCTAGGGTACCACGGAAACTTCAAAATGAGATCCATTTTCTTGGAGATTTTCGCGGCCACATTATCTGCTGGTGAATCTAGTCTAGCGAAAGTCGAGTTTCCGGACCTGGTTGTAAATCGTTTATCGGATGTTTACCCCATTTACGGTGCAGCTGCATCCGCAGCTTCGCCTGCGGAGCATAACTTGTTGGCGACATCTCTTCATGGTTTGTTTGGCTTCACCATGAAATTAGACCGCTTATTCGTTACCTTACTAGAATCCGAGATCGAAAGTGTGACACGTCCTTCTGATATTTTTCGGAGCAATTCGACTTTGACGAGGTTGATGTCTATCTTTGCGAAGGAGTATGGTTTGCCTTATCTCACAGTTATTGTGAAGCCTTTCATTGAGGACATTATCGATCGAAACATTATTTTCGAGGTCGAAAGGTCTGATAGTGAAGATGATAGTAAAATATTCATCGAATGTCTTCAAAGGTTGGTGGATTCTATTGTGGGCTCAATTTCTTGGGTACCTGACACATTCAAATTTATTTGCTCGGAGATCTTTAAGTGCATACAGCAGAAGTTTGAAAATGCTTCACTTATCGCAGTTGGGTCTTTCTTGTTTCTTCGTTTTTTTTGTCCTGCTATAGTCAGTCCCGAGTCATTCTTCGATCTCACATCGTTCGACCCAAAAGTCAAGAGATCTCTTATTCAATTGGTGAAAGTTATTCAATATATGGCGAACGGGTCCATCTGCAATTTGAAATGGCCTTCCCTTATGAAATACTCAGAGGAAATGGAGCAGATGAATTCGAAAATCTTTGATTTCATGAAAACGGTCGCATTGGACAAAATGGATGACTCTTACCCATTCCATAGGTTGACCGTCAAGCCGATCACAAGCTTAAGGTATATTCACAAATTCTTTTACACTTATTTCATCTTGATCAGACATAACTTTGTTGTGGGAAGTGCTTATAAGTTGCGACCAGATTCAGAATCAAGAATACACTTGTGGCAACAACTTGATGAAGTTCTTTGTGAACTAGGACATCCGAAATTATACATTTCCTTGCAAGGAACAAAATCAGCCGATCCACAACTCAACATTGGTAACTCTCAGTTTGCAGAGTTTATGGCTAAAATGTCAGCAAAGAACATAGAACTATCTGTTGAAACGCCCGCTATCCAGAGCAGAGTCTTTCATGATGGTACACCCACTTTGGTTGTGAATTTGAGATGTATCAGAGATTTCGGTTATGATATGAACACCTTTGTTTATCTACTCCTAGAGAGTGCAAGTCAAATTTGGGATAAGAAGTACTATTGCGTGTTTGATTTCACTCAGTTCTTTTACATGGGAATTATCGGAAACAATTTTGTGAGTCTTTTAAAGAATTATGCACCGTCTGATTTTTTTAAGAACCTATCGAGATCATACTTTTACAACTTGCCTCGCCGGGAAAACATATTGCAGATTGAATCTTTGGCTGCGGTTGAGGGAGCCAAATATCAAGCATATATTTACTCCGAGCAGGACAGCTTGGAAGTGATCAACTCTTTGTGTCTCGACGAGGCCATGTCGATGCAGCAA
Organism: Metschnikowia orientalis; assembly: GCA_002893665.1. Taxonomy (NCBI): domain Eukaryota; kingdom Fungi; phylum Ascomycota; class Pichiomycetes; order Serinales; family Metschnikowiaceae; genus Metschnikowia; species Metschnikowia orientalis. The sequence goes on along the minus strand of NXGZ01000002.1, from coordinate 886,239 downwards.
GACGTCAGATTTGTATGTGAATCATGTCGCTTGTACAACGACGAGACCCAAGAATTCGAAGAAGTTATGATCAAGCTAGGGCGTCATTGGTTACAAATCTGGTTCAAAAGATTCGATTATACTGCAGAGCGCGTTGTCTCAACTACAGTTGCTCCCGTTGAAACGCATTCACTAGACGATTTAGTCAAATGCGAGATTTCTCATAAAAGTGGAGAACCTAATGAGTTCACCTTCTTTCTCAACCGCTTCAATTATCAAGTTACCCTTATTACTCCCCGGAGACAAGAGATCTTGAGATTTCTCTATTTCGCCAAGCTCAGATCGTCGAAACAATCGAAGAATGTCAAATCGTCGTCTGAAAATTTCGGAATTAACAAGCTGCGCAGGTTCGCCTCTATATCTAATTTGATGTTCCATGGTTTGCTCATCAAAAATGATGAGTTGAGATTAGCTTCATCTAAACTTGTTACATCGTTCTTTTCTTACTTCGATATCCAGGATCATCCGAGCGGCTCTATTATCATTCAACTAGCCTTTCCTGATAATACTATGGACTATGTCACACAAGTCTCTATCAGGCTATCCGAGAGTTTTCCCCAGTACACATATGTTTTTGTGAAAGCGTTTTTCGAAAATTTTGAGAAACTCCCCTCTGATTTGAAAATAGCCGGACTCGCATACCTATCCCCCTGGCTTGATAACTTTAGCAGAAAGTTATTTAGAGAAAAAGAGGGCATAACGAAGCTAGCTTATATTGTGAGGCAACTTGCCAAGACAACCATCACACATAAAGAACATGTGACATATATCAGGGATAAATTATGGAAAAAATTGTTTGGTGATAAACGCATTACATCAGCACTAGTCGATGAAATAGTGGCCTTAGCAATGGAAAATATCTCGCAGCCTGAAATTTGGGATGCCATTATCTCAATTCTCTGTCCTTGCATCGAGCTTTGTGGCGAGCTCGTCTTCAGGTTGAACGACTGTATCTTGAAGACAAAGGCTAACGAGTCCGAGATTGCTATTCAAAGCAAACAACTTGAGATAAAGGTACTTGTTAAGATCTGTGCCTCCATCTTTTTCAACTCCTATACCTTTGCGTCACAGTACTTATCTGAGATCTTTCTTTTCTGCACGCTTTTTATCGCGGGACCAAGTCTTAACATTGGACCGGAGCTTCAAAGACTAATCCTTAATACTATCCAGTCCTTTGTTTTGAAGCCTGGTGCAACCGTTGATCAGTTGAATTCGATTAATGAAACACTAAAGTATTTCAGTGGCCAAAGAGCCAAAATGTTGTTTGGGCTCACAGTGAAAGAGGCCCATATAACGAAAGATGCCAGCCAAACCTTTGACAAAGTTTATTCTTTCGAGCATCTATTCGATCATTTAGAAGCTTTTATTGAACAAGTCGGTAGCTCTGATGATAAGAGACGCTGGATGGCGCGGTGGTCCTCCCTCTCGAAAGATGTTGCGTCAGGAAATTCATATTTTAGGGACAGAGCTATATCTGTTGTTTCCACGCTAGCGCGATCAGGTATTAGTGATACAACAGGGGGCAAGATTTTAGGTTTCATGTTGAGAAGATTGTCAGAAGACAGTGACTACTTGCAGGAAAACTCCGTCGGGTTTTACAGGCTTGAGAGAGGGTTTGTGAAAGACTCTGTTCATCTGCCTTTTATCGTGTGGTTGGTACTCAGCAGTCTTTTAATGGACTTGCTGTTCAATTACGAATGGATGGCTACATACTTGGCACGCACACTTTCCCGATTGTTGTTGGATGAAACTTTTCTCAACAAAACTTTTGAGGCTAAGAAACTGATGTTTAAAGTCTTTCACCCAATAGAGCTAATGGCTGGTATAGAAACTACGCCACAAAACTTCGAGTTTAACTTCTTGTTTTTCATGTCCAGGGGATTGTTGTTACCGCATCAAAAACACATCTGCATCAGCAACCTTGAACTGGTGTTGCAATCGAGATTAACACAAATGGTATCTGATGGTGATTCGGAAGACTATACTGACTCCTTCTTATTGATGTATTATTTGTCTGTACCAAATTCTACATTTGTGGCGTTTTTGAATCAGCCTGATTTCAAAAATGTGGATTTGACACCAATTGGAAAGGATATGGCACCAAAGCAACTACTCGAACGTTTGGTCGCCGGATGCTACAAAGTGCGTGCCACATTCGTAATGGCTGCGCACCTCTTTGCCATAAATTGTGACCAAATTTACAAATGGAGATTTATCACTCTATTCAACCATATCAACCTGATACTGAAGGATTTGTCTGCGATGGTTTTTCATATAATTGAGAACTCCTATAAATCGGCACTCGTTGGACATGTGTCAATAGCTGCAGCCGGTGATATGTCAAGGATCATGGTAGAGTTCATTGAGAATGAAAGCTACTCAGTGGAACGAGAAAAGGCCGAAATAACGCTCCTTTTCTCCAAAAATTCATTACCAGATCTTGCCAACTCTACTATCGTTAGCCTTAAGCCCGAAAGCAGTCCACATGTTGAGAAAAAAGATGTTGAAATGTGCATTGCCGTTGCTCAAGAATTGGTGAAAAATGTTGAGACTGGTCTCAAGTTGGAACAATTTTGAAATTGATCTCTTCCAATCAAGCTCGACACTTGAACACAATAAAAAGTCGCGAGTTGTTCGTTTAAGCCACTAATGAGATATCCAAATATCATGCACTTTACCTCTCGAAAGCGTTTTGATGGCTTCGAAATAGTGCCATTGTAGCCTGGGCGTCTTCGACAGAGGAATGCAGCCCCCCTTGTATGTCGTAATCTAGAATCCTCTTGCAAAGCATTTTTAATCCAGGAGTCTTATTTCCAGCATGTTCTCTAAATTCACGCAATTTAGCCGTGTCTCTGGAAAGATCCTTTGGGTGGGATAGACCAAGACAACGAAGATCGTTTTGAACCGCGTGCCCTACAAGAATTCGGTCTTTTAATAAGTTCTTCACTTCTGATTGAGCCGCTTTGAATGTGATGGCATCTTTCATGTGCCTTGGTGAAATCCCAGACACCCAAGTTCTCCAGTTAGTAACTCTCTCTTCTGGTCTTACATACCTGTCTAGCAAGACCACTCCATAATAGTTTACGATAGAAACCCGGGCGAGAGCAGACTCCTCATCTCGGCCCACTCCCACAAATTCACAATCCATGGAGAGATACTTTCCCGGGGTCTTTTTTCTGACATCATTGAAGGACTGAATCTTGATTTCGCTTTTCTTATCAATAGCAAATTGCTTTTTGGTGTCATTTGTCCACAAGGCGTATTCCAAAGGTGTCAAGAGCCTTGCATTTGTAGCTGAGGTTTTGGATGCCGTATGCTTTGGTTCATGGGCGATTCTTTCGACTTTTGTGGCCTTAACCGAACCTCGCTTGGTGACTTTATTGGGTCGTCCTTTCTTCTCTGATTTCACCTTGCTCTGGAGTTTGGAATTGAGAGCCTGCCAGTTCAGGGAAAGGGACATCGCAAATGGTGCAAGCCTGTGCTTGATGCATGTGCGTACGCGCTTTTTATCTAGATTGATTACAGAATTTAATTCTTAGTCTTCGCTGACTTTAATGAAAGAATAGATTGTTGTGTGAAATAAGATAAAGAGTAGAAAATTAACTAAGCTACTATTGGACAACGTACCAAAATTTGCCCTTCAGGAACAAAGTAGCCTTCACATTTTTCTCCTATAAGGTCACTGAGAACATGAATATAGAAAATACTAATGGATTTGAAGAGCTGTATGACCGAGTATCATTTTAAGCACAACATGGATATTTCTGACGTTAATTTCCTAGTAAGTGTCAAACAGCATTGATTTCCATTCCCATCCTGGGTTACTGGAATCCCCAATTTTAATTTCGACATAAGCTTTCAAACAACTTGTTCTCATTTGTTGGATTCGACCGAGATCACTGACTGTTTGACAACTTGAATACTTGAATGGCCCAATTGATTTTCTTTATAATCTCCTCGCATTCTGCCACTGTTTCAGCTTCGAGGTCGTACTTTTTTTTGATGAAATTCTCCTTCCCACCCTGATCGTTTTCTTTTTCTATCACTATCTTGAAATGTGTCGGGTTCTTGCTTTCCAGATAGCGTTTGAGCTTTGTGATGCGTGAGATGTGAAAAGAACTAGTTTTCAACAAAGTGTCGTTATAATACTTTGAGTAATTATAATGATGCAAATAATGGTGATGGTGGTGATGACTTCCGACGTTGCTGGACCCAAGCGATGGGCCTTCATTAGGATACTTCTTCCAATTAGCATCATCGGTAGGAGCAATATGAATATAATCTCCGTCTAATATTAGTGACTTCTCGATGCGATTGATCAAAGGCGATTTCTTCCGGTAAACTTTCCACTTGAAATATATGGTGTTTAGATTCATCGGCAACAATTGATTCGAGTCGGTCATGAACTCCTCTATCGATGTTTTAGGTTGGGATTGCCTCTCTATTGTTTCTTTTGGTCGGCTATTAGCTTGTGGGTTGAGGTTCTGGGAGTCGTGTGTTATTTTGACTTCTTCGGCTGAAGGATTGCTTGCCTTCGTGTCAAGCACACCAGCCTTTGGCGTAATACCGCCGAGGGATAATGTAGGCGATCCTGGTGTTATTCCGGTCTCAAAAACTTCATTTTTACCCTTTGGATCTAGCATTGATCGCACTGAAATTCTTTGATCCAACATCATGTAGAACTCAGTACTTTGAATGTTGGAAAGCTTTTCGGAGTTGTCTAGTATTTGTCTTGTCCGCTCCGTGGTATCACTTGCGATGTGCCACTTGTCTTCAAATCCCATTTGGTCGGTCTGCGACATTACTGCCAACCGATATCTAGACATGTCAACCTGATATTGCCGGCAGATCAAGTCTAATAATCCGCCAACTTGCATCGATGACGCAACAAAATAACTCATGGGTTTTGAGGATGATGAATTGGGTATATTGTTCACCCTTACCTCGATGCTATTTCCGGTCGGGTCCCATATTTCGTGGGAAGATGGAGTCGTCTGGCTTCCCTCGCCCGTATTCCTTTGATCCATTTTCTTTTCAAAGTGTTCTAGATTCTGCTTGAATTCTAACGGAAGTGGAGATTGTTTTTCATGCAAGGATACTTCTTTTTGATCTTTCGCTCTGCAAAGAGCTAAATACTTTGGTGAGTTGTATGATGACAACAAGCGAGACCGATCTAAAACACCAAAATTAGAGTCATAGAGGTCACCGTCCTCATCGATAAGTTCCATTCTCCACTTATTGGGATCGAGCAATCCGGAATCTTCTTTAATGCCAGCATTTTCTTCAGATTCCATAAGACGCAAGAGACAAAACCCGATGCAATCGAATATGGAGACGTTCGTCGCAATCTCCAAGTTTTGTAGTATCGGTTTTGTTTTGGGAGGCACGAACAAATCAATTTTTGCATGCTTAACCTCAGAGGTCTTGGATTCCACAAATAGGAAATAATTCAACGGATTGATACTCGAAGACTTATATCTTGAGTGAATCATATCACTCAACTTCGACTTAGACGTAGATGGCTGAGAGATGGAGTCATAATTTTTAGGGAATACGATCGACTCCTTCTTCCTGAGAATCGGAGTGAGTTTAGTGAAACCCGCTTTGCTGATACTCCCGGAGGATATCGGCAAGCTCGCATCTTTGCTCGTCGAGCTCTTCCCCTTCCCAATCTTCAGTTTTAGCTTCATATCAGGGTCCCTTTCTAATACGTATGTATCCGGGACAGGATAATCATACATCAAATTGACACTGGAGCCCACAATCGAGTCAGCTTCGATATCCGTGAATGCCGAGTCTACCGAATTGGAATTACCGCCATCGTTTTCGATCTCCCTGTCATCGTCATACCCTATTGTCAGCGCACCGCTAAGTAGTTCGCTAGACTCGTTTAGCGAATCGATGTCCTCGGCGTCGGTGCTTGGGGCTGATTCCTCGAGGACTTTAGCGGAATCCTCGGGAATAGATCCTAGGGAGGAGCCACTTCCGGAGTCACTCTCGTACTGCAATGACTTTTCGTGCCTTGTAAATAGCTTGGTGATTGGATTTTTGAAGTCCTTCAGCTTTTTTGTGTCCGCCGCTTCACCCTCGTCCATCTCGATACACTCAACAGGTATTGACATGATTGGAAAGCTGGATGAGACATCGCTGATCTCAAGATTTTGGCCCTCATCCCTGCTCTTCTTTTTGGGCGCTTGCCTCGAACGGCGCCGAGAGTGGTACCCGCGATCCGTGATCCGTGACGATTGCCTCTTGTGAGCGCCAGGCGAGGGGTCTAGATTCGAGGATGTCTCGAGCGGCTGGGGTAAGTCAAAGGGTATCGGAGGCGACTCCGAGCAGAATTCACGGAGGCCAAAATCCTTTGACTCCTCGTGCGGAAGCCCCATCCTCAAGGGCTTAATAATTCTCAGAATGGAGTCGCTTTCGCCGTCAGACGACGCCAAGGCGAACACTCTTTGCTGCGCCCTTAGATGGGCAGCTTGAAGGGGGAAAGCCATACCCGTTGACTAGCTTCCGGTCCGCGTGAGGTCCTGGCTGGGGTTGAGGAGAAATTATACCCTGCTGCGAGGGCTGTTCTAGAAGAACGCGCGCGTCTGGTTGTTCGAAAGCGGCACCACTGACTGAACCGAGACCCGCAAATCTGAACTATGGGTTGGCAACTTCTCTTGGACCAGGCTCGACTACTGTAACCTCGCCTTCTTCTCGCTACTTTAATGTCGCCAAAAAAAAATTGTGTGTTGAAGTTGAGGAGTTGAGATTTGTCTCGCTGGTGCAATTGGCAGTTGTCAGAATTCTTGGTAAAATGCATGCAGTTTGCTTTATCGAGGCTCACCATCCACATCTTTGCTCTGCTTTCAAGAGTTCTTACAATAACAAAAAAAAAACTAGCTTTATACACAAGATACAGCTTTGACGATAGGACATGATCGCCACAAAGATTTTATAATCCTGCTCAACACTCATATAAAATAAAAGTGACTGTGTACCTCTGACTTGCAGTAATAGGGCCTTGGCCAATACCAAGACGCATCTTGAAAAATAGAGCACGATATTCAAGAAAAGCTAATCATCCCACAATTGTCAAGTGATAAGAAAAGCTATCCAATTCTGAATTAGGTGCCGCCATTAGAATCGGTATTTTTGGTAGTTGTATTTAATCTCGCCGCCTGGATTGCCAACCACGGTACCTCCTTGTACTTTATATAGCAACACACTTCCACCTGAATCGAGCATGTTCGGACAACTGTACCAGATCACCATCACACCGGATTTTCAGCACAGTCAGCGATCAATTCACATCCTCACCCCTCTGTCATAGAAAAAATCGAAAGATAGTCCTTATTTGTTATATTCTTCTCTTCTTCGCCAGTTCAGTTCGCTGCCAATTTAATTGCTATCTGCCAACCACAGACTGCTACCTAGCTGAACGTTCAATCATTCCCTCGATTATAGATTCATGAAAGACTTACCCATTCTTGCTCAATAGAAAATGAATTCCAGAGATGCTCCCGAAGATTCCAGCTTGGGCAGCTTGAGTGATGAAATTGGCCACATTTACCGAACCTACCAGAGGAAGTCGCAGTACAACGCACCAGATGACTCGTCGATAAACCACAAGTCGGATTCTCCAAACTTTGTTGATATTAACGGAGTAGATGATTCACATCAGGGACACTCCATATTGCGGTCAGCGTTCGATGAAGGTCAGTCTGGCCGAGCAACCCCAGGTTCTTCTTCCTCCTTCGACTTTACTGATCACTATGGTGCCACCAATTCTTCTTTGAACGTATTGCTCGACTCTGCCTCAGACATAAACGGTGGCTCCGCACAAAAAGCTTTGTCGAATACAGAGCCTGATGAAGATCTCCAAAACAGGACACCCTATAGGGAACATGACTCGCAAAAGGCCAATAAAGATGCTTCCAATATCGAAGAAGATTGGGTTCAAAAGGGGGCTGCTGAATCTCAAGTAGACGGTGCTGATGGGGAAATCATGATCCGCAGAACCGTCAATGACTTCGAATTTGGTAAAGACTTAGGAGAAGGGTCTTATTCAACAGTGGTTTTGGCAACAGACAAACAAACTTCACGTAAATATGCTGTGAAGGTTTTGGATAAGCGGCACATCATAAAGGAGAAGAAAGTCAAATATGTGAATATCGAGAAGCATGCCCTCAACCGGTTGAGTAAAGAAAATGGCATTATATCCTTATTCTATACGTTTCAGGACAAAAACTCATTGTACTTTGTTCTTGACTATGCTTCTAACGGAGAGTTATTGGGACTTGTCAAGCAATATGGAACCTTAAACGAAGACTGCACCAGGTACCTAGGTGCTCAAATTCTTGATGCAATTAACAACATGCATAAAAATGGTATAATTCATCGAGACATTAAACCTGAAAACATACTACTTGATGATAAATTCCGAATCAAGATCACGGATTTCGGCACCGCTAAAATGCTAGAAAGAAAGAAAAATGACAGCACTGGAGAAGAGGAGAATTATCCTCTCGATGTCCGTGCGAAATCATTTGTTGGCACGGCAGAGTATGTGTCCCCTGAACTCTTAGAAAATAAGTATTGTGGGAAACCTGGTGACATTTGGGCTTTTGGCTGCATCTTATATCAAATGATCGCAGGGAGGCCACCCTTCAAAGCTGCGAATGAGTATCTCACTTTCCAGAAGATCACAAAGCTTCAATATGCTTTCAGTGCAGGGTTTCCTTCTATATTGAGAGATCTTTTGAAACAGATTCTTGTGTTGCAACCCTCTAGAAGAGCATCAATTGATGAGATCAAACAACACATTTTTTTCGAGGATCTTGATTTCGATGATGTTGATGAAATTTGGAACCGAGCCATTCCAGAATTGGGGCCTTATAAAATGACAGCAAAGTCCATGATGAAGGTGCCTGCTAAAAACAGCCAAGCCAATGCAAGCAAGAGGCCAAGTAAGTCATCTGCCACAAAGAGCAAAATTACAGACAAGGAATCAGGGCAGGCCTCAAAGCAGGGTCTGGTTCCAAAGAAAGTTAACGCTGCTAGCGTGGCAGCTTACGTTTTGAACAAGGATGATGATGGAGCTGATTCAAAGGCAGCTTCACGGCCAGATACGAAAATCAACAAGCATAAGCCAACACCGGTGTCAAACGCACCGGCGCACAAGGCTCGTCCCTCGCCGGAATATATTCCTGGCACAAATATATTACGACCGCAGATAAACTCGATGCCATCCTACACGAAGGCTTCTATTAACAGCTCAAACTCGAGTGAGAAAGAGTCGATTAAAAGAAAGGCACTGAAGGTGAAGGAAGTGCCGCCCCCAACTGCTGTTGAGGCAGCATGGAAACAATATTTGAGCGCATCGGAGAGAATTATTAATGTGGGTCTGGCAATTGTGAAGAAGCAATCTACAGAGTCATTTGAGCGCAAATATAAAGGGCTAGTTCATGATGCTCCCTTGGGCATTGCCAGCAGAAATTCACGGAAAGGTTCCCGCTCAATGATGTCGCAGGTTGTTCAAGGAAGTAAGATCAAAGATTGGCATGATTCCAACTCAAAGAACGACTCTTTTGACGAGGCCGCCGCTATAAAGACTTTCTACGAAGACAATACAAAAGACACGGATCTGACACCCGATTCCGAGGAAAAAAGCTCAGTGGCTAGCAGCTCGGCTAAGTTAGGTAAGTCCCTATTCAAAAAGCTACTTCCTAACACAGAAAAGAAAACCGAAGCAGCTCCAAGTTCCCCAACCAATTCTACATCGCACGCGACGGAGGATATGGGGACTGCCTTGCTCGAAAAAGCACGCACTTATACTGTCCTAGTCACCACGTTCGGGAGAGTAATTTTATTCTTGAGAGATGACCAAAAGGCCAATTACAAAATGGTGTGTGAAATTCAACTCAAATATCCATTCATACATTTCAAAGAGGTGGCACCAGGAAATTCAAGTAAGTTCGGGAAGATGATTCCTGTTACTGGAATATTTGCCATTGTTGCATTACAAAGTACCTTTGTCTTTGAAACAGAGAAATACGAAGTCAACTCTTGGACAGACTCCTTAGCCAAGGCACAATTGAGTCAGATAGATCGGGAGAAGGAAAGTGAAAGACTTCAAGAACTCAAGTCGACCCCCATTTCCTCTCCTGTGCCCCTTAGTTCACCTGCTTTTAACACGCCAGGTTCTAATTCAAGTCTGAAAAGCGACATTACATTACCAGTCTCTGAAAAGGTGCAAAGGGTTGACGTGAAGAAAACAAACGAGCGGCATCATCACCATGGTAACCATAGGGAAGTTCTGCAAGGCTCAAATGAACATCAAGTTCCCCGCAGAAAACCACCATCTTCACTTCCTACAAGTCCCATAGGGGCAACATTTGGCCTGCCCAGAGAAATCAGCCACGAGGAAACAGTACACGCAGCTCAACTCGCAGTTTCGAACAACCCCAACTTGAATATGCCCGAGTATCGGCGGTCGAGCTTTACTAAGGATAGTGCGCACCCCTCACAAAAAACCACACCAGTTGTTAATCCTGGTAAGATTACCTCAATGAACTCGAAACTTCTTGCTCGCAGCAGGAATAAGCGCTGATGATTTCAAACCGCATCTGCTGTGCAGATTGTATGTACATACATATAAAGTTCGCCCGAGACACCATCGATTGTATTCTGAGTAGCTGCAAAACATGACACACAGATTTCGCGGCAATTTGTAGTGGACGTAGGGAAAGCAAAAGCGTTCTTTGTGGATCACTACGTCATCAGTTTATCATTGATGGTTCCCTATAGTTTCGAACCAGCATTTCATAAAACATGCAAAGCAGAAAGGAAATTGCAGAAAGGAAATTGCTTCCGACCAACCTCGCCCTATTCTACTGAAATCTATTGGATATCTAAAAAATTCTGTGATTGAACGCTGCTCGAGCATCACATGTGGCGTCATAGACTACCCTTAATCAGAGTACTTGCAGCACGTTCGACCCCTCGCGTGAGGCGATGGGTGCAACCACGCACCGAGATGCGAAAAAAAGCAGTCATTCTCATCACGTGCCTCAACACATCATCTTTGTGCGGTTTTGGCGCGCATTGGATGCCTTGCGCATCCTCTATTCGTTCGACACACAATTAGACTGCAGGTAAGCTCGGGGATTTTTCGTTTCCTCAAAAATTTTCTGACACTCGAATTCCTGGAACTCATTTCTTACACACAACGTTAAAAATGGCTAAGTTCATCAAGTCCGGTAAAGTTGGTATGTAACTATGCTTTGAAGAAAACATTGCTCATGAAAGAAACATAAGTGACCGGGTCATTCATTTAGCGGCCTGTTGTTGAGTGTAAACAAGTCCCGTCCACGCAGGCATCCCTATTCGCAAGGCACCATACTTTCTTCCATCCCGCATCGGTTATAGCTGAAATCCATTATCAGGATATCCATGAATAGGGGATCATCCTTAATCCAGACTGTCCAACTATCATTCAAAGCCTCCAGACGCAAGAACCTCACCTGCCATGAAGTCGAGTATAGACCAGAACCCCAGCCCGTGTCACACGTGAGTCTTAAGAAATTATACTAACAAGTCAGCTATCGTTACCCGTGGTCGTTTCGCTGGTAAGAAGGTTGTTGTCGTGAAGCCTCACGATGACGGTACCAAAAGCCACGCATTCTCTCACGCCATCGTGGTTGGTGTTGAGAAGAGCCCATTGAAGGTCACCAAGGCTCACAGCGCCAAGAAGGTCGCCAAGAGAACCAAGGTCAAGCCTTTCGTCAAGTTGGTCAACTACAACCACTTGATGCCAACAAGATACTCCTTGGACGTTGAGTCTTTCAAGAACGTTGTCACCCCAGACGCCTTGAAGGAGCCATCCCAAAAACAGGAAGCCAAGAAGGTCGTTAGAAAGGCTTTGGAAGAAAAGCATCAAGCCGGTAAGAACAAGTGGTTCTTCGCCAAACTCAACTTCTAATCTCATTATATAGCCTCCATATAACGTGTAATAAAACTTCTGCAACGGACTCTTTTGTTGAGGGTAGACTTCCAATCAATTCCAACAGATCGCCAGCGAAGGACAAGAGCCTCGAGGCAGTGGTCACCCGAACTGGCACCCTCGTCCAGGACATGTAGTCACGTGTTCACATGGACCAGAAAATATCCTCAATTTCTGAATCATTGTGAGGAATCTCCAAATCACCGATGACTGAACCCGCCGATATTTCCAACCTTGACATCACAGAGAAGTCTTCTCAAGAGCAGGTGATTACTCCTTGGGAGGTCGATGCTGGTGTTGATGAAAATGGCAACTCAAAAGCGATTGACTACAACAAGCTCATAGAGTCTTTTGGTACGAAGAAGATAACTCCTGAACTATTGGAGAGGTTCACCGAAGTCACTGGAGAGGAGCCTCACCCTTTTTTGAAAAGAGGAGTTTTCTTCTCCGAGCGTGATTTAAACAGGATTTTGGACTTATACGAGCACGGGGAGCCATTCTTTTTGTATACGGGAAGAGGCCCCTCCTCAGACTCTTTACACTTGGGCCACATGATCCCATTCATTTTCACAAAATGGTTGCAGGACGTTTTTGATGTTCCCTTGGTGATCGAGTTAACCGATGATGAGAAGTTTTTGTTTAAACAGAAGTTGACAATCGAAGATGTCAAAAGATACGCCATTGTGAATTGCAAAGACATTATTGCCGTTGGCTTCAATCCCGCCAACACTTTCATTTTCTCTGACTTAGGATACATGAACCCAGCCTTCTATGAAAACGTTGTCAGAGTGTCGAGACAGATTACTACCACAACTGCAAAGTCGGTTTTCGGATTTACGGATACAGACTGCATTGGAAAGATTCACTTCGCCAGTGTTCAGATTGCAACGGCTTTTCCTTCTTCTTTTCCTGACGTTTTAGGTTTGCCTCCAAAGACGCCTTGTTTGATCCCTTGTGCCATTGATCAAGACCCATACTTCAGGGTCTGTAGAGATGTGGCTGACAAATTGAAGTTCTCTAAACCGTCTTTGATACATGCCAAATTCTTCCCTGCATTACAAGGTGCATCTACAAAAATGTCTGCGTCAGATACCACCACCTCCATTTTCATGGATGACACGCCCAAGCAAATTCAAAAGAAGATAAATAAGCACGCGTTTTCGGGAGGAAGAGCCACTTTGGAGGAGCACAGAGAATTGGGCGGAAACATCAACACCGATATCGCATACCAATACCTCTCCTTCTTCAGTTACGACGACGAGAAGTTGGACAAATTGGCAGCGGCATACAAGAAGGGAGAACTCTTGTCGTCAGAGATGAAGAAAGAATGTATTTCCGTGTTGCAAGAATTTGTTGGCGAGTACCAGGAGAGGAGAGCCAAGATCGACCAAGATGTCATCGATTCTTTCATGAAGCCTCACAAATTGGCTTCTGGTTTGAAGGAAAGAAAGGTTCCTGCCAAGGAAAGACCTCAAAAGACGAAGAAGTGATGTTATAGATAGTTCATTATTCTTGAAGACATAATTTAATTGCGGAGTGTAACCCGGGACGAGGAAGCCACACCTGAGGAAACCACCAAACGGGTGGTTCACAAGTCTTACCGACTTGGGGGTGCTTAACTAAGCCAAAAGAGATTTCACGTTTTTTAAAACAAACATAAGCTTCTCGAAATCATCTTCGCTCGTTCTGTCGCCTCTTCCAAACCACCTCGATCCAATGCTCAATATGGTGTTTCTCGGATTCTCCAGCTGTAGCACGACCTTGCTGATCTGGCCGGCAATCACTTGCAATTTCAAGTTCCCTGGGTCTCCGACCAAAACTATAGGCTCAATGCCCATTGTCTCCTCCTCATTCAAACTCCGATTTATGCTTTTCTGCGTTGACAAGGGTAAATCGAAAGACGTGTCGACCACGCCATTGATCACGATATTGACTATGAGCTTGTCTGAAAATGAAACAGACTGGAAACTGAATTGGTCAGACCCATGAGTCTCGGTAAACTCTCGCGTGATTGGCTTCTCCAGATTCATGCCGTAATTTTGGGTGTGATGCGAGTTCGGATCGGCCCTTCATGCGGTCACCGTTCTCAGGGCCGGTCGGATATCTCGAAAACCTTTTAGTGCATATACGATTCGACATTACATTCCATAACAGCCTTTCGGCAATACATGTTCGTTTTTGTCAAGGAAATGGAACACCGAATCGGAGACTGGTTGCAAGAGACCTTTAACAAATTTTTGTCATTGCCAATTTCAAAAAGTTGTGGCCTGATCCAAAGCCCTCTTAAAGTCATATGTCAGCGACCGCGAAATGGGTGACATGGCTGACATATTCTCCGCAGCGTTTTTTTCCGGCTTCGATTCTCGCCTACTTTACCGGCCGTACTTTGCGACCTCGGTGAGGCTCGCAACGCTTTTCAAGAACATTTGACTAAGCCAGAAATTCAACGTGCACTCTCACCCGTGGTACATATATATATTTTGGAATACCCTGAGCAAATTGTCCACCCCAAAATTTTGGAAATAGGCTGAAATGACGGAGTTTTGTGATATTAAGGAAGCCATTGAGGCCTATAAGAATGGAGAGTTTCTAGTTGTCATGGATGATGAGTCTCGTGAAAACGAGGGTGATTTGATCATTGCAGCAGAGAAAACAACACAAGAGAAGATGGCCTTTCTTGTCAGACATTCCTCTGGTTATGTGTGCTGTCCACTTTCCACAAAAAGAGCTGACGAACTCGACTTACAACCCATGTTGAAGGACAAGTTTGATAGACACGGGACTGCTTACACCGTCACATGTGATTACGCTCACGGAACCACTACAGGCATATCTGCTCACGATAGAGCATTGACCGCTAGACTGTTGGCGAGCTCCAAATCGAAGCCCGACGACTTCATAAGACCTGGCCATATTTTGCCATTAAGAGCAGTTCCGGGCCTTCTTAAGCAAAGAAGAGGACACACTGAAGCTAGTGTTCAACTCTGTGAACTAGCTGGCTTGGAACCTGCCGCTGTCATCTGTGAATTAGTCAGGGATGAAGATGGTTTGATGATGAGGCTAGATGACTGTGCTACTTTCGCCAAGAAGTTTGGTATTAAATTGATTAACATCGAGCAGATCGTCAAGCATTTACCTTAAGATTACATAGTGGACAGAAGCAACTGTCAAAAGCTACATTTATTGTACCTTAAGAAAGTGGTCCATCAAAGTAAAACCTTGGATATTAAATTATACAATCAACAACTGTGCTCTTCTCTTTCCACTGACGTCGTCTTTCACTGACGTGACGTTCACCTTCACTTTGTCGAAAACACCAATTAGTCTTGAGTTTCCGCTATGATCAGTAAATTTGAGCTCATACTTGTCCTCATCGAATTGAGCCGTTGTTGTGGCGCCAAGGTCTTCTAATTTAATTAAGCCCTCGACTCCGAACTTGGGAACAAGCACAACAATACCATTGTTGAAACACTTGATCACATACCCGTCTTGCGTAGACTCATTGCTTCTCATGACCTGCCCAACGTAGTACTCAATACTGGCTCTTCCAGCGAACTGTGCATTTCGATGCCGTCTGTTGATATTTTTCGTGATAATCTCCATTTTTCCTTTGTCTCGGTGACTCAAATCTAATGTTTCATAACCGATGGCGCCTGCCAATTGCCTGTGCGCAACCACATCGCAATATCTTCTGATCGGAGATGTGAAGTGTGTATAGATATCAACAGCCAAACCATAATGTCTATAGTCGGGATATCCATAAGAGCCTGAAGGAAAGTATTCTGCCGCCATCATGCATCTCGTCGACATGATACGAATCAATGTATTAAAATAAGGGTCCTTGGGATCCACGCATCTGTCGAGGGAATCGGCAAGTGCTTTCGAAGATTCGATTGAAATCGACATTCCTGGTTTTCTCACCCTCAAGATCTCGTTCAATGCCTCGAAGTTCGTCGAAGGAGGAGCCGCGTGCCTTCTCAACATTGCGGTTTGAGGGTATGAGTCGTAAATCTTTCTGGCAACCGAGATGTTGGCCATCAACATAAACTCTTCGACTAAAGAATTTGTTTCCAAGCTTTTCTTGATTTCAACTTCTCCTGCGTCAGCAGTCTCGCTGTCCATGTGCACTTTGACTTCGGGAGAGGACAAATTCAAAGCACCAGCATCTAGTCTTTTTTGCTTCAATTTCTTTGAAAGCTTCAACAAAATTCTTATGCTTTTGGTCAACTCATCATTTTGCGTGGGGTCATCCACTTTGAGTTGCGCCTCCTCATAACTGAATGCTTCTCTCGATTTGATGATCGATTTCATAAATTTCACATCCACAATGTCGGCGTTTTCATCAACTTCCCAGATGACAGAGAAAGCGAATCTATCAACGTATGGTTTAAGAGAGCACAAGTTGGTACCCAATAACATTGGCAACATGTCAATTCTCTTATCAACCAAGTAAACCGAAGTTCCTCTGGAAGCACCCTCATTATCTAAAGCTGTGTTAGGTTTGACAAAATGAGTCACATCGGCAATATGAACACCAACTTCGTAATTTCCATTAGGTAATTGTTTTGCATGCAATGCATCATCAATGTCTTGTGCCCCAACTGGATCAATAGAGCAGACAAGCTTGTCACGAAGGTCCACTCTTTGCTTTAGTTGCTCATCGCCATTGTTCAAATCTTCTGGCACAACCCATTGATCACCCTCCTTTGGAAGACAATCCAAGACGGCTTTAGAAAATGGCCTGTACTCAACATCGTGCTCCAAAAGTAATGCTTCTCTCTCAGCCTCAACTCCCTCTATAGGACCCAAACAACGAACAAAATGACCTTGGGGATATTTTGAGTCTGCTGGCCAAGAATCGACTGTGATGACGATTCTCTGACCTAGCAACTCCTTTGCTCTTCTTGTCTTGATCCGAACCTTGGGGAGGGATTTGTCCATCAAGATAACAAAGCACGACTTCGATGAGTTTCCGGTATCCTCGTCAAGAGAGACAGAACTTGGTGCAATTTGTCCAACATAATATCTCCAAGATCTTCTTATGATACCCACGACCCTAGCTGTCGGCTGAATCCGCTTCTCATCTGATGCAGAAACCGCTTTCATGGCCTCCAGAGCCAATACACGACGCTCCTTGTCAGAGATTACGTTTTCTTGGAATCCTTCATCGGCATTATCGTTGGCACCGATTGCGCTTTCCTCAACGATAGTCAGTGATGGTTCTCTCCATTTGTCTTTGGGAAGTAACTCGACAATAACTGAATCCCCGTTGAAGCCTCGGTTCAAGTTTTTGGTTCCGATGATCAAGAGAGGCTTCTTGAAGGCAGCAGAATTTATTGATCCTTCCAAGATGTTATAGCTCGAAGTGTTCAAGACACCCTGATACAAAGTACCATTCTTGATCCCCGCCATGATTCTAGAGTTCGTGAAATACTCTGGAAAGGCTATTTCAGAAGCACCCTTAGCAAAACTCACACTCTCAGTTGGTATCAAGTCTTGCAATTGGTCGCCGTTTTTCAAGGACGAGATATATTCAACTAGAGACTGTGCAAAGATCCCTTCTTGTACAGCTTTTGCTCTGTTGTCCTTGTCATTACAAACAAAGACAATTTTAATGGGTGTCTTGGAATTCTGCTCATTGAGATGTGAATTGTACCATGAAGCACATTTGCGGATGGCCCTGTCATTTCTATCATTGATGGTTTCCTTTCTATCTCTTTGCACGAATGTTTCCTCATTGAACTCATTATGAAACACCACAAAACGTTTATCTGCTGCCTTCACGAGGGACCTTATTCTTTGATAGATGGGAAATGATCTGTTCTTGACCTCCTCAAGCACAACCTGTGGAATGATGACATCATAAAAGCAGTCAGGATGCTCTAAAAGATCGATAGCTTGTAATATGATGTTAGTGTCGAGTACCAAATAATGTGGTTCCCCTGAAGTTGTCTTGCATGGCAGGTCCAGCAATGCAAATTCAGGCAAATTGCCATTCGCATCAGGCTTTATTATATTCACACAGATGTTACAGAGTCGAGAATAGCAAGGAATATCAGAACGGAGATAGTGTTCCCTGACAATCTTTGTACAAGCCCCATTTCTGGACCTAACGAAGATCTTATGGGTTGCCGTGAGGCCAGAGGAAAGTCTCTTTTTCTGTAGCATGCTCAGGTAAGATAAATCTTTGAGGGGACGCTTTTCGATCGGGTCTCATCGAGATTTACATCCGTACACCAGGCACTCTTCCGTGATCTTTTGGAGCATTCATTCCTTAGCTCTTCATTCTATGCATACGTAAGCACACCAATTTAGGCTCAATTCAAATGCATTGATCAACTTTTGGCCTACTGGCTAGGTGTTTTGGACGATGATCTCATCAATTGCAAAAGCTCATTCTTACGAGGCTTGATGCAAATCGAAGAAGAGTCGCTACAAAGAGACATTGAGTATTAAGAAAATTAACATGATTGCTAAAAGTATATAGATGAAGTAAATCAAGTGGGGCATATCGACTTACACACGGTGTTGAACAGCAGCGGTCTGTTCGGCGTCGCGTGGGATTTCCACCCGGTTTTGAGTGTATGCCTCGTATTCAGGGCGCGATCCATTGACAGCTGGGATAGGTGCCTTGGTCTCAGGCTCAGCGTTGGAACCAGAGCTGACATAGGTCAGGGTTTCTTGGTTTTCGAGTACGTCATCTTTGTGATGGTCGACAAACTCTTCGTCAAATTCCTCTGGATGATTGATTCTATAACGCTTCACTGCAGATGGAAACAAGTCCATCGACCAGAGCACAAGAAGGAGACCGTACCAGAAGGATATAAGCCACTCGAAAACAGCAGACTTCGAGCTTTCATCGACTTTCATGAAGTAACCAAAGCAGATTGCAAACGCCAAAGCGGCCAAGAGCCAGAAAAGCTTAACAAAGAACGACACCATGTAAAGGTTTTGCCACCTTCCTGGCCCAAAAACAACCCTTTCATGATTCGGGTGCAAGCGTTGGGGAAAGTTGCCGAAGATGAAGGAGTTGAGGAAATTGAAGAAGCACGCCCAGAAGACGAAGAAAATAAATACGCCCACCATAGTCAAATGCACAGCATGGTATTCAGTGGTCTTGAAAATAGAAACAAAGAGAATTCCCAACTGCCCAATCAATGCCATCACTATGCTGACTATTGCGAACTTTGGTTGCTTCGTAGAAACATAAGGCTGTAGTTTGTGTTTCGTTCTCAAAACATACTCCATTATGAGCGTACCAACGAAGAATATGAGTTGAAAGCCAGTACATGATATGAAGAGGGGATTCAAGTTCGTGGCACCGATGTCACTAATGTAGATGGGGTTTTGATGTTCGCCATTCATAAAGGCATATATGGGATGTCCTTGAATGGACCATGCTGAAAGAAGGGCAATGAGCATACCCCACCATACCACAAGGGCTATGAGGGGAATGATGTAGTAGTGTATTTTTTGGAATCGCAAGTACCGAGCGGTCATTATGGATTGTGTTCTGATCAAACTCCTTGAAAGAGAGGCGGTTTCGCTTACGGCGAAACGCTACCTTTTAACCCGGCCGTTATGCTCATGCGCGCGAAAAAAACCTACGTCATGTAGCAATGAACTTCGCCTGCTTTTCTGACGCAGATACGCATCAGCTTCGGCGATTTTGACAAGCCTCTTTCAGGCTTCATTGTCTTTGATGAGAAATTTTTCTAAACAATGAACGCATCCAATTTGACGAATGTAGACGGAAAGCCTACTAGCGGTCAGATGACAAAACTCAGCCTCTCGTTCCTGCTTTTAGATCAGTACTCGTGTGACCTGCTAGGAGCCTTAGCGACAAGCAAGCAAAAAAAAAAAAAAAAAAAAAAAAAA